>JAJAQA010000004.1:2510000-2592500 GCA_021464565.1 Rutilus rutilus
CTCGCTCACTCACTCACACGCACACACTCACACACACACACACTCTCGCTCACTCGCGCACACACACACTCACTCTCGCTCACTCACTCACACGCGCACACACACACTCTCGCTCACTCACTCACACACGCACTCTCGCTCATTCACTCACTCACGCACACTCACCCTCGCTCACTCACTCACTCACGCACACACACACTCACTCTCGCTCACTCACTCACTCACGCACACTCACCCTCGCTCACTCACTCACGCACACACACACTCACTCTCGCTCACTCACTCGCACACACACACACTCACTCTCGCTCACTCACTCACGCACACTCACCCTCACTCACTCACTCACGCACACACACACTCACTCTCGCTCACTCACTCGCACACACACACACACTCACTCTCGCTCACTCACTCGCACACACACACACTCACTCTCGCTCACTCACTCACGCACACACTCTCTCACTCACTCACTCACTCACTCGTGCACACACACACTCTCGCTCACTCACGCACACACTCACTCTCGCGCACACACTGACTCACACACTCACTCTCGCGCACACACACACACACTCACTCTCGCGCACACACACACGCACACACACACAGACTCACTCTCGCTCACTCACTTGTGCACACACACTCACTCGTGCACACACTCACTCTCGCTCACTCACTCACGTACACACACTCACTCTCGCTCACTCACTTGCACACACACTCACTCTCGCTCACTCACTCACTCACTTGCACACACACACACACACACACTCACTCACTCTTGACGGAACCCGTCATGGAGGACCGAAACAAATTTTTTTATGGTGATTGTAGACGTGACATCAGTTGTCGCCCACTACGACACACCATACGAGATGAAACGATCGAATCTTGCGTCCCGACGGCCGTTGTCGTTTACGAATCCCCACGACACCCCACGTCAAACGGATCGTGCCAAAATCAGGCTAAAATCATGTCATCTGAACCAGGCATAAAAGTTTGTGAATCCGTGTTCAAGTGAATCATTACAAATGAACTGATTCACTAGAATGAATATGATTTACGGTGTTGCATATGATGGCGAGAGCATATTAGCAGAGCGTGTTTGATCACCGCCTCCTCTGAAGGACTATCAGTCTCTAAAAGGTGCAGTAACACTGCAACGGAAGAGCCAAATCTACCCAAAAACCCTCAGAAAGGAAGTGACAAGACATCTACCGTCTCACCACATGTATCTGATGCTGACCTCAGCCTTAAAGGTGCAGTGTGTAATATTCAGGAGGATCTGTAGACAGAAATGCAATATCATATACATAACTATGTTTTCAGTGGTGTATAAAGACCTTACATAATGAACCGTTATGTTTTTATAAACTGATAATAAGCAGGTCTCGGGTCTCCTTACATCGACATGTTTCTATGGTGGCCCTAAACGGACAAATGCGTTTCGTCACTATGTTGTTCTTTGTGCAAAGAAGCGAGCTAAAGTCAGCGAATAAAACACTGACACAATGATGAACAAGTAACAATAATATTCACAATAACATATCGTTTTAATGAATAATAAAGTAAACAATTTCTTAATTTATCTTTGTAAAGAAACAAACTCTCTGTGGTCTCAGACGACGACATCACTTCCTGTCGGCCACCGTAACTTCTGTTGGGTGCAGTTCGCAACCTCACCACTAGATGCCGCTAAAATGTACACACTGCACCTTTAAAATGTGCTAAGTTGCTGTGTTTGTCCTGTGAATGTGTGCAGTCTATGGAGGACCTGTACAGGGTGTCATCAGGGCAGGGTCCTGAAGGAGGAGGAAAGTACAACCACCACGACTGCAGTGAGTCAATCACTCTTTTATTGTCTTTAATGAACAGAATGGCATATCAACTTCTGTTTTTAAAAGTGCATAGTATGCCTAGTGTGCACCTTATGCAAATGTTCTGTATGCATAGAATACCTGTATGATATCTGCTTGAATGTGCTGTACAGATCCCACAATGCATTGCACACGACTTGACCTTCAGTTTCTAGTGTGATTGGATTTTTAATTGAGAGCTGAGAAATGTTATCTCCTTCTTGACTTATTATTTGATAAGACTGTAAAAATGTAATATTACATTTGCAAAATAACTATTTATTTCTACGATGATAACTGGATATTACTCACATGCAACATGAGGTCATTTGACAACAATGTAGTGTTTGAAATATATATTGTGACATCTGCATATCTGGACCTGTTATGTTTTTTTCCACGTCCATCTTTGTTTAGTGTGTAATGTTGCTGAGTTCTTCTCTATATCAGTGTCAGTGTTTCTGAACTCCTGAAACGCCTCCATTGTAGTCTAGAGTTTCTTCCGGGAACGAACACGTCACAATATTCCTCATTATAATAATTCATACGCAGAATAAAGGGGCGGGGCCTGGTTGAGTTAGTTAGTAGTAGGGATGGGCATTTTTCAAAAATATTGCATTCGAATATTCGGGCTCATAAAATTCGAATATTCGTTTATTTAAATGACGTTTAACGAAAAATACGTTATTTTTTTTAAGGTAATTTTTTTTAACGTTTTGTCACCATTTCTGAAGAAGCTTATGATTAGGCAATATACACAACAAGCTTACAACATGTATTAAAGTTTTCTTTTAATTGAAAACATTAAACAGTGGGCCTATGTGTAAACAAAAAAATATAAGAACAAAAGGATATAAGCTCAAGCAGCGCGAACGGAAAAAAACGCCTAATAAAGCAGAGTAGCAGATTGCGCCAGTTATCGTACAGTACGTACACATACACTCGAGTCAGCATATGATCATCGTGTTTATATTGTTTCACGTGAGAAAACGCGCTGCGCTGACAGACGTTTCAGAGAAACAAAGATAACGGTGTTCTAGTTCTAAGTTTCTAACAGCACCTTGCGTTTTCTGTTCTTAAACCTCTCTCTCAAAGAAAACTTAAAGGAAGAATATACCTCAATATAATTTTACTATTAGATAAGTTATCATCTCGGATCACTCGCACTACAGCTGCGCTTACCTGCAGTCGTGATGGAATGATAGACAGCTGTCTTTCCTCAGTCGACTGCTGTTTGGATTTCATGTGATTTCTCATTGTGGTGATGATATTATAACTCCAGATTAATAAATTAATTTGATCAAAAGTAATTCCATTTTGTAAAATCATTTAGTAACCTCATTTTCGACTAGTAATTCCAAACTTCGCGAGGCAGACGACGGCATTATGATAAAATACAAACAACTTGTTAAAATGCGCCACAGTGCCACCCAGTGCATTTAATTATAACTGCGAGTTAGTGCTTGGGATTTATCAGGGATTCACTGCATTCACGACCCGCAAAGTATTTACGGCTTCATAAATTCGATAAAATTCGAATAGTATTTTATTTTTCGAATAATAATTACAGATCGAATATTCGAAAATTCGAATATTCGTGCACATCCCTAGTTAGTAGTGTGTTAAACTGGCGGTTATGGTAAGGGGCGGGACATTTCCCAAACGCACTCGAAGCGCTCGACCAATCACAACACACTGCTCCAGCCGACCAATCAGAGCACAGTGTGCTTTTCAGAAGGAGGGGCTTCATAGAGACAGGAACTAAACGGAGCGTTACTGACAGACTGGGAAGAGAGGAGCCGCAACAATGGAGAATATGAGGAAAATAATCAACATTCAAGCAGGAAAACCTGTTCTAGTAGTTGCGTTCTAAAAGGGCATAATATGGCCTCTTTAAAATATAATAGGCAGTACACAGTACACACTGCTCAATATGCGTCTCTCTCGTATTCCATTCTGAACACAGCTATTTTTCATTTAAAACTGAAGTGTTATTGGTTCGTATATGGGATGTCTGATGTTGAGCGTGTGTGTCAGCAGTGAGTCCACAGGAGGTTGATATCCTCCTGCAGCGCAGTGAAGGTGGCGTGGACTCGGCTCTGACTTATGCCAAGTATATTGCCAAGTACATGAAGGACATCATCAGCTACGTAGACAAGAGGATCGCTCTCGGTAATGCCACACTGTTCATGTTATTGACCTGTGGTGATTTTGGAAATGCATGTGCTTTTACTGTCTATAAGCATTACATTTTATTTAATCTTTCTTTTAATGATAACTTGAACAGCCCATCTAGACAGACCTCTGATTATACAAACCCCATTTCCAGAAAAGTTGGGACGTTTTGTAAAATGCAGTAAAATCTACAATCTGGGATTTGTCAATTCTCTTGAACCTTTTTTTAAAACTGACAAACATACAAAGAAAAGTTTTCCAAGTGACACAGTGGGAAACACGCCTTTTTGGGAGTGTGTAGTAGCCATCAAAATCAAAACTTGTTTATATTTACTAAATAAAATTAAGTTTGTCAGTAAAAACATTGGAAATGTTTTCTTTGCACATTAGTCAGTGAAATAAAGGTTAACAAATCACAGATTCTCCCAACTATTCTGGAAATGGGGTTGTGAATGCATATTAAAACATATATCCAGTTGAACTTTTGAGTAATATTATGTTTTTCATAACTCCTTTTCTCTGTGTTTCTGTCGCAGAGAACGAGTTTTCTAAAGGTCTTCAGAGACTCTACCAGTCCTGCAAACAAAACATCATACAGGTACATCAGTTCAGCTTCCCTTGAGTTTGTTTGGTTGTGTTTCTGCAGGTTGAAATGACACCAGTGATGCTTATGCTGTACAAACTTAAAAGATTACCCAAACACTGAAAAATTTAACAGAATCTTGAAAAGACACCATAAAACTTGCATAAAAATATGTTTAAAATGTTCAGATCTTTATGTTATGTTTCTGGAGATTAGCTTATGACGTTAGCAAAGTTTTTTGCTACATAATAAGTTTAACATTTGTAAAATTAACATTTTTCATTCACTGTTTCAAGAGGTTACATCTTCCAGAAACGCAAATAAATGCCCCATGCCATGATTTGCAAAACATAATCGCACAATATCCACGTAATCACTATATATACGTATACACACTGTTTATACGTATTGCATAAACTACACCATCATATATTCAACTTGACTAGCCTTTCTTAACGCATTATATTAATGTTCAACTCAAGATTTGCAGCACTCAGTGACACACTTGGTCTCTTAATAGCGTTAAACACTGACTTCACTTTTATTACAAGCACACTTAGAGATTATAAATAAATGTATTTACCGGCGTCGTCTCCAAGGACAAAATTCTTGGCGGTGTCGTAGATTTCAACGCAGAATATTTAGAAAGCATAATCCAATCCAACTTTATTTGTTAAGCACTTTAAAACAACCAAAGTTGACCAAAGTGCTGTACAGGAAAATTATGCAAAATTACATATAAAATACAACAATAAAATTAACCGACATAAACAAATAATAGCCACGCAATAAAAGCAATCAAAATAAGAAATTAAATAAAGTAAATAAAGTCGACATCTCACTAGGTAAAGGCCACAGAGAAAAAATGGGTTTTAAGAACAGACAGAGAAGAGGCTTGCTTAACAGCAAAGGCACGGTCCCCTCGGAGCTTCCGCTTAGTTTTAGGCACACTCAGGAGCAGCTCATCATCTGACCTGAGAGAGCGGACGGCTGTATAAGAATGTAGAAGCTCAGAGAAGCATTCAGGGATTTAAAAGCAAATAACAGAATTTTAAAATGGATCCTAAATTGAATAGGCAGCCATAGAAGTGAGGCTAAAATAGGGGCTCACGTTTACGTGTGCCAGTTAAAAGACGTGCAGCTGCATTCTGTACCATCTGGAGACGTGTGATGGAGGACCCACTAACCCCCACATACAGTGCATTACAGTAATCCAGCCGAGTAGCTACAAAGGCGTGGATTACAGTCTCAAAATGCTGTCTTGACAGAATTGGCTTTCATAAATAATCAAGAAAGCAGCCTGATGTGAAATGACACCAACAATCAAAAACTTTGTCATTTATTCACGTAGATAGGTATAAACTTCAGCCATGCATTTCTAATACTTGTTCTTTTGGAAGAGCATGTCCAGTTTTTGGAGGTGCAGTTTGTCCAACATCTTTGGACAGTCTTTCTCAACAATCTCACAGCTTTATCGCTCTAGTAACTGATGGATAGACACGCATGTTTACGAAGCGTGTAGAGGAAAACCATGACTTCACAACTCTACCCGTTTCAAATCCTGCCCTTTTCTGAAGGGTGGAAAACAAAAAATTATATCTTAAAGTGGGGAGTTAGCTTTGAGGTACGGTAGCTGTATGTATTTATTTTAGAGTAACTTCTTATACTATATATTTGTAAATGTCAAGGACCTTTTGATTTTCCATCTCATGACCCCTTTAAAAGTGATCTGTACAACTTCTAACAGTGTAATCCAAGAACATTGGATATATCGTACAGGTCATATCGACAATTTTTAAGTTGTTTATGATAATTTAATAGTGTTTTAGTCATTTTTGGACCTTGTCAGCCTTATTTAGTGATGACTTTTGTTTGATAAAAAAAAAAAGACAGCATGAATATCCTGAAAAAAAAAAAAAACAAGTCCTGCGTTCAACAGATAATGAAAAATCAGTGTTTCAATCCCGTTAAATACAGAATTATCATTTATTCTGTAATTAATATCAAATCTGTTTTTGTTATGTCATATGCTCACTGTATATAGAGTAAAGGAGGTTTCTCAGTCTTGTCTCTCTCTCTCTCTCTCTCAGGAACACATGCCGCTGTTGTCTATCTTCTCTCTGGCTCTCGAGCAGGACTCAGAGCAGAGCTGTGGTTTACAGCAGGCCACAAACAACGTTTACACACACTCGTTTCTACAGGTATCACACCTGCCCCGGCAACACACACTACAGCGAGAGGACAGACCGAAAGTATTTTTGCACAAGTGGTGAAGCGGAGGATTGTCTGGGTCACATTTCAGTCCTAAATCAAAATGTTTTACATTTTGAAAAATAATTATAAATCTGTTTTTAAATATTTTATAATACAGTAAATATTGTATTTACATTTATAATATATTATCTGAAAATTAAAGGCTAATTTTTGGATCATTAGGAATTTTTTGGTGTGCATTATTTCCCAAATTACATTTTAATTTCTCATTTCTAATTAGTTTCTTTTGAGTTTTGCATGATGTGTTCTTGGCAGGTTTTGGGAGATTTACATAAGTAGGTCTAATAACGAAGAATAGAAACCCTTTCTCTCTCTCTCTCGTTCAGCCCATGACACAGCGCAGACAGGAACATGAGAAGAAGCGCAGAGACATTAAAGAGCAGTGGCAGAGAGCCAAGAGGAAACTGGTATAGACTCAGTCCACCTTGAACTAACTATATACCTCAACTAAACCCTGCTGACACAAAAATATACAGGTTCATTATGAGTATATTTGTGTTGATTAGGCCGATGCCGATAGTAACCTCCGCAAGGCACGTCATCTGTACATGGGCCGCTGTGAGGAGTACGAGAGAGCTCGGACGGTAGCCAATAAGGTTGAAGAGGAGCAAAGTGGAACCACTAAAGCTTTGGACAAGAAGAGACGACTAGAAGAGGAAGCACGCAACAAGGTCAGCGAGCTCAAACAGGAAACATGAGCTAATGTCACACATTTTGTTTTAGGGCAGTGTGATTGTGCTTTTGCAGTCACTTGCAGGAAACCAACATTTTCTCTGCAATCGTGTAACATTTTCTTGCACGAAATCAAATGAAGCCAATAGACGAGTCTATTTTAGGATCGTAGGATTTACACATTATTATTTTTTTATGATGCAAAAAGCTTCATATTTTTGGGGGGTAAACAAAGTGACATAATTTTGTTGTTGTATAGTGGATTGCCTTTAATTTATGTTTTAACTTATTTATTTAAAATGAAAAAAATGAATCTAAAATCTAAAAATGATTAGAATCACCATTAGAAAAACCACCAGACTAATGAGAGCTATAAAAACTTTTTCAGTAAGCATCAGTGTTTCCCACACATAGACGAATTCATGGCGGTGCGCCACAGAATCAACACCGGCTGCCACATATTGCTTTCGTTATTAATTTTTTATTTATTTTTACGCTATTTAAAACACGCAGAGTATTCGTTCAGCTGCATTTCCTTTCCCTGCTCTCCCTCCGTCTCTCTCTCTCTCTCTCACACACACACACACACACACACACACACAGCCCCTCCCCTCCGTGCACACCGCGTCTGTTGCCATGAAAACGAGATCATCCAAGATCAACGAGATCAAAAAATATTTTATATTCTGAATACGTTGTCAGTGTGTTAATGTTGGAGTCCCGACCCTAGGCAAACATAAGCGATTGCGCCTTCTTTAGTAAGTTAACTAACGTTAGTCGCAAGTTTGCGGTAAAACACAGTTGGGTTGCCGAGGTCAAAACACTATATAAGCTGTTATGTCATTTTTAGGGTGTTAAATGTGTGGATTTTGTGAAGGTGTGAAGCATTTTTGATTAATATTTAATATAATAAAGTTCTGTGTATCGAATTATTAACGAAGGAATTATTTTGAACCACAACCAACCCCCCCTCCCCACCACATACACACACACACACACACACACACACACACCACAAATTGCTTTCTAATCTGATTACAGTAATGAGAGTTTGGAATGTTATTGTCATGAAAATGTCGCAAGGCAATGAGTGTTCTTAAAAGTGTAAGTTGCAGGTTAAATTTTTCACGAAGATAATGCAATGTGTTTATTAAACATAAAGATAAGAACCGCCCACCATTGTTTTTTATACCAAAATGCTGATATAATATGAAAAGTTGGCACTTTTAACAGTGGTTTTAACCGCTCCCGCTCCCTTCCACTAGATGGGGCGTGACGTCATAAGAGGAACTCACTAGTAGAGTTACCGTACACTAGCAGCTATATTCGCCTACATAACTTCAGAAAAGTTGGTTGTATGTTTTATTTGATAAAAAAAATTATGGATAAAATAACTCCATTGTAAACATACTCGTGTGTGCTGACTTCAAGGGGACCGTGATCCTGCCTGAAATGAGAATACGCTATTCGCAAAACAAACGGGTTCAGGCACGTCAGATCATCCGGTCGCAGGTCGAGCTGTTCCACTAAACTCCAAAACGCGTTCACCTCACGCCAGCACATACTCTCCACTGCTGATTCAACTGGGTGGCATAGCCCACACAAACACAGTGATGGGGACATCGATCTCTCTTTTTCTTTTCTGACAATAAACATCGCTAATTAAATTGTGAGAAATTGATAACGCGTGGATTGAGGAAGGGTATTAGATGACGTTTGAGGCGTCGATGAGACTAGCGATTGGTGCCTGTGCAGTGTGTGCATATCTAACGTTGCAGCTCTGATTTGGACTGACTTACTCTAAGTAAATAATGTCTTCAGTCGTTGTCCCTCCTTGCTATTCTACATGACGGCAATATTTTGAAAAGACTTGCTTGTTCCGTTATATTATCCGGGTTAAGTTTGCACCAGGCTAGACTAGCTCTAACGTAGCTAACGTTACTCACCAGGACACCTGGCCAACCCTCCACTAATTCTCCTCACACCAAGCATTAATAACTCTCTCTCTCACGCCTGACCAGTTAAAAATTGTAGGGCTGTGGTCCATAAAGAATTTGATGGTTTCCCACATCCTCAGTCGTTCTCCAAATAGCCATAATACAGTAGGAATCTTGCAGAGTATGGGTTGCGAGTTCCTCTTATGACGTCATCACCCAGTTACTGAAAAAACACGCTACCTTTGAAGAAACCCCAATAAATGTTATTTTAACGCATTTTAAGACAGAAATAATTAAATATATACATATAGAGCACTTTAATTTACACATTAATTGGCTGTGGTGGTTAACCTGCAACTTACACTTTAAGCAAAATATCATTGCTCACTTGTTTTACTTTTGAATTTTCATAATATTCACCCAAAAATTCTTTTACAAGGACTCAATTTCTCAATTGTAGCATTTGTGCCTGATTTACAAAACAATCAAGTTGACTAATTAGTTTTCATTATATACCCTGTTTAAGACAAGCAAGCTAGAGGAAGTACTATGTCAAGTCTGTGTGTGTTTGTGTGTGTGTCCACAGGCGGAGGAGGCCGAGGCGACGTATCGCACCTGTATCGCGGACGCCACGACTCAACAGCAGGAGCTGGAGGACATGAAGGTGAACGTGCTCAAACAGATCCAGGAGCTCATCAGACAGACCGACCAGATCCTGCGAGCGGTGAGAGATTTTCATGACAAGTACATTTTATCGTAATGCAAAAAAAAACTTAATTCCCATTGTTTTAATATGAGTGAAATTGTTTCCAAAAACAGTATGCCAGTGCTATCACAGACTTACACCCAAAGTATACTTCGGTTGTCCACGTTCCACGACGATCTTTTTCACTATCGGGAGGTTGACCTGTCGCGATAATTACTACATTGACATGTCGCACAATATATGGACATGACCGCGATACGTTTTGGTGACACGATATAGTGCCCATTGTGTTTACATTCGTGTTTGTTAACATAAAAATGAATTTGACAAGCATTTTAGCCATTTAAGTGTGGAGGCGTGACTCCACAATTTCCACAATTTTCATACACTTTATGAAGTAGACATCCTATTCAGAAGTAGTATGGGAAGTTTGGCAGATTTTGAAATGAATTCAACCTCTAATAAACACATAAAAGAACACGTATGTGCGGTATATCTCGCTGCCTCGTCACAAATGGTGAATCTATTATTTTTTTCTTTATATTGAAAAAAATTTCAGACGGTTTTTTTTTCAACAACAAAAAATGAATGGATGTTCTCTTTTGAACTCTTGGCATGAAAACAAACTGAGGTTTCTAACATTCTTTCATGAATTTTCACGTTCATCGCTATTATTTGCAAAATAAAGGTCTGAGCACCCCTTAGCAGTGTGAAAATATTCTTGTTGCAAATTGATAAATTACGGCTCCTCTGTACTTTATTTAGAAAATCAGTCAGATATGAAAACTAGAGATTGTAAGCTTGATATATGATATATAGTTTGTCAAGATCAGTTTAGGTTTAGTATAGGATATTACTGTTTTAAATATGTAATGGCTGTGACACTTAAGGGGTTTTAAAGGGGTTACAAGGGATTGTGAGTAATATTAGCCTAAAATGCATGCATAGATGCATACTAGTGTTGTCACGATACCAAAATTATTGTTTCGATACCGATACCAAGTCGAGAATTGCGATTTCGATACTTTTTCGATACTTTTCCTGAAAAGGGAGAAACTCTCTCAAATATCATTGCTGTGCTTTATTTTAAAACCGGGACAACATTCTAATCATAATACACACTAATAAATGAACATATGAACAGCAGGTATATTAAACATTTGAACAAAATATGAAATATAAAAATATAAAAAATAAATTAGAGCAATGACATTCAAGGTAAAAAAAATAAAATAAATTTAGCAGCATTATCTCAGTTATCATAAGAAACATAAGAGTTTCCAGTAATAACTTTATCTTGATTCTGAACTTTGAATAAAAATATGAACAGCGATTATATTAAACAATGTTTAATATTGGTAACATATGATAAGCCTCATTGGTGATATATTTGACATATGGGGAGAGAGTTGTGGAAGGCCTATACTTCATGTTAATCATAAATATATAGCAGCAGTGATGGGAATAACGGCGTTATAAATAAACGGCGTTACTAACGGCGTTATTTTTTTTCAGTAACGAGTAATCAAACTAATTACTGTTTCCTCCGTTACAACGTCGTTACCGTTACTGTCAATAAAATGCGGCGTTACTATAAGCTCACTGAAGCGGTTTTCATTCGAGTAGGCTCCCTCTCAGCCATAGGAGCTGCAAAGTTTTTTCTCTGGTGTGTGTGTTTATGAGACTGGACAAAAGCGAGGCGAACGCCGCGAGCGCGCTCGACAGTGCGCGAGAGAGACCGAGTGTGTCCGAGAAAGCGCTCGACAGCGCGCGAGAGAGACTGAGTGTGTACGAGCAGCATAAATGCTTTATTTATAAATAAATTACACATTTCAGCATTAGAATAATCTCTGTAGGATTTTATTTAGTTTATGAACTCCAAAATAACCTGCAGGGAACGTTCAAAGAAAACATCTTTGTTTGACCGGTTGTGAACACGTGCGGCAAACACGACTAGAATTTGGCTAAAATAACCTCTGATGATGACGTTTCTCTGTAGGTTATAAAAATAAACCCCCAAAAGATTATATTTTATTATTATTATTTATGTTGGTATATTGTTCAGTATTATATTGAGAGCACTTTTTGCTAAACTTACTATTGTGAGGAAGAAAATACTTCAAGTAGGCTATACAGTATGTCTACCAGTTGAGTTTTATCATTTTAATTATATGCACTAGTGTATGTGTATGTATTTTTTTTTTTTTTATTACTATTTATTTATTTTTGGTACATTTCTTAAGAAGCATATTTATTTTTAGACTTTTTTTGTTGGCCAGTTGTGGTCTGTGCAATAAATATTAAAAGTTCTAAACCATCTATTGTGTTTTGTTGTTCCACTATAATATTTTAATATTTAAGTTAATAGGTGTCTCTCACATTGTCCCACAGCAACATTAAAATAGTGTAGATTAGTGTACAATGTTTTATAATAATAAGATGTTATATTTAGTGTCCATTTCATTCATTTAACATTTCACATTGGGGGTATCCAAGACATTTCTTATATTTAAACTTTTTTTTTTTTTTTTTTTAAGTAACGCAATAGTTACTTTCCCTGGTAATTAGTTACTTTTGTAATGATGTAATTCAGTTACTAACGCAGTTACTTTTTATGAGAAGTAACTAGTAACTATAACTACTTTTTAAAAGTAACTTACCCAACACTGTATAGCAGCAAAGACAACGTCGGCAGTGTTGACGGCAAAATAGGCTACAGAATATTTCGTTCTGTATTGAGAGGTGCAGTATTTGAAAATCGATCATATTTTTCGATCATATATCTGCATTTATGTCAAAACCTGAGACTTTCAAACATCACAATGTCATTTATTAATATGTATTCGTGTCAAAATGACATAGAAACATCTTTTCCTATTCTATTTTGCCTGGAAACGCTTCCAACACGCTTGCGTGACGCGTGAAAAATAGGCGTCGGTTCTATTTCTAGCATGCACGCGTTTTCCGCGCGGCTCGGGCGCGCGTGTCACGCAGGCAGTGTGCTAGCTCTAACCTGTTGTTAACATCAGAGCCGAAATAAAAACGGACACGCCACGCAGCTGAGACGCTCACGCCACGCATCCAGTGTGTCGCCGGCCTTACAAATCAGGAACGCGGTCATTCTTAGAAGTATCGATACTAATAAATTTAGGAATCGTGACGTTTTTAATTTCCGAGAATCGCGATACTTTTGAAGTATCGGTGCACCGTGCAACACTATGAAAATCTAACAGAAAAGTAGTACTCCATCTGGTCGTATAACATTTTGAATATACTGTATTTGGGACACAAAGATCCTAATCCTGCCTACTTTTTAGGACACTGGTGTGTGTAAAGGTGCTCATGGTTTTCGTTTTAAAGCTTGATTCAAATGGTCAGAACGATTTTGTGTTTTTTCTCTCAGCTTTTGTGTTTAATGCGTCCTCTTCCTCTCTGTGCAGTGCACCATCTCGTACTATCAGACGATGCATGTTCAGACGGCAGTGCTGCCGGTGCATTTCCAGACGCTCTGTGAGAGCTGTAAGCTGTATGATCCGGGTCAGCAGTACGCTTCGTACGTCAAGAACCTGCAGCTCCGCACAGACCTGCCCATACAGTACCAGTTTGAGCCGTACTCTGCGTCCAGCCACCAGTAAGAGCAATCCCTGTTACAACACATCATTGATTATGTTCAGAATGGGATGTTGGCGTACTGTAATCATTTTGTGGTAAAGTAGGCAACGTGCATGTTTCTTACAGTTGTCACATGACCTCACTGCGTTGCATTATTAATTGACAGTTAAAGTTAGGGCTGCATGATTAATCAAAATAAAGCCTGAAATTGTGATGTGGCGTTGTACGATTATCAACTCACAAAGGCTGCAATTTAATTGGTAACACTTTACAATAAGGTCTCATTCGTTAACATTAGTTAATGTGTTAATAACATCAACTAACAATGAGAAATACATTTGTTACTGTATTTATCATCTTTGTTATTGTTAGTTAATAAAAATACAGTTGTTTGCTGTTTGTTCATGTTCATTAACAGTGCATTAACTAATGTTAACAAATACAACCTTAGATTTCATGGTTGACATAAATATAAGTATTGTAAATTGTATTTTTTTTAAATGCACAATTTATTTACTTTACTGTGAAATATTACAATAGTAATATTTTTTATTTTTCATATTTTTATTTAGTAATTATTATTATTGGTAACACTTTACAATAAGGTCTCATTTGTTAACATTAGTTAACTACATTAACTAACATGAACAATATATTTTTACAGCATTTATTAACCTTTGTTAATGTTAGTTTATTAACATGTTAGTTCACAGTTCATTAATGTTAACATGCAACTTTTGGATCTTAAATATGTATTAGCAAATGCTGAGATTAACATTTATTAATCAGTGCTGTAGAAGTATTGTTCATTGTTAGTTCATGTTAACTAATGTAAACAAATGAAACCTTATTGTAAAGTGTTACTTTTATTATTTTATAGTCATATATTTATATGTAATCACAAAATTTTGGGCAAAATTGTGAATTTCAGTCAATTTTTATCTGAAAAATTGCAATATGATATTTTCCTCAAATCATGCAGCCCCAGTTAATATTACTTCCAGATCAATTGTGCATTGAGCACGAATGCTTGAAATGTTGCCGTAACAATCTGTATGTTATTAAGAATGTGTTACAATAAGGAAATGATGCAATAATTTTTATCCCAATCAGGCATGTTCGAACCCGGAACAACAGCTCTGAGGCTCCGCCCACCCCAGAGGAGGCGGGATTTGGAGAAGGGGCCGTGGTTAAACAAAGACGAGGTCAAGGTCAGTTTTACATACAATAAATGATCCGAAATCAGTTTTTAGGGGCCGTACACACAACAAATCTTGGTAACACTTTATTTTACAGTGTCCTTGTTACATATGTTACATGCACTCACCATAGTCATAACAGTAAATTATGCATAATTACATGCAACTAACCCTAAACCAAACCCTAATCCTAACCCTATAGTAAGCACATGTAGTTGCTTAATATTACTCAGTACTTAAATATATAATTACACTGTAACAATGACACCTTAAAATAAAGTGTCACCCATATCTTCTCATATATCTTCTTATCAGTGTTACAGAAGAGATTGCTGTCGGTGTGATCGCCCCTTCAGGCTGTTTTTATCATTGCAGTCACAATATTTATGGTATTTGATGTGAATTGTAATTTTAAAACGAATAGAGTGATTATGTGGACATATGTGTTGTGATTTGTCATTGCAGGTAGAGACCATCATCAAGCTCATAAGTCCTGGCCGTCCACACTGAGTGACACTGACAGTGTTGGTCCGGGAAGTGGACTGGGCTCCCCGACCTCCAGCACAGGTAAGAGACAAAACCAGATCAGTCTATTGTTTTATTGAGCATTATTACAGATTCTCAGAGGTGGGGGACTCGAGTCACATGACTTGACTCGAGTCGGACTTAAGTCGCAAATTTTAGGACTTGAGACTTGCTTGACAAATATTTATAAAAGACTTGACTTGACTTTGACTTTATATTCATGACTTGAGACTTGACTCGGACTTGAGTTAAATGACTCGAAATAACTTGTATTCTGTTTAATAAATATCTGTTTTTGAACGCACCGCACCCTTACCACGTGACGCAGCAGGCAAGCAGAGAGCGCTAACAGGCTTGTTCGACTTGGAACTGGCGCTGCACAGACTAGGGGTGAAACGGTACATGTATTCGTATTGAACCGAAACGGTACGGGCGTCACGGTTGGTGCATGAATTTACACGGTATAAAAATAAATAACACTCACGTGCAAATTAATGAATGTAATGCGGAACTACTGTTAGATACGCGGGTTCTTAACGGTCACCTAATCTGTCCCGCCTTAGCTCTGTGGCTATAATGAACAGGCTGCGAGTGCGATGTCAAGATTGCAATGCTGAAATATGTTGCGTGGGTGTGTGTGTGGGTGTGGGTGTGGGTGTGTGTGGATGTGTGTATGTGGTTGTGATTGTGTGTGTGTGTGGGTGTGTGTGTGAGAGAGAGGCGTGGGCGCGATCGAACAGTGAAAACATACTCTGTCATTTAGTTCATACTACAGGACATCATTCAAACTGCAAAGTGTTTACTTATATTTGTGTACACTCGCAATAAAACACAACCTTGTGTTTTTGTCAAACTGTAAACTTTTTTTTTTTTGCAATCGTACACTGTCTAATAATTGGTCTTCAGTGTTAGACTTTGAGTGAAAAGCCTATGGATAGTTTTTGGGGATGCACATAAAAGATTGTATACACCTTCACACACACAAATAAAAAAATTCATACAGACTTGCGAACCAACCATGTATCCACAAATAAACAAAACAACACAAACAAAAAATTAATAAAAACCTCGAACTTGCAAGCACAACCATGCACATGCAAACAAACAATACACTCTTCACTCATACAGATGCACACACATTCACTCACAAATATTAATCACACTCAAGTCACCTCTCTCTCTCTCTCTCTCTCTCTCTCTCTCTCTCCACACACACACACGCACACGAAAATAAAAAAAACAGTCAAACTCAACCATGCACATGCCAACAATACACTCTTCACTCATACATATGCACACACATTCACTCACTTTAATCATACTAAATCAAATAACCTCTCTTTCTCTTTCCTTTAAAAAAAAGGAAAGATCTAACTTGAGGATATACATGTTCATGTGCCATAAAGGGGATGCTTGTTTGAAGAATGCCATTGGGTGGCATAGAAACCATTATACTTGCATTGATTAATAGTTTGTAATGGTCTTCTGCAATGTTTGAGGCATATTTAGGTACAGCAGCTGTTTCAACATTTTACATGCTTTTACGTTGGCCTAATTTCAGTTACGTTTTAGGCTATGTAGGTTTACATTTTATTTATTTTTTAGATTTTTATTGTATTAACAACTCAGCTGTATGTGGAGTCCTTTTGAGTAGAAATGCATATTGCAATTTTTTTTGTAGCAAATAAAAATCCCATAGTCCGTAACTACTACAGTTTTAACTTATTTTAATATATAAATTAAGTTAAATCATCAAACATTTGTATGACTTGCCAGTGACTTGTTTAACCCAAGCTACAACTTGACTTGAATTGTACCCCATAAGGTAACACTTTATAATAACTGCACACTATTAATCATTAGTTAAGCATTACTAAACAGTTAATTCATAATTTATAAAGCATTACTAGAAATAATAAGCCGTTTATAAATACAGCTATAAATGCTTTATTCTTGATTTATAAGTATATATATAATGTGTTTAATAATTGTATTTTCATACTTTATTAATGATCAATTTATCATTTCTAAATGAAGCATTGCATTATTTACAAACCAGTTACATTATTTACAAACTAGGTGTTGTCATTGATTAATAAGATCACTTAGAAAGTGTGAGTAAATGTAGTAGATTCAGGGAGTTATAAAGCATTTAGTAGTGGTCAGTTCACTATGTGTGTGAGCTCATCTAAAGTGAGGACTAGTTATGCTTTGTAAAGCATTTATAATGGAGATTTAAAGACTCAGTTTTCTTCTAAACAGAAAAAGGAAACAAACACAACACTGTGATCCAGAACATAGAAATATTAACAGCCTTTATATCTCCTTTATAAACGCTTTACAAAGCATAACTAGTCCTCACTTTAGATTAGCTCACAAACATAGTTAACTGACCACTACTAAATGCTTTATAACTACCTGAATTAACCCTGAATTACAGTAGAAATACATGTTAATAAAGCATTTATTAACACACTGAGTAACTATTACTATATGTCTGAATAATAATATGTATTTAAACAGTTTATTAATCATTTACTCACACTTTCTAAGTGATCTTATGAACCACTGACAACTCCTAAATAACGCTACACTGACAATTTGTAAATAATGCTATACTTCATTTAAAAATGATAAATTGATCATTGATAAAGTATGAAAATACAATTATTAAACACATTATAGATATGCTTATAAATCAAGAATAAAGCATTTATAACTGTATTTATAAACGGCTTATTAATGTCTATTAATGCTTTATAAATGATGAATTAACTGTTTAATAATGCTTAACTAATGATTAATAGCGTGCAGTTATTATAAAGTGTTACCCAACTTTTTTATAAACCATAATATTGTATGTTGTTTTGGTCTCAGGTGACATCTCAAAACCTTCAAGGCCAGTTTCTGCAGCCACCTTGTCGTCCAATGAGGATTTAGAGGAGAGAGACGGCACCATGACCCCATTTGAACAAAGTGAGTGACAGATTACAGTTCAAGGAAACATTAAACATACATACCCAGAGGAACTTTTTTTATTGCCATAGACTTGGGTGTCTTTGCAAATCTGAGCACAACTGAAACAATCTCTTCTGAAACTCAAGTGGAAACACATGTGAGATTACTGGGGTCTTTTTCTACGGGGAAACATCTGAGAAGCAGGAGACCTGAGCCAAAGTCTCAATTTGCTCTCCGTTTAAGACGAGACACTACAAACAAAACCAGTGTTTTTCATGCACTGGCCAATTTTGAGATTTACGGCTATTTTGCTTCTATAACGTGGAAAGAATCCATCCAAAGTGCACATTTAAGTGTTTATTTTATTACACTTTACCTATTTGCACCCATAAATTTCAAATGCAATATATATATAGATATATATATATTGCATGTGTTTTGGTCACAATTTGGTTCACTTATTCACTATTAGCCTACGGCTTTTGCCTCAATAAACTCCTAATTTACTGCTTATTAATAGTTAATAAGGTAGTTGTTGTAGTGGTTAAGTTTAGTTATTAGGTCAGATTAAGGGATGTAGAATATGCTCATGCAGAATAAGGCATTAATATGTGCTTTATAAGTACTGATAATCAGCCGATATGCTAGTAATATGCAAGCTAATAAGCAACTAGTTTATAGTGAGAAGTGGACCCCAAACTTGTGTTCCCTAAGTTTTTTCTCCTGCACTGAGTTTGTTCTTATATCATTCAATTGTTGTATTTAACATTTTATTCCTAAAAACATTTATTTATTTATTTTTCTGGCTGTTGACAGTAATTTCTGATTGATAAAAGGAGTGATTAAAAAGAGAAATCCAAAATCCCCTCAGTAAACACCTTTAACTCTTATACTGTCTGTCAATCAACAAAATTAAACTAGAACTTTGAACCTGGCTTTATCAAATGCTCTGATTTCGGTCTGGAAATATATGCAAATTAGTGCATTTTTTATTTGATTATTTAAACATGACAGTCCAGAAATTTTCTGAGTTTATGTTTAAAGAAAAAGACCTGTTATTAATCAACTGGGAAAGTGATGTCTATTAGTTAAACGTTGCACCCCATTCATCTGTAGTGTCCTGCCTTAAACTCATTGCTGTCTAGGAGAAGCAATAAAGATATTGAAGAGATCTTGTTTAGTCGATCTAGTTCAGTGTAGTATGTAGTCATGATGAGTGTGTGTGGATGTTTGTTGTGTTTTAGGTATAAATGGGATTGAACCGGAAAGCGTGGTGCCCACTGGACCTTTCAAAAACGTGGGATTGTCCAAAGCTGCAAAAACCCATCGGCTGCGCAAACTGCGCACGCCATCAAAGTGCAGAGAATGTGACAGCTACGTTTATTTCCAGGGCGCAGAATGTGAGGAGGTGAGACTGACCAATGCATTTAAGACAAAACTGTAGATCTATAATACCTGCAAATCAACTGCATAAAACACCATTATTGTGAGCTTACACTAGGGCTGGGCGATATATCAATATAAAAAATATATCGATATATTTTTGAAATGCGATATGGAATTAGACCATATCGCATATATCGATATAGTTCAAATTTGCGCTGTGATCCTTGCTCCCCCGCTCCTCCTTTTCCACTCTGCGTGTGTGTTTAGAGCATGTTATGTTATGAGAGGCGAATCATGACTACTTCAGAAAACCCAGCACAATAGGAACTACCAGGCAGTGACATAAGTGTACGCTGAAATAAAGTCTTTCATCTTAGAAAAACTGACTTTCTTGTCCTGTCAGCCGTTATCCTGTGCTCGTAGCGCACACTCTTCAATTGCACGCGCGAATGCGCCGGCGCGCGCTGTGTATCGCCTCACTGTATATAAAGTGCAAAGTAAACTACGAGCATGCAATGCCGTTACGTTGTAAATTACACTAAATAAAAGTAATGCAGGGATGATTTTCATTCTGTTCATCAGGAGCAGTTTCCATGTTTCATTAACAGTTCTTGTTAATATTGTGTATTCACCATGGTGACTGTCTAAAATGCCACTTTATTTTTCTTTGTGTTATTTTTTTATATTTTTAAATGACTAGTGGCTCATACCAACATTGTATTAACAAAAACTAGTTTGGGACTGCTATTTAATAGCTTTAGCATAGGCCTAATGTTTATTTATTAGTACTAGTCTTTACTATTAGTCATTTTCTTACAATTTATGTTAAGGGGAAAAGTACTTGTGTGTGTGTTAGGCCTAACAAATTTTGTGTAAACGTGTGATAATTTGCCTATATATATATATATGTATGTATGTATGTATGTATGTATATATAGGCAAATTGTAACATGTTTACACAAAATTTGTTTAAATATATTCAGTGTAAACTTTGATAATCATAATTAATAAATCGCAATTACAATTCGAAGGGAATAATCGGCAATTATGATTTTTGTCATAATCGTGCAGCCCTAAGGTGAAGAAACCTGTTTATTATTTATTCATTTGAGTTTGCAACTGTTCACTGAAATAGCCGGTTTCAATAAAACTACTTATGACGTCATATTTGGCTTTGACTTTGACTGAACATTTGCTCTCACTTTGCGGAAAAAATATTGGGATATATATCGTATATCGATATTCAGCCTAAATATGTCGGGATATGACTTTTGGTCCATATTATCGCCCAGCCCTAGGTTACACCGATGAGCCTTTACTTTACATTAAAGCTTCACAGCTCTACAGTGCTTTTAATATATACATTAAAAGCACTGATTATTTCATTTGTATCTTTGGTATTTGTTATTGCTTGTAGTTGAACAAATCTTTTTTTTATTAACGACTGTTTACTTGTTTTTTAATAATCTTTGAAATGTATATTAGTAGTTTTTAGCTCTGGTATTGAAATTGTAATCAAGAATTGTTACATTTCACTGGTATCTAAAATGTTGGGTGTAATAGCCTTATTTATTACAATACAAGGATACATGGGTCAAAAACAATAACTGGTTTATTAATTTATTGCTTTCTTTGTAATGGGGCCAGTTAAAATGGAATAATTGAAATCAGTGAATTGAAAATCGAGAATTGAATTGAATTGAGATCTTGTGAATCGGAAAAAGAATCGGGACATCTGAATCGCCAGCCCCACCAGATACCTCAGGAGACCTATCGCCACCCTGTCAAATCAATGCCTCGCTGTGTGGCCGCTGTTTTGCGGGCTAAAGGAGGTCCTACAGGTTATTAGATAGATGGTCATAATCAGCGTAGATCACTGATGTTGAACATCAAGTCACATTTAATTTTGCTTGACAATAAGGAATGCCTGATGGCCCGGGGTCAGGGTGGAAGACGCTCGGGACAGTTTACGGAATTGCCAATTGCTCGTCACAATAGTTTATCATTTGTTTATCAACATAAACATTCAAGACATTTTTAACCATTCAGATTCACGCTTCTTGTGCTTGAACTGAAAAATACACACTACAAATGATGTCGAAATGCCCGTCTTGGCGAGTATTCACACAAACACTGACGGTTATGTCGTGACTGAATGTAAACAGATGAGAAAGGAAACACACGTGTAACAGTATATTGGATCCGTGCATTCTGTCTTAAAGTGACAGCAGCCTAATATTCCTGTATTAATGTTAATCAAACAACAAAAGACAAAGAGAAAATCACTCCCTGCTCTTGACTGAATAACTTTTGTAGCTTTAACAAGGATTAATCTATATTTAATTAGTGAAGACCGTACAGTGTTATTTTACATTTGATTCTATAATTTCTGAACCTGGATACTATTAGACTTAGAAAAAATGTAAGCACTATTTATTTCATTTGTATCTTTGTGCTGTAGTATTTATTTGAGCTGTTGCTTTAATGTGTTTATTTGTTCTTATTATTATTATTTTTAATTTTTTTTACTTATATTTTTAGTTAAAACCACAGCATTACATACAATACAGTATGGCATTGGGTTTTAACATGTTAGTCCATTATGTTTCCACAATATTTACAATTCTTCAAAACTTAATTATATCGTACACATTATACAGAGAATGAAAACAAATACACCTATACAGGAGGAGGAAAAAATAAATAAATAAAAATAAATAAAGGAATGGAGAAAGGCAGAGATGAACACAGGGTGGATGACAGTATAACTCATGATCACTGGAGTATTAAAGGCATTACAGGGGCCCACCTCTTTAAGAAGACCGTTTTCTGGAGTCGTAATGCAAATGTGGTTTGTTCCATCTCGTACAACTCCCACACTTCTTGAATCCAAGCATTGTATGATGGAGGGTCAGGTGTTACCCATCTGCATGTAATACACTTAATGGCTGCAGCGAGTACAATTTGTAATAAATATATTTGAGCTCTACCCTCAAGGCCCTCTGGAGGCACACCTAGAAGGGCTATTATGGGGTCTTCTGGGATTTCATAATGGAAGATTTCTTTAAGGGCATCAAATATATCTTTCCAGTAATTTCTTAATTTTGGACATGACCACAAAATATGGGTGTGGTTACCAACATGTTGGCCACAATTTCTCCAGCACTTTCCATTTTGCAATTATCTGTGGGCTTCGAAAAAAATCTGGTTATTATCTTCCATTTGAATTCCCTCCAGACATTAGAGTCGGTCAGGAGATGTCCCTCTCCACAAGCTTCCTCCCGAGTTTCAAGAGGAACTGGTCCATTCATTTCAGCCTCCCATTTTTCCTTGATCTGTATTGAATTCTTAGTCAAAAATAATAGATATCCTTTTAGAAATTATTATTTTTTGACCGCACGTCCAATTTGTATTTCTTTAAAATAAACTTCTATTGGGGAGTTTTTTTTAAAAATAATTTCTAGATCCTTATGCGTTGTGAGGAAATGTCTCAGTTGTAAATATCTACCTTGGGAGTGTGAATTCATTTCTTATTTGTTCGAATGATTTAAGTGTGTTATCATGAAATAATTGGTGCAGATAATCAAGTCCATATTGAGACTGTTCGTATTGTTTTAATTAAATCCTATATTAGTTAGGCTAGTTTTGCTGGGGTATCAAAATTGGAATCAATCGAGAATTGTACAATTTCTCTGGTATCAAACATATTAGTGTTTTTTTATTAGAACACATTACATGGGTCAAAACAACAGCAACACAACTTAAAATGTGTGTATATATATATACACAGTACAGGTCAAAAGTTTGGAAACATTACTATTTTTAATGTTTTTGAAAGAAGTTTCTTCTGCTCATCAAGCCTGCATTTATTTGATCAAAAATACAGATTTTTTTTTTTTTTTAAATATTGTGATATATTATTACAATTTAAAATAATTGGTTTTCAATTTATTATACTTTAAATTATCATTTATTTCTGTGATGCAAAGCTGAATTTTCAGGATCATTACTCCAGTCTATCACATGATCCTTTAGAAATCATTCTAATATGATGATTCATTATCAAAGTTGGAAACAGTTCTGCTGCTTAATATTTTTTCATAACCTGTGATACTTTTTTAGGATACTTTGATGAATAAAAAGTAAAAAAAAAAAAATTATTTTTTTAAATAAGCACATTTTTTAAAAATATAAATCTTTTGTAACAACAATATACACCACTGGTCAGTAATTTGGGGTCAGTCATTTTTTTTCTTTGTTTTTTTAAAATAAATCAATACTTTTATTCAGCAAGGATTGTGTTAAATTGATAAAAAGTGATAGTAAAGAAGATTTATATTATTAGAAAATATTTTTTTATTTTGAATAAATGCAGTTCTTTTTAACCTTTTATTCATCAAATATATTAGGCAGCAGAACTGTTTCCAACACTCATAATAAATCAGAATATTAGAACGATTTCTAAAGGATCATGTGATAGACTGGATGTCATGTTACACTGAAGACTGGAGTAATGATCCTGAAAATTCAGCTTTGCATCACAGGAATAAATAATTTTTTAAAGTATATTCAAATAGAAAACTATTATTTTAAGTTGTAATAATATTTCACAATATTACTGTTTTTTTCTGTATTTTTGATCAAATAAACGCAGCCTTGATAAGCATTAGAGACTTCTTTCAAAAATAGTAATGTTTCCAAACAGTACAGTGCAAATTGTTTTAAAGCAGCTTCACAGTAATAACTAGTAAACAGGCAGAAAACTTCATTTTCAGCTGTAAAGCAGCTCTACAGAAGACAGTATTGTCCTTATTCAGCTCAATTTAGTTCTCATCTGATGTCATCTGTGTGTGTTTGTGTGTCAGTGTTTCCTGGCGTGCCATAAGAAGTGTCTGGAGTCTCTGGCCATCCAGTGTGGTCATAAGAAGCTCCAGGGTCGCCTGCAGCTCTTCGGACGGGATTTCTCTCAGGTCCTGCAGGGCGACGTGGAGGGCGTTCCCTTCATCATCAAGAAGTGCATCACAGAGATCGAGAGGAGAGCACTCAAAATGAAGGTGCGAGAGGAAAGCTTTGAAAAGGAATTAAGTTGTTCTTTCTGTATTTTCCCTTTTTCTGCCTTTATTTCTATCGGATTGGTTTGAATGTTTACCAGCATTAAATGCATTATAAATGTTCACTGATGAGCCAAAACATTGAAGTTGAAGCGAATATCGTTGATCATCTCCTAACAAGGCCACATATTAAGGTCTGGGTAGATCAGATGGTGAGCAAACACTCAGTTCTCGTAATGAACATGTTTGATGAGCAGAAATGGGCAGGAATAAAGATCTCAGTGACTTTGACTTGGGCCACATTGTTATGGCAAGGCGACTGGGTCTGAGCATCTCTGAATCGGCAAGGTTTGTGCGGTCAGCAGTGATGAGGATTTACCAGCAGTGTCTGAGGAGGAATAAACCACAAACCGGCGACAGGGTGTTGGACGCCGAAGCCTCATCGATGCATGACGGCAATGAAGACTATCCCGTCTGGTCCGAGCCAACAGAAGCTCTACTGTGGCACAAGCACACAAACTTTAATGATGGTTAAGGGAGGAATGTGTCACAACACACAGAAGACCAATCAGAACCTGTCCACTCATGAAAGAACCTACAATGGTCACGCGAGCGTCAGAACTGGACCTTGGAGGAGTGGAAGAAGGTCATCTGGTCCGATGAGTCCTGTTTTCTTTTACATCACGTGGATGGCCGTGTATGTGCGCCGTTTACCTGGTAAAGTGATGCGCCAGGATCCCTGTGGGACGACGACGAGCCGGTGGAGGGAGTGTGATGTTCTGGGAAACCCTGGGTCTGGATATCCATGTGGACGTAAATTTGACACGTGCCACCGACCTAAACACTGTTGCAGAGCAGGTTCAGCCCTTCATGACACTGGTGTTCCCTGATGGAAGAGGCTCTTTCTGCAGGATAATGCACACACTGATCAGGAATGGTTTGAGGAACATGATGAAGAGTTCAGTGTGTTGCCCTGGCCCTCCAAATTCCCCAGATCTCAATCCAATTGAGCATCTGTGAGATTGCAACCTACAGGACATGAAGAATCTCCTGCTAATGTTCTGGTGCCAGATACCAGAGGACACCTTCAAGGGTCTCGTAGAGTCCACGCCTCGGGTCGGCGCTGTTTTGGCAGACCAACAGCATATTATACAGGTGGTCATAATGTTTTGGCTCATTGGTGTATGTTTGCTCATTGCTTCATTTGCAAATAAAATTTTAAGTAAAACAGCGAATAAACAACTTTATACATTAGATGCATGCAAGTTATGCACATAAATTATTGGTTAATTGCATCACTTCATGATATACTTGTTTTAATGGACAAGGTTGCAAAAAACAATTCCCCAGTTTTGCAGATTTGAACTTCACTACTACCAAAACCGTTTTAATCCTGTAAAGCCTGACATATTAAATAATAATAGATAATAGCATTAAATGTAATAGTTTATTGAACCTTAAAACGATGCATCAGGATTTTATGGCTCATTTAGTCTGATATAATGAGAATATGGAGCTCATACTCGAGGAAGAAAAAACAACAAACAACTGAGCAATTTAGTGCAGTTGCTGATATTTATATGGTGAAAAAGTAGAAATTTGAATAGCTTGTAATGTCAATCAATGAGATCTTTATAACAGTATACCAGGCCAACTTAAAGGTTAACTCTCACCAAAATGCAACCTAGGGTCTTTTTGTTAATCTACCCGAGGCAAACTTTCGTTTAAAGGCATAGTTAGCTTGGAAACGCCACTTATAAGTTTGACCGTATTTTTCAGTTTTGGTCAAATTGCCTGTGTAATGAGAGTGCATGGGGCTGTTTTTAAAACACTAAGAAGGCTTGACACAACATGAAACTGTGCTGGAAGTGTCACCAGAGCCTCTACACATGAACTCCAGCATTGAGAACAGTGTTTGTGTTCACAGAGTTTACTAAAAAGAAAGGTTTTGAACGACTCACTGTCTCTGTGTCCGCTGGCATTCTGACAGTCAAAAGTAGTTGATCTCTGAATGCGACGTAACATGAGGAGAGTAAAGATGGAAAGCTCCTAAAGCTTAGTTCCATATAAACTCACGGATAATTTGTTGTTTTGTCGTTAGTGAAAATCAATATTGACCTTGTATTTGAAAAAGGATCCTCATATAAGAAGCAATGCTAAAATTCAGAGTCAGTTCATTCGCATTCGGAGATCGACTATTTTTGACTGTCAGAATGCCGGCGGACACAGAGACAGTGAGTTGTTCAAAATCTTTCTTTTTAGTAAACTCTGTGAACACAAACAATGTTCTCAATGCTGGAGTTCATGTTCAGAGCCTCTGGTGAGACTTCCAGCACAGTTTCATGTTGTGTCGAGCCTTCTTAGTGTTTTAAAAACACTAATCTATGATTTTTGATGCTATCATAGTCGTGCCCCGAGCACTCCCATTCACAAGCCAATTTGACCGAAAACGAAAATACGGTCAAACTTAAAAGTGGCGTTTCCAAGCTAATTATGCTTTTAAACGAAAGTTCGCCTCGGGTAGATTAACAAAAATACCCTAGATTGCATTTTGGCGAGAGTTACCCTTTAATGCATGTAAATATCAGTCGTCACTCTATATCTCCCAGTGTCTTAGTCAGATGATATTTAAATGCTTAGTTTTATGATTTTATTTAATGCAATGCAATACAATAATGATTGAGAGATGAACAAACAGGGGTGCAAACACATGTATGGTCAAAAAAGAGAGAGGTAATCGAAGCCCTCGTCCCGCGGCAAATATCCAGATACTACATTGCCACCATCCCCAACCCACCCCTATAGGCACATAGATAGAGTCAAATGAAATTTAGAAAAACTGTCTTGCACTTCTTCTTCTTGCTTTACTGCTACTTCCTGAAAACAATTTCACCTGATGATTTGAATAGCTCTTTTTGTAAAGAATTAATAATTATAGGATGATTGGGGTAATTGTGTAGGGTAGGCCTAGTGCATCTGCATAGAAACTAATAAACAAAATACAAATATAAATACAATAAAACACAAATAGCCTACACGAGAAATAAAGCAGTGCTTTATGTTTTTCAGGTAAATTAACTGTATTAAGTATTAATGCAGTTTATCTTTTGACAAAACGTGATTTTTCTCTTTCTCTTTTGTTGTTTGATTAACTTTGGTGAGGTATATTGGGTGCTGTCCCTTTAAGACGAATGCACGTATCTAATACCGGTAATGACACGCATCCGTTTTATTTTGACTGCGTTTACGGGGAAACTCGTTGAGACGGACACTGGCTTATTTTTTCGTGCACATGTCTGTTCAAACACAAATAGATAAGAAAGAAAAGGGAATTCGGTGTTCACGAACTTCACGTGCTGTCTGCGACTGCGTGGCTCTGTGCGCCGACAGACCATCTACATTTGGATGTTAAACATAATATATAGCCTGATACAGCAAACACAACGTCGGCAGTATTGACAGCAAAATAGGCTACAGAATATTTCGTTCTGTAGGCCTATTGACAGGGCAGGGGCAATATTTGAAAATCGATAATTAGGCCTATTTTTTAAGTTACAATTATATATGCATTTGTCAAAACCGAGAGACTTTCAAGCATCAAAATGTAATTTATTAATATGTATTTGCGCCTTCTATTTTGTCTGAAAACTTCCAACACTTGTGCGTGTCGCGTGAAAAATAGGCGTCGGTTGCGGTTCTATTTCTAGCACGCGGTTTCAGCGCGGCTCGAGAAGTGTGTGTGTCACGCAAGCATTGTGCTCTAACACAAGCTCTAACCAGTTAACATGAGAGCCGACATAAAAACGGACACTTACTGCGCACATACTGCTGGTTTGGCGCGCAGTGTTCTGATTCGCTTATTTCCTATTTACTTGTTGGTGGACGCAATCCAGAATTACTCTTGGTTAAATTATAATCAGACCCTCTCAACCCCCCCCCGCCCCCCCTTCCTTAAAAAAAAACCTCTTCGGATCTGCACGATTCACACAAGTCACCCAAACTGACGTGAAAAAAGCGGGAGGCGCCGAAAAGCGCGCTGTTTGCACCCCTGAACAAATAAACCTTCCTCAAAAGCCTGACGATCATATTTGAGACTCACATTTTAACATGATATTTCTAATAAATGATGTTTGGATAATCAAGTAAACCAAAGTTGCTTCAGTCCAGTAAGTGTTCATCTTAAAAACATTACTGACAATATCAAAGTTTTTACGTCTACTCTATTAAATCATTAAAGATTTGACAGAAAAAAAGACACGTGAACCACGAGCTGAAGGTGGACGTTTTAAAAGACACAGGTTTTATACCAGTTTTTTTTTAATCATTCTGATCATTTAGAGGTCTTGGATATTTTCATATCAGATATGACACAGCAGGCTTGACAGGGTTAATGCTTTCTTTGCTCCTCTTCAGGGAATCTATCGTGTGAACGGCGTGAAGACCCGTGTGGAAAAGTTGTGCCAGGCGTTTGAGAACGGCAAAGAGCTGGTGGAGCTCTCGCAGGCGTCGCCACATGACATCAGCAACGTGTTAAAGCTCTACCTGAGACAGGTGAGTCACCTGACACGGGTCAACACAAATACAAGCTCACACTTCCATTCTAAGAGTGTTTATTGGAAATACGTTTCCCGTTCGTTTTGCACTGATTTGTGAGCGAAAATGATCATCTATAGCATCATTATGTGCTGAATGAAATCCAATACTTTCTTCCTATTCATTTTGGGGCTCTGACTCTAAAAATAGTACAAAATACCTCTTTAAAAAAATTAAATGATACTTTAAATGGCAGCAAGTCACTGTTAATGAGTGAGTCATTGAGTTTCAACTGATTCAATTCAGGAACTAAGCTTAATGAGTGAGTCATTGAGTTTCAACTGATTCAATTCAGGAACTAAGCTTAATGAGTGAGTCATTGAGTTTCAACTGATTCAATTCAGGAACTAAGCTTAATGAGTGAGTCATTGAGTTTCAACTGATTCAATTCAGGAACTAAGCTTAATGAGTGAGTCATTGAATCATTCATTCAACCGATTCGTTCATTCAGTTATGAAACACCGCCGTGTTTCGCTCAGGAACACAAAACAGCTGTTGCTTTGTTCGGGAACTATCTTTGTTGGTGAAATTGAACAAAAACAGGCAATTTTGTGTCTAAAATGCAAGTTACTTAATATTAACTTCTTGTTTATTGAACTGTTGTATAAAATCAAAATCACATTTGTGATCGTGCTTATATTTGGAGAAAAAACAGCACTCTTCGTGGGATATTGATTAACTATATTAAATTATATATATATAAAAAGACACACAGAGGTATTTTTGCCCCCTTTTTTTATATATAAATTATTATATATATATCATTTGAAAAGATTTTGGTAATATTAGGCCTTTTTTGGTGATTGAGCAGATTATTATTATTTTTTCAAGATGCAGAGTTGTGTAGTAATTGACAAAATGACACAGATCCTGTTCATTGACATTAAGATGAAAATGTTCCTATAATAGACCAGCGTTGTGTTACACCGTGTCCTAACCAGACGCGATGCGATAAGATTCCAGCGACAAATAATGTGTCTGTCCACACTAGACGCGACTGCGCAAAAATCTATCAAAACCCACAGCCAATCAATTAATAATGATAATAATAATAGTAATTAATTTAATAATTCAGTAATGGAAAAAATCTTTTAAAATTAATTGTTAATTAATATTTTATAACTTCTGAATATATAGTGTATTTATGTTTTAATATATTAATAATTTAAGTTTAATAATCTAATAATAATTTAATAGTTTATTATTATAAAATAAATTTGTAATATTTTAATAATATAGTCATATGTAATAATTTAAGTCATATGAGTTCAGAAGACAAATACATTTATAAACAAGGCATGCAAAATAATTTGGTAGTTGAAAAACAACATGAACTATTATTTTTAAAAATCAATCAAAACCCACAGCCAATCAGAGCAGCGTGTGGGCGGAGTCTCTTGGTCTTGACGGCACTTGCAAGAAAATGGATAAGTACATAATCAAATTCACAAATATTACACCATTTAAACATTATTAAAATACATAGACTACTGAGTTAATAAAACAATCTTTGTCAAAGAATACACTTGTTTGTTCACAGTTTGAACGTTCTTGTTTGCATTTGTTTAATTTCAAGATCTGAGGTGAATTATCCACTATTGCTTTTACAGCCACAAAGCTGGAGCAGTAAATGATGTTCAAAGTCACATTACACGCTTTTAACATTAAATAAAGCACATCAACAGCACCTGAGATTATCATCGCCACACTTTGTGTTTGTTGGTCCAGCGCGACGTCACAGAAAAATAGAAACCGTTTCTAAAACAGAATCGTCGCGTGTCGCCGTCGCGGCTGGTTAGGACACACACTCTGATCAACATGGAGAAGACCCTTTATCTCGTGTAGTGTGTTATGTTCACAGTCTCTGTCTCCTCCTCAGCTGCCGGAGCCCATCATGCCCTTCCGTCAGTATAATGATCTGATGGGACTGGCGAAGGAGAGCCTGAGTTCAGACGGCTCAGAGGCCGGCGAGGGCATGAAAAGCCCAGAGCTGGTGGATCGTGGGTCAGAAACCGAGCCGGAGGTGCTGACACTAGTGCAGAAACTCAGAGAGCTGCTCAAGCGGCTGCCGCACACTAACATCTCCACGCTGAAGTACATCGTCCGACACCTGCGCAGGTGAGCTTCTGCACATTCAGAACCGACGGCCGAGGCTTTAAACGCCTGGTGACATTATTAGACATGTCAAGGCCATATTCAATTATGTATAATGTTTAAAAAAAAGTCTAAATACACTGACACTTACACTCTGAACTGTACAAAAACTGTGATTAAAATATATATTTTTTTATAAATGTATCATGAAATATATTGATCATCATAAATATAGACAGACGGGAACTTTACAAAATCATAAAGAGATACTTTATTAATTAATTTAATAATTCAACAATGAAAAAAATATTTTAAAAAAAATGTATTGCTATTTAATATTTTATAACTTCTTAATATATAGTGTATTTATGTTTAAGTTTAATAATTTTATAAAATAAAATAAATTAATGTTTAATATTTAATAATATAGTCAAATCTCTAATAATTTAAGTCATATGATTTAAGAACACAAATACATTTATAAACAAGGCATGCAAAATAATTTGGTAGTTGAAAAACAACATGAACTATTATTTTTGTAACATTTTCATATATGAGAGCATGTATTTTAGGTCCTGTAACTGGTCACCATTTTAACTGTATCAATATGAGAAAAAGAAAAGTTGTTTAATAGTCACTTCTTGAAATATCAAGTTCTCAAAACTGCCGTTTTATAGATTTGTCATAAGTGTGCTGGTAATATAAAACATCACTGTATAATGCTAGTGTTGTTCTCTCTCTCTCTCTCTCTCAGAGTGTCTGAGTTGGAGCAAGATAATAAAATGAGCGCTAGTAATTTAGGCATCGTGTTCGGGCCGACCCTGATGAGACCCAAACCCACCGGCGCCACGGTGTCGCTCTCATCTCTGGTGGATTACCCTCATCAGGCTCGCATCGTAGAGGCTCTGATCGTCTTCCAGCAGAGCATCTTCATCTCCTCCTCCTCCTCCTCCTCCTCAGTCTCCTCTCCAGCCCAGAGCCAGGTCTGCACACAGTCACATGATGTGATGAAGTACACGGGTTTATTCTGAGGTTCTGATGCACTTACTCATACTCTCCTCCACAGGTGTGTGAGACTGGAACTCATGAAGAGACAAACAGAGCGGATCTGGAATGTGGTGAGAAACACATATATTAGAAATAATAAATATTAAATAAATATATGCAAGTGTGTGTCTCTCTCTCTCTCTATATGAAGAGTTCAGATGCAAAAGCCTCTAAGTGCCATCTGAAATTTTCTTCTAGAATGATCATTTTTATCAAGCTCGCATATTTAAGTTCAGTAATTTCACTTAAATGGCAATGAAAATTACCTATTAATTGTCATTTAAGTGAAATTACTGAACTAAATATTTTTTATAATATTAAAGTATTAATATTGAAAAATGTTGCTTGGCTTTTTTTTAAATTAAGAGAATCTGAAATAAACACAATAATATATATATATATATATATATATATATATAAATATTAGAATGTTATTTTTACAAATTGTATTTAATATTTTTAATATTAAATATTTTATATCTATAGGTTTGTAATACTATTATTAGAATCAGCAATTTAATTTATTAGAATTTAGTAGTTTAGTTGTAAAATGCTCTTTTGTTGTTTCAATGCCTTTTTATCCTTATGTTAAATGTTCATCATATTGCAGTTCAAATCACAATATTTGTTGAAAAATTCTCGTGATTTTTAAAAAAAAATTAATGAATTATGCCATGTTACTGTTGAAGGAGTGTACCGTTCCCTCTTCCTTCAGGTCATTCGGTGGGTTCCTCAGGTTCTCAGGACTCAGACTCTGATGTGGAGGAGCAGGGCAGAGCGAGAGGACAGCGCCCTCCTCTGGTGAGTCAGGAGAGCGAGACCAGTACCGAAGAGGAGCAGACCAGTCCCAGAGTGAGCCTGGACCTGAGCGCACTCCCAGAGACCATCCCGGAGCAGACCACCGGCACAGAGGAAACTGAGGAAAATGAGGAAAACGACTCCGAGCAGGTCTCAGATCAGTAAGACCAGGGAGCCGTTAGGAATTCAACCGTTAGACCATTTGTATATGTTAATTCCCAAAGTCAAACAATAGTCATATTAAAGGGTTAGTTCACCCAAAAATTTAAATTAACCCATGATTTACTCTACCTGAAGCCATCCTAGGTGTATATGCCATTCTTCTTTCAGACGAACACAATCAGAGTTATATTAAAAAAATGTCCTGGCTCTTCCAAGCTTTATAATTGTAGTGAATGGGCATTATTTATTTTTTTAAGTCCATAAAAGTGCATCTATCCATCGGAAAAGTGTATTTATCCATCAGAAAAGTGCATTTATCCATCCGAAAAGTGCATTTATCCATCATAAAAGTGCATTTATCCATCCGAAAAGTGCATTTATCCATCAGAAAAGTGCATTTATCCATCCGAAAAGTGTATTTATCCATCAGAAAAGTGCATCTATCCATCAGAAAAGTGTATTTATCCATCATAAAAGTGCATTTATCCATCAGAAAAGTGCATTTATCCATCATAAAAGTGCATTTATCCATCAGAAAAGTGCATCTATCATCATAAAAGTGCATTTATCCATCATAAGTGCATTTATCCATCCGAAAAGTGCATTTATCCATCATAAAAGAGCATTTATCATCATAAAAGAGCATTTATCATCATAAAAGTGCATTTATTCATCATAAGTGCATTTATCCATCATAAAAGTGCATTTATTCATCATAAAAGTGCATCTGTCCATCATAAAAGTGCATTTATCCATCCGAAAAGTGCATTTATCCATCATAAAAGTGCATTTATTCATCATAAAAGTGCATCTGTCCATCATAAAAGTGCATTTATCCATCCGAAAAGTGCATTTATCCATCATAAAAGTGCATTTATTCATCATAAAAGTGCATCTGTCCATCATAAAAGTGCATTTATCCATCCGAAAAGTGCATTTATCCATCATAAAAGTGCATTTATTCATCATAAAAGTGCATCTGTCCATCATAAAAGTGCATTTATCCATCCGAAAAGTGCATTTATCCATCATAAAAGTGCATCTATCCATCATAAAAGTGCATTTATCCATCCGAAAAGTGCATCTATCCATCATAAAAGTGCATCTATCCATCAGAAAAGTGCATTTATCCATCCGAAAAGTGCATTTATCCATCATAAAAGAGCATTTATCCATCATAAAAGTGCATTTATTCATCATAAGTGCATTTATCCATCATAAAAGTGCATTTATTCATCATAAAAGTGCATCTGTCCATCATAAAAGTGTCCCAAACGGCTCCGAGGGGGTTAATAAAGGCTTTCTGAAGTGAAGCGGTGCGTTCTTGTAAGAAAAATGTAACTCTAAAATAAGGCTGTACACATCGATTTACGCCAGAAGAGAAACACTTGAACTTGACGCACAACGTAATGACGAGCGCGGTTGCCCTGTGCTGTGTGTTTGAACCGTGAGAGGCGTCAAAGCTTGCGCTACTCCTACATCGTCATCCTCACGTGTTTCTCTCGTGGCGTAAGTCGACTTGTGTGTGGCCGTCTGCCGGAAGCTAGTTATTTAAGTCCATAAAGTTAAAAATATGGATATTTTTCTTACAAGAATGCATGGCTTCGCTTCAGAAGGCCTTTATTAACCCCCGCAGAGCCGTGTGGAGCACTTTTATGATGATTTATGCACTTTTATGATGATTTATGCACTTTTATGATGGACAAGATGCACTTTTATGATGGACAAGATGCACTTTTATCATGGATAGATGCACTTTTATCATGGATAGATGCACTTGTATGGACTTCAAGAAAATAATGCCCATTCACTCCCATTATAAAGCTTGGAAGAGCCAGGACATTTTTTAATATAACTCTGATTGTGTTCATCTGAAAGAAGAATGTCATACACACCTAGGATGACTTCAGGGTGAGTAAATTTTTAGGTGATCTATCCCTTTAAGAGGGTTTTGACTGACAGGCAAACTGATATGACCTCAGACTGTAGAAGTGAGATCAGTGTTGTTTCAAATATTGGCTAAAATGAACTGGATGTTTATATAACGCGTCTCTTATCACAATACATCTGTGCACTATTCTGCATAAACCATAAAGAACTGGAATACAATCATTTCTGTCCTTCAGAAACAAACATATATGCCATTATTATTTAATAATACAATTTCAAGGTGTGTAGATAATAAAAAGTCTCCACATATATTGTCATAGGAACTTTTAACATTTGTATTTATTATATTTTCATCTACGCACTGGAGCTTTTTCTTTGTTTATCGATAGAAGAGCGTAAAACGATGTTACGGTTGTGTTGAACTAACAGCCGCTGCTGGTCAGTGCTGGTTTTAATACGTCACTGATTTCTCTTTCAAACATGTGCTTTATTTGTAATAGTGTGTATATTTCTTTACTCCAGCAGCTTCATCTGAACCATGTATTCAGACTAACCACATGACCTGACTGATAAATGCGTCGAAACCATTGTGTACATTCCCAAACTGTATATATTCCGAGGAAACGTTAAAATATTCACAACACCATAATAAAAACCTTTCATTAAACAAAAGTTGATTTATTTTTTTGATTTGCAAAAACAAACAAGTTTTAGGAAAATTAAATTAATTGTTGTCATCCATTACAAGAATCGCCCATTATAAACCAAAAGAACATGAGATGACAATGAAAAGCCTTAAAGGGATACTCCACTTTTTTTGGAAATAGGCTCATTTTACACCTCCCCCAGAGTTAACCAGTTGAGTTTTACCGTTTTCGAATCCATTCAGCCGAACTCCGGGTCTGGCGGTACCACTTTTTAGCATAGCTTAGCATAGATCATTGAATCGGACAGGACCATTAGCATCTCTCTCTCAAAAAAAAAATGACCAAAGAGTTTCGATATTTTTCCTATTTAAAACTTGACTCTTCTGTAGTTAAACCGTGTACTAAGACCGACGGAAAATGTAAAGTTGCGATTTTCTAGGCTGATATGGCTAGGAACTATACTCTCATTCCTGCGTAATAATCAAGAAACTTTGCTGCCGTACCATGAGTGCAGCAGGCGTAATGATATGACGCAGCGCCTGAAAATAGGTCTAATAGGTTAGACAAACTTAGTCCCAGTCACGTTGGAAGTTACCGAGCTGGGGACTATTTTCAGGCGCTGCGTCATATCATTACGCCTGCTGCACTCATGGTACGGCAGCAAAGTTTCTTGATTATTACGCAGGAATGAGAGTATAGTTCCTAGCCATATCAGCCTAGAAAATCGCAACTTTACATTTTCCGTCGGTCTTAGTACACGATGTAACTACAGAAGAGTCAAGTTTTAAATAGGAAAAATATCGAAACTCTTTGGTCATTTTTTTTTTGAGAGAGATGCTAATGGTCCTGTCCGATTCAATGATCTATGCTAAGCTATGCTAAAAGTGGTACCGCCAGACCCGGAGTTCGGCTCAATGGATTCGAATACGGTAAAACTCAACTGGTTAACTCTGGGGGAGTTGTAAAATGAGCCTATTTCCAAAAAAAGTGGAGTATCCCTTTAAAGAAGAATCAAATCCTGATGCATCTTTACTGTACGAGTCTGTATGTGATGTATCGTCCAGCTGTCTCGCTGGGCCGGATGATCTTCACCACCTGTGACACGCAGAACCACGTCTTTAATGGACATACAGACACCAGATGTCATTTCACTAGTGTGTGCAGGACACTATAGTTCATTTATGTAAGTGAGGAGAGCACAGTAAAGTAAAAAATAAGACATATTATACCCAAATATTCTTCATACAGAGACTACCAGTAACATTTATGAAAATTTGGGACACTTTGAGCTGAGCATGTTTTGCTGAAGTGTGTTTTCTTTAATTGCTAATGCTCTTTTTACACACAGACTGAACATAATGAAGCATTGCTTGCTGATTGGTTGAGCTAAACTGGTATTATCTAATTGTGTAGTTAAATTTAACAGCTGACAGATATTCAACATAATTCATGTGTGAGACAGTCTAACAGAAGGACGGACAAAACCAGTCAAATATCAGCTGAGTTCTGCTCATATTGTATTACCTTTTTTCTAAACTATAGCGAATAAACTGATAATGTGAGAAAAGGTCTGAATACACTTTGGTTTGACTGTAATACTTCAATACTATAATACTAAGTAAATTGCACAGAAGTCTTCAGATGAAGTGTTCTTCTCACCTGCCCTCGTTTCAGCCCAAAGTACCGTGCCACTGGATCACCAGGCTGAATTCTGGGTAACTGGCTCTCCTTGAGTTTACTGATGACAGTCAAGAAAAGCTGTTCACAGGTGACGTCACAGAGAAGCCGAACACTAATCTGTGTGTGTGTGTGTGTGTGTGTGTGTGTGTGTGTGTGTGTGTGTGTGTGTGTGTGTGTGTGTGTGTGTGTGTGTGTGTGTGTGTGACGCGTGGTCAGCAGTGAGCGAGTGTAAAGCAGTGTTTGGGAAACCTGTCAGACAACAGTCAGTGTAACTCTAGATCTGGATACTATCTGGCCAGAAGCTCGATCACTTCCTCTTTCGTCATGACGATGTGTTCAGGGACCAACTGCAAGACACAGAACCAGTCATGTTCATAAATTAAAGAATATGTACGTATATTTTCATATTTTAAATAAATAAATAAGAATAAAAAAATATTCATAACATTTATATTATTCATATTTTAACATTTTTAATTAAAGTTAGAACGAGACATTAGATTTATTATAATTTAGTAGTTTTTGTTCATTTAACAGCAGATGTCAAATCAATTTAAATCACAATATTTGTTAAAACGACAAATCTCAATATGATTTAATAATATTTTTATATTCGTAATATTTATATTATCAATGTTCTTAAATACAATATGCTTTAATATTTTAAATATTCATATTGTAAGATATTTTTGTGCAATGTTAACATCTCAATACAATTTATTAAATATTTTTATATTCATTATATTTATATTATTAATGTTCTTAACTTAAATACTATACGCATTAAGATTTTAAATATCTAAATGATAAAATGTTTTGTGCAATTTGAACAAATCTCTTGATTAATGTTCTTATACTACACGCTTTAATAAATATTTTAAATATTCATAATACTTATATTGTTAAATGTTCTTAAACACTATCAGCTTTCATATATTAAATATTCATATTATAAAATATTTTTGTGCAATACTTGTTAATATAACAAATCTCAATTTTTTTATTTATTTTTTATATTCATAATATTTATATTAATGTTCTTAAATATTCATATCATCAAATATTTTAGTGCTTGGGTCAAAATGGAAAGAATTTAGTAGTTTTTGTTCTTTTAACAGCAGATATGAATCATATCACAGTTCAAATCGCAATATATAAAAACATGTGAATTATGCTGGTCTTTTATGACATATTTGTGTGACAGCGGGGGAAAGCGTCTCACCTCATGCTCTGTGATGTTTATGAGCAGCTCTTGCTGTAGAAACTGTTCCAGGATGTATTTCGGTGCCATGTCAACCAGAGACTGCAAACAATCATCATCTTCATCATCATCATCATCATCATCATCATCATCATCATCATCATGCTTGCCTCATTTATAACCGTCGCACATAACAGCTCTGAGATTAGCGTTCGCCACTTCACACACACACACCAGTGTGATTTATAAAAACATGCGTATGAACGCTTGAGACGGTGATCTGAGGGACTGACGGCAGATGAAAGATCTTCACTATGAGTCATAATCATGTTCACAATAACAGTTTAAATAAATATAAGAATGATTTAAACTACGTTTTACATCTGATACACACATTTAGATTAAATATGCCGTTCTCAATGGAGTTCAGCACTGAAATGACATGAAATCACTACAGAGAAGTTACAAACAATGTTATATTCTAATAAATAGAAATATCTGTAGTGGATGCGCTGCTTTTGAACACTTTTTTCCTGTTTTAATGTTTGCTTAGCGCATGATAATAGCAGAACTCATGGTCTGAGGAAATATTTTCAGTCAATAATGCACAATAAGGCCTATCCGTTTCCATTCAAATTTGGCCCGTGGAAAAGATTGAGAAAAACATTCCCCTTAAATGTATTTTACACTATTTGATTAATTTATTCAAAAACAGGGCAAGGATCGGCTACTAAATGATTTTTAGCAATGTAATGTGACGTACATGTTAAACATGGTATCACGTGGATGAATATGCATATGCAAATGAGAATATGCATATGCAAATGAGGATCTGCATGGTAAACGAGGCGTTGTAAGCTCCGTATATGGTTATTTCAGGGAGGAGACGCACACTCTTCCGCTGACTGGGATTATAAAGGGAATTCGAACCAAACAGAAAATGCGTTCACACTAGAGACGAACCAAACCTGTGTTCAGTTTGATCCGGACCGAGACTAGCTCTTCTCGTCTGTTTGATCCGGATCGTGGTCCGGGGAGGGTTCACACCTGTAATTTTGATCCGGATCAAACTGAAAAGTCCAAACAAGGTAGGTGTGGAAGTGCGGATCCTGCAGTCTTATAAACGAGAGCCCTGGTCCACGGCTCCAGGTGAGACACGGGTGTGTTGGAGGCAGCGTACCTGTTTAGCAGACGGTGTCATGCCCGTCTGGACCACGATGATGGCCCGAGTGATGTTCTCCTCCTGCATCCGCTGGCAGTACATCTTAATGGTCTTGATGCCCACTTTCATCTCCTCTGTGTGGATGACACACACACACACACACAGTGATGAGCAGGCCTGTATTTATCAAGCTTCAAGCGCTGAAAATTCATGAAATTTACTCCTACTTTCAAACTCAAGTATAAAAGCAAGTTATGACATTTCTTAAAGCTAAGAATCACTCTTACTCAGTTCTTTAAGACGGCTCGAGAGGTCTCTCAAGTGGTTATGAGGTGCCAGTATAACGGTATCATTCATTACCGAAAGAGCAGGATCATCTTTCTCAGCGCTGGTTAAAGGGTTCGTTCCCCCAGAAATGAAAACTCTGTCAGTAATTCCTCTCCCTCATGTTGTTCAACCCCGTCAGACTCTCGTTCATCTTCGGAACACAAATGAAGATATTTCTGATTAAATCTGAGAGCTCTCACTCCTCCATAGGCTTCTCTGTAATCGATATCTGACATCCCAGAAAAGTTAGTAAGAAAGTTAGTCAGAACGGAGGCTCGCTATTGGCCGACGCTGGTCATGTGTGTGATGCTGGCCAATAGTGAGCCTCCGTTCTGACGTACGACCCAGAAGCGCTGCTGTTACACTACGTGAACTCACTCAGAGAAACAGAAGAAAATTAATAGTCGTTATTTTTGTTTGTTTCTGCGCACTAAAAGTATTCTCGTCGCTTGATAAACGTAAGGTTGAGCCGCTGGAGTCACTTGGACTATTTTAAACATTGTCTTTACTAACTTTCTGGACCGGCAAGTTTCAGTAACAGAGAAGCCTATGGAGGAGTGAGACAGCTCTCAGATTTAATCAGTAATATCTTCATTTGTGTTCTGAAGATGAACGAGAGTCTGACGGGGTTGAACAACATGAGGGAGAGGAATTACTGACAGAGCTTTCATTTCTGGGGGAACGAACCCTTTAATGTTGAGCTGAACCTTTTATAACATGTTTCCACTGTTCGACTAATTCAGCGGTTCATAATGATGGCTTATTATTATTATATCATAAACTCTCGGCTATATATAGACAGGTCAGTTGGAAAACATGTTGATCTTTCATTTCCAATGTGTTTATCAATGTATTCTCTTGATAATTATTATCAAATGAGTGTTGCATGTAAACTCCTTTTGGGAATTTCACCATTCAATGTGAATTTATCTGAGAATATTCAATTTAATTCACGTTTATTTGTATAGCGCTTTTCACAAATACAGCTTTACAGAAAATGCACGAGTCCATATTACAATTTACAGTGAATCTGTTATCAGAGGAAACTGTCTAAGTTATGCTTTCCAGAATTGTACATAATACAAAAATCACAGGTAGCGAAAAATGTTTTAGTTTTAAACAATGTAATAATTGAATGCAGAGCTCACTGAAGTAATGAATACTTGTTTGTTAACAAATGATTGACATTTAGAAAATATTCTTACATAAGGAAATCTATTCAGCGATTGGCCAATGTCGTAATCTAAAATCACGTTTGTGTCGTGAATCATCTCTAAGACTGACACTTAAGATTTGATCTTCACTTAAATTATGACTGAGATGCCTGATAACTTTTACAGTGTCCTTGTTACATATGTTACATGTACTTACCATAGTAATAACAGTAAATTATGCATAATTACATGCAACTAACCCTCAACCAAACCCTAATCCTACCCTAACCCTATAGTAAGTACATGTAGTTGCTTAATATTACTCAGTACTTAAATATATAATTACACTGTAACAATGACACCTTAAAATAAAGTGTAACCCCAACTTTTAAGCACAGCTTTGAGACAACACTTTCTTTTACTCTCAAGTCAATTCTTCGCAGCGTTCCTGTGAGTAACTCTCAGAGGCTTGATAAACACGGGCCCACATCTCACCTGGGAAGAAGACGAACATCTGGTCGGTGGGATCGTCATTGTGAGCGACCAGAACCGTGAGATCCGTCCGTCTGGGTCGCCCCTCGCTGGGTCGGTCCCCGAACTGAGCCTTGAACTCATCCAAGGTCTGGTCCAGCTCATCTTGGGTCACCAGGAACCCTCGATCGTGGCAGAGCTACAACACGAGAGAACCGGCACGTGAGCTTCGCCCGTTTTCTGCTATAGAAATGCATTCGTAACACTTTACAATAATGGCCATAAGTTAACATTAATGTATTTACTAACATGAGCAATATGTTTGTAACTGTATTTGTTATTCTTTGTTAAAGGGACACTCCACCGTTTTTTTAAATAGGGCTTATTCACTGTCTTTCCTACATTTAGATAGGTGGGCAGACGCATTTTTGTCTCAGTGCATGCATTGTTTTAGTTTGGCTGCGCCGCCGATAGCTTAGCTTAGCATAATGAATGGAATCCTTTGTTGCCAGCTAGCATGTCATGAGTAAAAGTGATAAAAAAAAAACGAATTACTTCTTGTGGCCTGCGTATTCACAACGAGGACAAATAGCAATGCAGATTAAGACTAGGCGATTTCCTAGGCTGATATTGACTTGGGACTATATTAGGGTGAAGCACAGGCGAAGCACTGCTACTTGGGCGCTACTTCACCCCAATGTAGTCCCAAGTCAATATCAGCCTAGGAAAACACACTTTGAAATCCCTGGTGTTTCTGACGTCACAAACTACCTTGTAACCGTCAACGAGTGGATCTCTGAGCTGAGTGAGTGAGTGAGTGGAGGCGGGGCTCATTTGCATATTCATAGAACCACCCATACTAAATGAGGCAAGGGTGTCGAGTTACATTCAAGCTATTTTAAGGCATGAAGGTTTTTTTCTAGGAAAAAAACGTTTAAATATGTCATTTTGGTGATCAAATATGAGTTTTAAGGGATAAAATCGACTACGGGGGCCTTTAAAAGAAAATTATTTATTTATATATTTCTATTATTTATTGTACAGTTTTCCCTCTATACTAATAATATATACTATACTAAAACATTCTCTTACATTCAATTTTAAGCATTTACCTTTTTGTTTGTTAGTTTTATAGTCAATGTCTGGTACTGAATCTCATTCCATTTAATTTCTAAATGTCTTAACATTAAACTGAATAATTATTTTAGTCTGTATGATATTTTAATTTAGAAAAATTCAGGTTGAAGTCATATTAAAGGCAAAAAGTATCACCCTGAATTCACCTTATATTTACTATATAATATCATTCTGTGTACATACATACCACTACTTATCTTATGATCGCGTGTTTAATGTAAACAACTACTAAAAGAGTTATGAACAGACGCAGCTCAGTCTACATTCACACCTGCATTATGGTCTTGCGAATTTTCCATAATCGATAAGTCTCCTCATCATCGTCCATTAGCGCGTGTTCCTGATCAAACAATCCCAAGACATTTTCAAACCACGCGCACTTCCCTTTAACTTAATCAGTCACGTGATGAAAGCTGCGTCTGAGGTTTACCGGTTTACCCATATAAGGCTAGATGTCTTAAGGCGGAGTCTCTTCCGGCATCACCGGCGGTACAGTAGGTGGCGGCATAGACATATGTCTATGGGAGGCGGTATGCACCTGAAAAAGTTGGTTGCGACCCGCCATTAATATTAGAGAAGAAGAAGAAGAAGAAGAAGAAGAAGAAGAAGAAGGCATCACCGGCGGCCATCTTGTTACAGGGAAGCTCTCTGGCGAGCTCTGTGGTACCTGATGTAAGTTGAGTGATCAGCACGAACACAAATCCTCTTATCTCGCTGAAATCTTGACGGATTTACAAACGGTTTGGTTTCTTACAAACGTTATTAACGTGGCTATAATTCTGAATGCTGGAACATGTTGAAAGTGCAGATTTTCTTTTCGAAAAACGACTTAATCTTGCAGCATAGTTGTGTATCACGGCTACTTGCGCAACTTATCAAGGCAGAGATCACAATCGAGCTGTTCGATTATAAAGGTTTTACTGACACCAATAACGATTTTATGACAACTAATCTTTTGTCTAAATTACAATGTTTGTGGATGTGGTTGTAGTTAGTTGCTGGCTAATAACAATAAGCTTTGAGTGAGACCAACGTTACAGTTTCTGCCACCCAGCAATTCTACATCAGTGGGAGAGGCAGAATTTTTCTTTCTTTTCAATGTAACTTAAGTTGCACATGATTTTTAATCAGGTTGGTTTGTTAAAAACATCTTGCATTGTGATCCAGGAAATTGCTGGCTTTATATGAGAAGATGCCAGACACTTGTGCAGCCTGCGGATGCTCCAATGAACGTAGTCTCAAAACGAGAGCCCGTGGGATCACCTTTCACCGGTAAGATATGACAACATTATGATTATATTTGGGATAATCGTTAGTTACTTAGTGGCTGTATGTACAATACAGCGGGGCTATGACATAATAGTATTGTTGTTGACCCAAAGCTTTTTAAAGTTTGTTTGCACAATCGCTGAATGTTTCTTTTGCACGCCTTTTTATAACTTGTTTAGTGTGGTTATCTTATTCTAAAGTACATACATAGACTACATACAATTACCCTAAACATATGATCATTTAGGTGTGTATTTTTGTCCTTACCCTTAATGTTGAAAGAAGGAAAAAAGGGTTGGAAATGTTGACAATAATTTCTATATCTGGGTACATTTCTCACGTTTTTAAGGTTTCCCAAAGCCATAAAGTTAAGGAGGCAGTGGGAACTTGCCCTGAGAAGGGACGGATTTGTCGCCTCTGACAGGACACTGCTTTGCAGCGAGCACTTCAGGAGTGAGGACTTCGACAGAACGGGGCAGACTGTCCGGCTTAGAGATGGTGTTGTGCCAAGCATTTTCAACTTTCCAGCTCATCTTCAAAGGGTATGTGTATCATTGACCAACAATAATTCAAGGTGTATGAGATTGATATATTACAACACATTTTAGACACTCAAAACTTCTTTACTTTATTTCAGCTGGTAGCAACAAGAAGCACAACCACCTCTAGAGCGGAAGACAACCTGCCGTTGGACTTGTCTAAGAATGCACCTCAACCTGATGTTGTGAGTGTTTGCGTGTGGAATGTCAAACAAATGAGACCATCATATGGCTTGTTATATTAAATCCTTTATCTTGGTGGTACCCAGAAAGATATAGGGTGTTAGTAGTCTAAGAGCCCAATATTATTTGAGGTGGTACTCTGTGTAAAAAGTTTGAGAACGACTGGCTATCTCACTTGCCCCGTCGCTTATACACTTAAATGATAAAACGTGTGAACATTGAAACTTAAACCAGGGGTAGGCAACCTTTACAATCAAAAGAGCCATTTTTGTCCAGAGCCACAAAACATATTTTTGCCTAATAAGTGGACAAGCCTATACAATTTCTTAAATGTACGCTGTTGTGTTTTCTGTTGGAGAATTGGAGAACCTAAACGTGTATTTAGGCTCACAGAATCTAAAAGTGAAGATTGAATTGTTAAAGTTACTTATTAATTTCCATATATAATTTGTATATTTTGGCAAAACAACAGGGAGCCACTGTAGAGAGGAGTTTGAGCCGCAAGGGGCAGGCCACTGACCACTTGTATTCGTTGCCTACTTGCCCTAAGGCTATAAAGGCCAAACTTGAAGAAGCCTCAGCGAGAGTGAGGAAACTGCAGCGGGAGAAGAGTAATGCCTTGAGGAGAGAAAAGAGGGCCAAGATGAACATGCGGGCTCTTCTGGAAGAACAACCCTAACGCCAGCCGGTTCAAGTACGTCTTTAGGAAGCTGACGGCCCGGTGTGGGGTCGTTAAATCATGCAGAGGCAATGTGACGGCACAGGATGACACAGAGTCCCTACCAGCTGTCATCGACACCTCTACAAGCCTGTCCTCTGCAGCAGGAGGAGAAGATCTTCCATCCCCGTTTGCTGACATTCCTGGCCTAGTACATGACCACAGCTACCTTCCCGTCCGCTTCGATGGTCTTGTGGACAACGCTCTCGTGTACTCTTCAGGTATGGCTAACTGAAAGTCGATTTTCCCTATAACCGAAAGTGGCAATAGTCAAAATCTGGGGAAAAACAATCTCACGATAGTCCAAAAAGAGAAGTGTTCCCTTAATTTCCCCATGCTTATTAATGATTATTGTTATCAAATTTCAGGATTTGTTGTGCGACAGGCTCTGAAGAAGCTGTCCGGTGATGTCTGCCGTGCCAGCCTGGTGACAGATGCTGCAAATCAAATCTTTTTCTTTTTTTTTTTTTGCAAATAAATGACACTTGTATAATAGTTTACAAATAGAGACTTTTGTGTAATTATTCCATATTTTGTGTATTCATTCTATATTCTATATCAGAACCCCTGACATACAATCCAAATAGTCTACAAGTAACATCAGAGTGTTTCCTTTCATTTGATTTCATTATGATTCTACACAAAGAAGAGGTTGCCACACAGTAAGCCTTTTATTGTCAGTATGCATTTTGGGGAACCAAAAGTCCTATATGGGGAGTTTCCATAGGGCATTTTACAATGCGCATACCTTGGCAAATAATGGTCTAAAGTGCTCATTTTCATTCTATATTGATCTGCTTTTGCACACCGCTTCACAAGACCTGGTGCTAGGGCTCAGTTGTGTTTCTAAAGTCATATCAAGTGAAATATGGTCAGTTCAGACATGTTTGTTATCCGGCAGAAAGAAAAAACATGTAATAATTCAAATTATTTTATTATAATAGTAATATTCATATTACAAAAGTGTGTGTGTGTGTATGTATATATATATATATATATATATACAGTACCAGTCAAAAGTTTGGAAACATTACTATTTTTAATGATTTTGAAAGAAGTCTCTTATGCTCATCAAGCCTGCAGTTAAAAACAAAAACAAAAAAACAAAAAAAACAGTAATATTATGAAATATTATTACAATTTAAAATAATGGTTCTCTTTTTTAATATATTTTAAAATGTAATTTATTTTTGTGATGCAAAGCTGAATTTTCATCAGCAAGTACTCCAGTCTTTGGTGTCTTATGATCCTTCAGAAATCATTCTAATATGATGATTTGATACTCAGTTATTATCAATGATGGAAACAGTTGTGCTGTTTAATATATTTTTTTGGAATACTTTTTTCAGGATTCATTGATGAGTAAAACGTTAACAGCATTTATTCATAAAAACAGCATTTATTCAAAATAAAAACATTTCTAACAATATAAATCGTTACCATCACCTTTTATCAATTTAACGCATCCTTGTTGAATTAAAGTACTAATTTCTTTAAAAAAAAATAGTTATTGTTCCCAAACTTTTGAACGGTAGTGTATATTGTTACAAAAGATTTCTATTCTAAATAAATACAGTTCTTTTTAACTTTTTATTCATCAAATAATCCTGAAAAAAGTATCTCAGGTTATAAAAAAAATATTAAGCAGCACAACTGTTTCCAACATTGATCATAAATCATCATATTAGAATGATTTCTGAAGGATCATAAGACACCAAAGACTGGAGTACTTGCTGATGAAAATTCAGCTTTGCATCACAAAAATAAATTACATTTTAAAGTATATTAAAAAAGAGAACCATTATTTTAAATTGTAATAATATTTCATAATATTACTGGGGTTTTGTTGTTGTTGTTGTTGTTGTTGTTTTTAACTGCAGGCTTGATGAGCATAAGAGACTTCTTTCAAAAAGATTAAAAATAGTAATGTTTCCAAACTTTTGACTGGTACTGTATATATATATATATATATATATATATATATATATATATATATATATATATATATATAGTCATGTTGCCATTCTGTACACTTAGTTTTAGTAGCCTATATATTGATTTAATATAAATACTTTGTGTGTGTGTAATATTAATTGCACCTATCTGGTTCTGTTCAAGGATATTTTCATATGGAAGTCCATTGTTATAATTATTCATATGTATGCCGTGTCATAACTACATCTCTGACGTTTATGACAAACCAAACCGTTTGAAAATCGGTAGAAAATTGAGCAAGTTATGGTTATTTAAAAAGTACATGCAGCATTAAAACATAATGTTACGAGTGAGCGAGCTCCCTGTGGCAAGATGGCCGCCGTGTGTGGACGTCGACCTCCATTGGCCAGCAGCGCGCACGAGACATCTAGCCTTTATTATATGATATCAGAGCATAGACAGTATATAAACGTATCAGAGCCCGTCTACGGACATTCTCTGATGATATCTAGGGGTTTACCGTTTATGGAGGAGGCGAAGGACCCCTGGATGGTGTCTCATTTATTGCCAGGCACAAAATTGTACTAAATCATGACCTGAAAAGTTTTTCTCTCTCTCTTTCCTTCTTCTTTTCTGTAATGCACACTATTGCAGCTGTTCCTACTGTCATAGTGTAATTATATATTTTTGTTGCCATGTTGTTTTTACATGACATATTGTTCAATAAGAATCATTTTTAAAAAAGCTACGGCAAAAACGGAAGTTCAAAGACATTTTTCAACAAAATTTTTTTTATAATAATAATAAATCAAGGCCAACCACTAGCTGCTGTACAGAGATAAGATCAGTTTTGTAAAAATATATTTTCAAACGTATTACTGCACATTTGTTTTGTATTTGTTGCAATTCCAATTCAATTCGTTGCAACTCCAACGAAATATATATATATATATATATATATATATATATATATATATATATATATATGTAATATAATAATAAAATAAAACCGTATTGATCATATGACTTTAAATCAGTGGCATAAGCACCGTCTCTGATTGGCTGAAACCGACAGAAGAGGCGTGTCCTTCCAGTAAGTGGGCGGGGCTTCGTGTCTCAGCGCGAGTATGTGGTTATATCAGAGAGCGCTGTTGATCGGCGCGCTAGGCGGCAAGAGCTTGACTAGAGCCATGGTAAGACATCATACTCGCTCTTTACCTGCTGGTTTACTCTGTTTGAGACGCTTTTGTGTGCTTTTGAAAGCTAGTTTATGTAGTCGGTGTAAGAAGGTCATAGTCCGGTGTGTTTATTCGTGCGCACCTGCGTGTCTCCGCTAATTCACTCCGGCGGAGGAACATTAGCCCGTTAGCTTTAACGATGTCGGCATGTCTCTGGGGGTTTGTCTATGATTTAAAATGAAATCATATGGGTTCTCCTAATGTATTTTGTACGGAACGACTCATTAAAGTCCAGTTTGTTGGCAAACAGAGGTTTTAGGCCTGGTTTGGGTTTAGCGTTGCAGACTTCTGCATTAAATCACGTGGTGGATAATGTTATTATTTAGCTTTTATTATTTCATGCTATTTGGTTATAATGTTAATCATTTTTAATCAATTATTTAATTTATTATTATCATAATTATATTGATTGGGTTTTATTAAGCCTCATTGCATGTCACATATAAAGAACTGGTGTATGTTTTGCTGTTGCAGGTGCATTAATTTAATCTGAAATATTTAATATCTTACTATAAGTATAGCCTACAGCATATAAATCATTGAACATGCTTATTATTATTATTATTATTATTATTATTATAAAGTGCCTCCTTAGGCTCAATGGCATCTCCCAAATATGTAGTCAAATCAAAGTTTGAGTTCTCTTAAAACATGAATACTTTTAATAAAGTTTTTAAAAATGACCAGCGTTTTCTTTTTTTAATTCTTTGTTTTTTTTTTTTTTTTTTTTAAAGAAGAAATTAATACATTTAATCAGCAAGGATGTGTTAAATTTGATTTAAAAAAAAAAGTTATAGTAAAGATTTCTATTTTGAATAAATGCTGCTCTTTTTAAACTTTTTATTCATCAGAGAATCCTTATAATATGATGCTGAAAATTCAGCTTTAATCACAGAAATAAATTATATTTTAAAATATATTAAAATATAAAACCATTATTTTAAACTGCAATAATATTTCACAATATTACTGTTTTTTTTTTTCTGTATTTTTGATCGATAAATGCAGGCTTGATGAACATAAGAGACTTATGTTAAATATTAATGTTTCCAAACTTTTGACCGGCACTGTATGTATTCAAAATCAGATTAAATCACAGCATCTGTTCAATACTGAAAATATGATTGTCATATTTAAGGCCTAAAAGCTTCATGCTAATAAATAAACCCACACAGCATGAACTTTATGGAGATCTATGCGTGATTGTTACTCTTACACACACACACACACACACACACACACACACACACACACACACACACGTACTCTGGACGGTCATATAAAGGCAGATAGTGTAATGGATTACTCCTAGATCTGTTCAGCTCTGGCGAGCTCCACCTGACACATGTTTACGTGTTTCCCGAACGCTCCGTGAATCTCCTGTGACCGCTGTGTTCTACACACACTCCCACAGGTGGAAAATCTGCTCTAGATATCGTCATAATCGAATTTTAATGCCAAGCTTTTTACTAAAACTAATAAATATATACACTATCAGTCAAAAGTTTGGGATCTGTAAGATTTTATTGATTTAAAAACAAAAAAACAAAAACAGTAATAGTTAAATATTAGAATTTTTTTAATAAATGTTTTATATTTTAATATATTATTACATTTGATAATATATTCACACATAGAAAACCGCTGTTTTAAATTGTAATAATATTTCCCAATATTACTGTTTTTTTTTTCAAATAAATGCACTTTGATTAAAAGAGACTTCTTTTAAAAACATTAAAAATCTTTCCAATCCAAACCGTTTGACTGGTTAGTGTAGTTTCCTGCGTTATGCATAACTTGTGTATGAGATAAAAATCTCACACAACACTATCACAGTGTTTCATAAGCGAAGCTGTTGCATTAGGAATTGCACAATTGATTCATAGCACATGATTGTGTCAGTATCGGTTTAATGGCATTGGTAGAGACTCGTCACGCCCCGTGACCTTTAACCTCTCTCTGTTTACTGCAGTGTGCCCAAGCCAATGACTGGCAGTCGGCCAAATCCATATACGACTTCTCAGCTAAAGACATCGAAGGAGAGGAGGTGTCTCTGGAGAAATACAGGTGAACACAATTCATTTGGTTTGATAAATCTCACGGTTATTACACAAAAAAAATTATATTAATATTATTAATAAAGCCCTAATGCAAACAGGGTTTGTACTGGTGCTTAGAGTGCTTGAAGTACTTGAATTTGACATTTAAGTCCTGGAAAACCCTTAAAAACAGCCATATTTATGAAGAGGTACTTGAATAGTGATTTATTTATTTAAATACAATATATATGAAATTATGACAAAACAAAAAAACAATCTTTTCACGAAAGTTAACAATAAACCCCCATCAGATATGATGTTTCTGGATATGAATACATTATAATTTATATTATAATGTTCATTATAATGTTATAATTCATTGAACAATAATAGCCATTATAAACTTTGTTTTTAATATATATAATGTTAAATATGTTGTAAGTTGTATTTTGGATACTTTAATTATATTTCTTCAATTTGAGTAAAAAAAAATCCTTAAAAAATAAAGATATTGGGTAACACTTTATCTTAGTGTCCTTGTTACATAGTAATAACAGTAAATTATGCATAATTACATGCAACTAACCCTCAACCAAACCCTAATCCTACCCTAACCCTATAGTAAGTACATGTAGTTGCTTAATATTACTCAGTACTTAAATCTATAATTACACTGTAACACTGACACCTTAAAATAAAGTGTTGTTATTGTTTGATATGTGCGATCTCTGAGTGTCGTCCTTGAAAACCAAAAAAGTAGTGCTTAAAAAGTCCTGAATAATCCGGGAATTTCATTTTACAGCATCTGTACGAACCCTGTGCAAAGTATTAAACTTGAAATAAATAAATGCCCAACACTAGCATCATAATGAAGAGTGTTACAGCGCTTTGCTTCAGTTCTCCTCACCTCTACTAGACTCTCTTAATGCGCATTCTTCATTGTGCGTCCGGTTATTTTTAGTCTTATGCCGAGCGTAATCTTGCTTTGGGAATCTGGGTCACGGTGTGTTTGTCTGTTTTCAGGGGTTACGTGTGTATCATCACTAACGTAGCCTCCAAGTGAGGAAAGACTCCTGTAAACTACACTCAGTTTGCGGCGATGCACGCCACGTACGCTGAGAAGGGTTTACGCATCGTGGGCTTTCCCTGCAACCAGTTTGGAAAGCAGGTATGTACAGGACCAGCATGCACTGCAGCATATACTGTGTTTTGCATGCTGTGTAAATGATATGCAAGGATAACAGATGAAATGGTGGCATGCATTGTGGATGTTGCATCATGTCACTTTTTCGTTTGATTTATGTGTCAATATTGAAATCGTTAATATTAATTCAGGCTCATTTGTCACACTGGAAATGATCAATGCATGCATGTTGCGTTAAAAAATACAGTATTTATTCCATGCATATGCAATCCTGCATGAGTAGTCTGATTATATTGTGAGTTGCAGCCGATTCAGGCCCGAATTTGTTTTTTGAGCATTAAATGTGAGTGTTTAAAGGTGACGGACCGCCAGACTGTAAGTAGGTCACTCGAGTGAAGCTGTAAGTGGATTATGTTATGCTGTAGAGTGAGATTTAATCTTACAACGAGACATGCAGATTGAATTCACACACTATAATCAATATGTTCTGATGATATCTGCTCCGTCACATGCGTCTGTGCCGAAGGGAAAGTGGACATCTGGGGGTTTTCCCAACGAAAACTAAGTTAAAGGTACAATATGTAAGATTTGTGTAATTAAAATATCCAAACATCACTTGCACAGTGTGATGTATTTCCTGCAGTTGTGTACTTACAATATCCCAAAAGTTCCCAAAGATTTTTAATTTCAGAGAAATTCCAGTTTTAAATAATGTTCACTTGTCGCCTGTAATATCCGCGTTATCCCAGCTTTCCGCTCGTAGTAACCATGGCGACAGACGTGGACAACTGCGTTACGTCTAGCGCGCGCTCACACTGTCGTCGTTTCGTTCAAACATTATGGACCGTGGCAAGCAGACTTTGGGACAAAAGGCGAACTAAAACGAGGATCAATATCAGCGTGCCGAGAGCTAGCGTCCGCGGCTAACTTCGACTCGACGCCGCTCTTACATGAGCTTTATTAGACAGGAGAGCAAATGTACATAAAACTAATCAATGTTATACAGCCCAACATGATGAAATATTAGAATATGATCAGTATGTTATTCTAATGTTGATCTCGCTCACTGCTAGTCTCATACAGACAAACTAACACACAAAATAACATTATAACGTTCAACACACTCAAATGCAGTTTAGTGTGATAGTGTAGAGCAAGTGAAACAGCGCTGCGTTACCTCACAAGCTTCATTCGTCTAATAAACTGCCCTGTGTGAGTATTAATTCTTCATATCCGTGGGACTCGCGTGTGGCGCTGATATCTGTCTCTCATTAGCACTCGCGCTCTGCTTCATCCCACAGTCATGTTAAAAACATCAGTATATTCACTCATCCATAACATTATTAGATCCATCGGCATGACGACAAGTTCAATAATTCCGCTTATGCGTCATCAACCTACGCCTTTGTTATTGTAAGAGGTTGGCGACAAAAAAATGACATTGTAGCTTTAAGAAATGTCATTTGGTTAAGAAATGAATATGCAAAACATTGGGTGCTATTATAGTCATTAAGTGAATGGCCATTCATCAGTCATTTTGATTCAAGCACTCATAATGTAACCAGTGGCGAGTGTTGTAATCCAGACTGGTCTTGTCTTGATCCTTGCACACTGAGTCTGACATTTTCGTCATTCAGAGGCTTTGAACTGTCGAAACGCCTCTCCAAATGCTTGATGATGAGACAAATACTCCCTCATTTCCCAGACATTTTGATGACAAATTTGCCTGTGAACACTTTATATAAATGCTATAAAGGTCTAACTCCATGTGATATCAATGTTATATATATACTGTATATATCATCACATCGTCCAGCCTTAAACTTGCATAGTTTTTTGCATAGTCAGTGTTTATTTAACAACATCCAATTATTCAGAATATACGATGGTAAATATTTAATTGATGAGTTGTCAATACAATCTACAACAATTCAACATATAGGGAATGATTTCACCCCTAAATTCAGCATATTGACACACAATGAAACTGCAAATCCACATTTCTGTGTCTGATCTGATGTTTCTGTGAATTACAGCGATTCATTTGCTTCTGATCTGAAGCTTTCGGCAGTCTGTAAAAATATACCTCAGATTTCTTGTCAAATGTAGTTGTACAGAAGATCTCGCAGCTCTTCCCCGTTTTAGAAGTTCACGCTGAAAACAAAAGCTGATACGCCAGTATTTTTCCACTCAGTGTGTGTGTAACCGCAGTGACTTGTGGTCGACGGTGACGTCACACACATAACCTCTATATTTAACCATTGTGCACTTTTATCTAGATTGTGACGGACTCGTGCTCTTCTGCTGTGTTCTGCTGTGCCGGGAAGATTTCCACACATCAGATGAAAGTTTTTATTGTTGTGTTATCACTAAAATTAGATCTTTAAATGTTTTCACGCCTTAAAATATCTTGCCTGTAACTCGACACCCTTGCCTCATTTAGTATGCGCGGTTCTATGAATATGCAAATGAGCCCCGCCTCCACTCACTCACTCAGCTCAGAGACCCACTGGTTGACGATCACACGTTGATCTGATTGGTTACAAGGTAGTTTGTGACGTCAGAAACACCAGCGATTTCAAAGCGTGTTTTTGAGACTGTCTTTGGTTCACTGCAGTTTTAAGGAGGAAATACTCAGCAATGGTGTCGACTTATGAACTTACACATGCTTTGTCTTAAAGCACATTAAAAACACCACATAGACACATAAACAACATTAAAAGCTGGATTTTTACCACAAGAAGCACTTTTATCTTGATTGTGCCAGAGTTGTGTTCTGCTGTTTAGGCCATCTTTCGACACATCAGTTCTCTGTTGTGTGATCAGTCTGTGTTCTCTGTTGTGTGATCAGTCTGTGTTCTCTGTTGTGTGATCAGTCTGTGTTCTCTGTTGTGTGATCAGTCTGTGTTCTCCTACAGGAGCCCGGGACAGAAGCGGACATCAAGGAGTTTGCTAAAGGCTACAACGCAGAGTTTGATCTGTTCAGTAAGATCGACGTGAACGGAGACGGCGCTCATCCTCTCTGGAAATGGATGAAAGATCAGCCCAAAGGCAAGGGAACTCTGGGAAAGTGAGTTCATTTGGATTCTCTACTCGTGTTTTTCACTCGTCCTCGAATGCGTCGATCACAGAAATACTGTTTTTGTTTCCACAGCAACATCAAATGGAACTTCACTAAGGTAATTATTGCATGATGTTAATTAGGGCTGCGCAATATATCGAAATATCACAAATGTATCTTATCATGATAGCTTCTAATAACTGGAGTCATGAACAAAAGACGAAGAGAAAATCACTCGCAGCTCTCGGCTGAATAACTTTCGTAGCTTTAATAAGAATCAGGATATATTTAATTCATACAGTGAAAACTAAGCTTTTACGTTTGATTATTGAGTTTCTGTTGTTAAATAACCCTAATGTAGGATAACCTGAACCCCGAGGTTTACACTGATGTTAAAATAACTCTTCTTATGCTACAGTAAAACACTGATGTTCACTGGCAGAAGCTGTAGGGATGTTTTCTCGTCACAAAAAGAATGTGAAACACGTATAAGTTTAAAGATATTTTAAGTTTATTTTACACACTTAAAGCATTATCGCATATCGAATATCGCATTATTTAATGAGTTATCGCATTTTTCTTCATTATCGTGCAGCCCTGATGTTAATGTATGATGTTATTCTCTAATTCTCTGCTATATTGTGAGCTGAACACTGATGTTTTTACCGTAGTTCCTCATTGACAGAGAAGGTCAGGTTGTGAAGAGGTACGGACCGATGGACGATCCCAGCGTAAGTCAACTATACACATTTCCACTTTTTGTGAAATAAGAATGCATATTAAATAACTCCAGTAACACTTTACAATAAAGTTTCATTTGTTAAACTACATCAGCATGAACTAACTAACTCGCTAACTAGCTAATCTTGGGTAATGTTTAACTCAACTCAGTTTAGTTTTATCAACTAACATTAAAGGGATTCTTCACCGATTAGCATTGAGCTTTGTATCAGTAGAAACCCGGTAGTATTCTCGAGTGACCGTGCTTCCCTCCCTCATGTCCCCCTGAGACGAGAGATTTCTGTATTGTGTGTCTGGAAAAAAACTCAGATGACGCAAAAATCTTCATTTATCTCATCAGAGGCTCTTTTGTCCAGAGGCGAGAGACTCCAGCCAGTAGGAGGAGCTGTTCCGCATGTGTTCAACCCGCCCATAGGGGGATCTCACGATAAAACACCGTCTTTTCAGTTTCCAGTCGACTAGTAGCCTAGCTGTATCATTTCTCCCGATACTGCCCTCTGTAACCGGTAGGCGTGGCTTGGGCGTGTCCTCGTAGGGCAGCGGAGCAAGTGCATTCTGGGAGTTGTAGTCTTTCATCCACATGAGCCAAAAATACATTTTCTGGCTTTTCTCAGTCTAGAAGGCACCAGCTCCTTATAATTTCACATTTCTACTACATAAATGACCCAATTTAAATACACATTCATCTTTCCAGCGGTGAGAAATCCTTTAACAAAGGTTAATAAATGCTGTAAGGTTTATGTTGGGTAATTGATTAATTTACTGTGGTGAAAATCCAGTTTTTAATGTTGATTATATGTCTGTGGTGTTTTTAATATGCTTTAAGACAAACCATGTGTAAATTCATAAGAGTGAGTGGAGGTGGGGCTAATTTGCATATTCATAGAACCACGCATACTAAATGAGGCAAGGGTGTCGAGTTACAGTCAAGATATTTTAAGGCATGAAGACGTTTTTTTTTTTTTCAAGGGAAAAAAAAACATTTAAATGTCATTTTGGTGATGAAAGATGAGTTTTATGAGATTAAATGATTGACTTCAGGGGGACTTTAACAAATGAGACCTTAATGTAAAGTGTTCCCAGTAATTCTTTAAGAAAGTTGAGTTTGATTAAATGAAATCATATGTCTTGGAGTATCGCAATAATATCGTATCAAATGAGACCTTATTGCGAAGTCATTTTTTATGATGTGAGATTTGATAAGTTTGAGATGTTGAGTTTGATTTAAATAATAATAACCGCCGATGTTTTATGTGTCCCATCAGGTTATTGAAAAGGATCTGCCCAAACTCCTGTAGCCATTTGATCAAACCTGATCTCCGTCCCGTGTGTGTGTGTGTGTGTGTGTGTGTGTGGCACTCGTCTCCTCTCTGGCCTCGGACTGGAAGTCAGCAGGGTGAAGCCCAGATCTGTGACGGCCGTTCCTCAAGCCTGTGTTCAGGAGGGGACGGCCTGATGACCTCCGGCGTGCAAATCCTCTGGGATCATCCCGATGCTGTCCAGACGCGCTCCAGAGACGAGATCGATGCCTGTCCTCACTGGAGATCACACGCGTGCTCCTAAAGAACATGTCCGTGATAATAAACAGTACCGTCACAACGTCCTCTCTGTGTTCTTTACTAGACCGAGTGCTTGTTTAGAGATTTAGATAACACTTTATATTACAGTGTCCTTGTTACATGTGTTACATGCACTTACCATAGTAAATTATGCATAATTACGTGCAAATAACCCTCAACCAAACCCTAATCCTACTCTAACCCTATAGTAAGTACATGTAGTTAATTAATATTACTCAGTACTTAAATATATAATTACACTGTAACACTGACACCTTCAAATATAGTGTAACTGAGATTTATCAAACATTCTCAGAAAGAAAAGGTACAAAAGCGGTCACTGGGGCGGTACCTACATTTTTGTTCCTTTTAGGTACTGATATGTATACTTTAAAACAGTGTCATGTTAGCGGCCCCTAAGTTAATAACTAATGATCGTTCCGACGGAAGTGAATCAATCAAAACTAACTTTATCTGGACAATAACTTTATTCTAGAGCTGCTGTAAAGACAAAATAATCTCTGTTACTGTAATTTCTATTATCAGTGTAAAGCTGCTTTGAAACGATCTATATTGTTAAAAGCGCTGTATAAATGAAGGTGACTTGACTTTAGGTACTAATAGGTACGTTTAAGGTTTCAATATGCGCTCTTTAGGTACAAAAGTGTACCTTTTGAAAAGGTACTGCCCCAGTGACAGCTTTTGTACCTTTTTTTTTTGAGAGAGAGAGTGTTTGCAGATTAAAACGTGTGTGTGTGTGTGTATATATATATATATATATATATATATATATATATATATATATATATATATATATATAAATAATTGAAAACGTTAATTTTTTTTTTATCATTTTATAATCATATTTATAAATCAAATATATATTTATATATAATATATGAATGCGGGTCATATAAATGTTAAAACATGGCGCAATCCACATCAAATATATGCGCTGTTGGTCTGATGAAGTGGTCAAAGCTCAGGGGTCTCGTTTATAAAACTGTACGTAGGATCCGCAGTAAAAGTGTATCTGCGCCCGAAAGCCAAAAATTCCGTATATGCCCAAAAATATTCCGATTATGAAAGCGTGTGTCCGGCAGAACCTGCGCTGAATTCCCTTTATAATCCCAGTCAGCGGAAGATTGTGCGTCTCCTTCCCGAAATAACCATATATGGAGCTTACAACGCCTCGTTTACCATGCAGATCCTCATTTGCATATGCATATTCATCCACGTGATGCCATGTTTAACGAAAATATGAGATACGGATGTGCGTCACATTACATTGCTAAAAACCATTTAGTAGCCTATCCTTGCCCTGCTTTTGAAAATTATATATTTAACTATAAATATATTGCATGGCTCCGTACAGTAGGATACGGGTGCGCAAATATTCCTGTCAAGTTTGTTTTTATAAATGATCTTAACTAACTTAAGCCTGTTTTGTGCGACGCAACGGTTATAAATGAGGCCTCAGATGGTAACCCGTTTTTTTCTGGGTTATTGTTTTTTGTTTTTCCGTTATTCCCATGAGTTAAAACTTCTGAAGGAATGTGTGCAGGATTTCTATTGGAACGCTTGAGAATCTGTCCAATAAGAATCCTGTTGGATTTCCTGGATGCCTGCTTTTTATTTATTTTATTCTTATGATCCTATTGGATATTGTGTAATCTTAAGCTGAAATCTGATTGTATTGTCTTGGAATAGTGGCACAGTTTCATTAATCCTCCGTGTATAAAGTCTAATTGTTCCAGTAGGAATCCTGCGCTGATTCCTGTGAGGAAAACTCGGTTGCTTCAGGACAGTGTCTGATATTAACCTGTTTTTATTAGGGGCAATATTTTCACACGTGTTTTATCTTTATGACAGTATTTTTTCCTCAAACCAAATAAAAGCACAGGGTCCATCTAGGTTACACCTCTCTAACTGAGATTTTATTAATATGTCATTCATTTAACAACACATTATCATGTTCATGGGTCTCTGATGTTGGTCAGTAGTCAAGATGACTTGCAGGTAAACTAATAAAAGATTATTATTTTTTGGTTTAAAAAAAATATATATATATATTATTATTATTATTATTATTTGAAGTCATGAACCCTGCTTCACAAATCTTGAATTAACTGCATGAAATTGAGTGGAATCGTTATTTCCGTTAACTGTCAAATCAAATCAGTGTCAATTACAGAAGTACATTTTATATAATGCCCAAGAGTCAAGACACAACACAATGAATACTTTTACATTAAAAAAAAAAAAGTGTTATGCGTGACTGGTGTCAAATGTCAGGCGAGATAAAAGAGAAATTCGCTATTTTTCTCCCTGTATTTGTAATATTTGGGGTATTTTGGTGACGTTTTGACATGGAGTCCTGGTTGGTAACAGTAAAAGGAAGATGTGGGTTTTTCTTTACTTTAAAACAAAACCACTTTCTCCAACTCCATTTCTTGTAATGTTAACTTGGACAGCAAAGGAGATCTATAAATGCACTGTTAGACATTTATCATATTTTTGCGATAACTTACTGGCAGCACTATTGGCAGTAAGTTACTGTAAGTTCCCCTTTACAGTAGCTTACCTGCAAATGTGTTTTACGGTATGATGCCTTTACCGCAATTTAATTTTACAGTACGATGCCCTTACCGCAATTTAATTCTACAGTATGATGCCCTTACCGCAATTTAATTTTACAGTAAGATGCCCTTACCGCAAGTTAATTTTATAGTAAGATGCCCTTACCGCAATTTAATTCTACAGTATGATGCCCTTACCTCAATTTAATTTTACAGTAAGATGCCCTTACCACAATTTAATTTTACAGTATGATGCCCTTACCTCAATTTAATTCTACAGTATGATGCCCTTACCTCAATTTAATTCTACAGTATGATGCCTTTACCGCAATTTAATTTTACAGTACGATGCCCTTACCGCAATTTAATTCTACAGTACGATGCCCTTACCGCAAGTTAATTTTATAGTAAGATGCCCTTACCGCAATTTAATTCTACAGTATGATGCCCTTACCTCAATTTAATTTTACAGTAAGATGCCCTTACCACAATTTAATTTTACAGTATGATGCCCTTACCTCAATTTAATTCTACAGTATGATGCCCTTACCTCAATTTAATTCTACAGTATGATGCCCTTACCTCAATTTAATTTTACAGTAAGATGCCCTTACCGCAAGTTAATTTTATAGTAAGATGCCCTTACTGCAATTTAATTCTACAGTATGATGCCCTTACCTCAATTTAATTCTACAGTATGATGCCCTTACCTCAATTTAATTTTACAGTATGGTGCCCTTACCGCAATTTAATTTTACAGTATGATGCCCTTACCGCAATTTAATTTTACAGTATGATGCCCTTACCGCAAGTTAATTTTATAGTAAGATGCCCTTACTGCAATTTAATTCTACAGTATGATGCCCTTACCTCATTTTAATTTTACAGTAAGATGCCCTTACCGCAATTTAATTTTACAGTATGGTGCCCTTACTGCGACTTATTTTTACAGTATAAAACAGTACTATTTTATTATTTCTATTTTACATGAATGTTATTGAATTTAATAAATTCCAAAAAAGTGACTTGAGTCCATGTACATCAGCATATTCTTTATTCACCGTGACAATCAATTACATCCATTTTATTGTTTTATTGTGATGCAACATTAGGCAAGGCAGTTTTATTCATATAGCAAATACACTTTGGCAAATAAAAGTGCTTTACACAGTAAGGACTTAAAATAATCACAAAATAAAAGCAAGGAAAATTAAAGTGCCCCTATTATGGATTTTTGAAAATGAACTTTCATGTAGTGTCAGTGTGTAACAGCTCTAAGGCCTCGTTTACACTGTCAGTGAAATGTGACCCAATTCCGATTTTTTGCTCATATGTGACACAGATCGGATGTGTTCTATGACAGTGTAAACAGGAAAAAAGGCATGCATTCGGATATTTCCAGATCGGTTTCAGGCCTCATTCATATGTGGAAATAAATCAGATATAAGGCCTCGTTTACACTGCAGGTCTTGATGCCCAATTCTGATTTGTTGCCTATATCCGATTTTTTTGACCGTCCGTTTACACGTTCCTTCAATTGTGACCCAAATCCGGTTCATGTGTTTACACTTGCCATACTATCTGAAACATCGCGCATGCTTAAAGGGTTAAGTTATCTTGCACAGATGGACGAACGCAAAATATGATTGATGCTTGCTCTGCGATATGCGAAGTTCGCCAAACATCACCATGATTATGAGGCAGAGGAGGACGAAAAGTGCCACCATTGCAGCCTGTGCTCATGCTTCAGTTATTGTGTGTGAGAGAGATCTCAGGACTGGTGGGACAGTCAGTTGTCATACATCGACTAGTCGGCGAGAAGTGTCCTGAACTGATGCTGTTTTTCAGGTGTATTGCAGTTTGACTGTCCTGCAGTAGATGGCGCTGTTCACTCGTTTTTTTAATCATTAGGTTTTTCTCAATTTTGAATTCCAAGTAGAGCTTTCAAATTTCCTTAAAATAATATTAAAAATGGCGTTAATGCCATTTTATGTTTATGCCATATAATGGATTAATGTTTATTCAAACCCATCTATGCCTGAAGTCTTTTTGAAAGACATTTATTTATTTATTTATTTTCATTGAAAAGAAATAGCACTGCACTGAATACATTACCATAAAAGTAAATGGGAGAAAAAATAAAAACAGCGATACTGGGATTTTTTTTTTTTTTATTAGATACAATTAAACAATTGAAAACAAATAGTATCAACATGTAAAACAAGAACAGCCGCCAGAGGAGAGGAGAAAAATTAAGAATAAAAACATGACAAAACCTACAATAATAATACAAGAAAAGATAAGCAAATAAATAAAGGAAACATAAGCAATTAGGACAAGAAAATGCGACTAAAGGGGGGGTTTAAAGAGAGCACAACAAGACAATCATGTTTTCCCTAATTGCTTTGGCCTTCTCTGAAACAGAAATTAGATTTAAAAGATTAGAACATTTACATTTATGAATATGACATTTTGCTAGATATACTATAGGAAAACGTCGCAGAGCTGCCACCGGGCCCTGTGACGTCATCGCTGGCGCTCGAGCGCGTTGGACTCGCACGAGCGCGCGCGCGGTGCTGCAGCTGTCAGGAGCGCGCGCAGACTCGCGGACGCAGATCATGTGTTATATCTTCATTTGACTGTTTTGATCGCCGTGTGACCGGGATCTGATGGAGGGACTGGGAGCCGCGGCCGGGGGGTGCTCCGCGGTACCGGAGGACACGGACTCGGTGATCACGGGATCCGGGATTGATGCTGCAGATCTCGGTATGCAATGCGGAGGATCTTTTACATTCATGCTTGCGTTTCACTGACGGCTCGCGGCAATGCGTGCAAGTTGCGCTTCCATAACATGTCAGTTATTACAGGGGCTTATATGAAGTCATTTTGGAAGTAGCTGACAGAATAATATGGTAATCGAACAGTGCCATGGTGTTTCATTTGATACAGTCACTGAAATAATAAAGTAGGCTACTGCCATAGTACCTTAATTGTAAGTGGCAAATTGGTTAGATTATTAATTTTCTGTTTATTTCCATATAAATTGCACTGCTGCAAATAGGCTATATGGTTTATGAATATGACTATCGGTGCACTGCTGTAATAATATACCAAATACATGGTTTATGAATATGACATAATATGACAATTATGATATATCAGTACCTCATATATTAAAAATAGCACAATATGTTCTTTACAATCTTTGAAGTAGGCCTACCTTAAAGTAAATTAATATCAGAAGCAAAATGAGATTTATTGCCAAATATGTTTACACACACAAGGAATTTGTGAAGTTTATAGTAAATAGAAAAAATAAAATAGAATTCTATTTAAAAAATGTGTGTGTGTGTATATATTAAAAAAAAATATAATATATTTTTTATATAATATAAATATAATATACTATTATTAGAAAATAAATAAATATAATTTATATATATATATATATATATATATATATATATATATATACACAGTGTATATAGAAATAAAAAAATTCTGGATGCACTTGGCATAAATAAATAATAAATGAATGACCAATGCATATTTTAAACTTATTTAATAATCAACACTCAAATAGCTAAAACTGACTTGTACAAACATTTAATGTCAGTTTATGACAGATTTATTCAAACATGCATTAAATAATAAAGACATCACTAACAGGTTAAATAAAAATAGAATGAATTATGTAATACAGTGCATATGTTTTTAGCAAAATGCTCTTGTCTAGAGTAATTTTTTTCATCTGCATAAGTGAACATGGACACTGAAACGAGTGAAATGTAACGTTGTGTGACAGTGTTCAGCGTACAAGCGCTTTTATTGACGTCTTTCCCCGGAGAGATTGTTTTAGAGACGACAAGAAGCTCAGTGCTGTTTGTATTGATGCGTTCGGACGCAGTGTTTGTTTATCTGCAGGGAACATGTCGTGTGTGTGTGTGTGTGTGTGTGTGTGTGTGTGTGTGATGTGAAGGTTCGGTTTGTCCTTCAAATGAAAACACAAAGTCAATCTGAATAATAATTGTCAGAGTGTTTCCTCCATCCCAGCATGCCTTGTGTTGACAGCTGTTGAGAATACACAGCGGACAGGGGGTCTCCTTCAGGTCCTGTGCTCTTGATTTTAGGCTGTTAATCCTGTTTTCAGCCACGCTTTTCCACACTCAGCATTCCCGCTCATCCCTGTGTGTCCGCTCATCACATCCGCTTCTCTTTAAACTGCTGGGTTAGTGGCGAGTCTTATCTTCTGCTGTCGCTCAAAAAGAGTCTGATAATGAGACTTGATGGAGATCTCCGTTATGTTTCAGATGTTTCCTCTAAATTGCATTGGAGAAAGAAACGTGAAATGAATATGGCGAGCAGCTCGGATCATTTTGCTGAGAAATACTGAGCTCATATTGAGACTTTTCATTGCAGACGATCTTGGCAAATCTGAGATTTCTTCTGAACACATCTGAGAAACTTCAGACCTCTTCTCTGGTATATATATATATATAAAGATCTCATTTGTGATGGTTTTTTCTTTCCTATGACTCGAAAGATACTGTATCTCAATATAAACTCAAACATTTCTCATCAGATTTCTCACCAGACCAAATGATCTGGGCTTTAGGAGAAACATCCGGCTTTAGTTAGTGTGTAATGTTGCTGTTTGAGCATAAACAACATCTGCAAAGTTACGACGCTCAAAGCTCAAAGCAAAGGGAGATATTTGCTTTTAAAGAAATCTCTTTTTAAAGACTACAACAAACGGCTGGTAGAGACTACACCACATTCCTCCCGGGTTAGTGACATCACCAACACTAGAATTTACATAAACCCCGCCCCCTGAACACGATTTATAGATTATCAAGACAGAATATGCTAATCAATGACTAGAAGATAACTACACATAAGCTACATAAATTCATCAACTAACCATTCAGAAATGTTGTCTACATGTTGTCACTTCTTCTCGAGTCTCTCCATCTTTCTGACTCCGGTTTGAACATAAAAGGCTAAAAGTTTTTGAAATGTTCAGTGCATGTGTGTGTGAGGTAAAAGGACATGAGCTCTTGAAGCTCCGCCCCCTGTGCCGGGAGCAGCAGCTCATTTGCATTTAAAGGAACAGACACAAAACGGTGCGTTTTTGCTCACCCTCAAAAAGTGACAACTTTAACATGCTATATAAAAATATCTGTGGGGTACTTGGAGCTAAAACTTCACACACACACTCTGGGGACATCAGAGACTTATTTTACACCTTGTGAAAAGGGCATTATACCACCCCTTTAAATGAAACACAATATAAAAACTCCTGATAGTGCAACATCTAAAATGATGGTAATCTTGCAAATCTGAAACTCTGTAGAAGACACATGTAAGATAACTGGGAGAAGTTAAGATAACATCTGAGAAGTAGGAGACTTTAGCAATAGTTTCCATTTGCTCTCCATTTAATCTCATTGCTCTTAAAGGGACAGTTCACCCAAAAATGTACTCACCCCAAGTCGTTCGTTTACGACTTCCCCATTGACTTCAATTGTAAAACTACTATATCCATCAACTGTTCGGTTACTGACATTCTTCAAAATATCTTCTTTTGTGTTCAACAGAAGAAAGAAACTCACACAGGTTTGGAACAACTGGATTAAATGACGACAGAATTTTCATTGGTTACACTTTATTTTAAGGTGTCATTGTTACAGTGTAATTATATATTTAAGTACTGAGTAATATTCAGCAACTACATGTACTTACTATAGGGTTAGAGTAGGATTAGGGTTTGGTTGAGGATTATTTGCATGTAATTATGCATTATTTACTGTTATTACTACGGTTAGTACATGTAAGTAACAAGTACACTGTAAAATAAAATGTTACCTTTTCATTTTTGGGTGAACCGTCCCTTTAAGAAGACATTGCTCCAAACTGAGCTGAGTTTTTCACCATGATGAGGGTTTGTTTACAGTAAAGAGAGATGAAATATGTGATCTGATGCGTCACGCTGCTCTTTCACATGTTTTCACGTGTTTTGTGTGTAACTGCAGGTTTTTTGGAGGAACGTTAGATCATATCCAGCTCATCCTGAGCTCAAACTGAAGGTTCGTGAATCGCACGCGTTAAACCTGCTCTCAGATCAGTCCAGCTTATCTTGAGAAATTAATCCGGTCGGGTTTGAACAAATAAATGCACCATTGAATCCCATATCAGGGAATCACAGGAAGGAAACAGGCGTTTAGAGATGCATTATGGGAGGAAGGACATCAAACATGCTGGCTTGCTCTTGTTCTTGATAGTTTCCTGGTTAAATGTTGCACTGGATGTTGTTAGTCGTATTGTAGATTAGTACTATTTTTGCTGGTGAACCAAATTGAATGTGAAAGTTTATTAAAATGTCCCAAACTTTTGCATTTTTGAATATTGCAATGAACTATTTTCTTGGTCTTATGGAAGTTAATGTAAAAGTATGTATTAATTACCACTATTATAAAGAGACTCTTATCCCTCTGGTGTTGTTTGGTCATTTTTGGGCCAAAAAAAAAAAAAGAAAGAAGTTTTACTTCATTAGAATGGTACGAAACTTGGTAAAGGCTTTGGCACTTGCTTATGTGAACACAAACATGATTCAAAAAAGGTTATATGGTCATGAGAAAAATAGTCACACTTGTATTGTTCGAGGTCTAAAATGAGCGCATTGGAAATGAATGGGAGATGAATTTCCTCTAGTGGAAGCGTTTGGTACTGCGGACAAACTAAATATTACTGAAAACTCGTTTTTTTTTTTTGAAATTTGGAACACAACTTGTTTCAATTTATTGCTTTGATTTTTTTTGGAAAATATATATTTCATAATTTCTTTAATTTTGCATTTTTCACAACAATAAATGTAAAATTGAATATCTTTTTTCAAGTTAGATTTTTTTTTTCACTTCAGCAATAATCTGCCAAGTATCGTCTTTAAAAAAGAGAAAAAAATTAATTCTGTGCAACAAAGCATTTAAAATTTACCAGTGAAAGTTGGAAATTCAATGCTCAAAAAGTTAAACTACTCCCCTAAAATACAAAATATGAAATTAAAACATTATCGAACTAAAATATAGTACATTCATGTCATTGAAATTCTGTCATTTGGACCGACACCAGAGGGTTTAAAATAAATGCTCTTTATTGACATCTTTGGTTCCATGAAGAACCTTTAACATCCATGCTATCTTTCCATTGCACAAAAGGTTCTTTATGGTGGAAAAAGGTTCTTTAGATTCTAAAAATGTTCTTTACACTAAGAAATAACACTAAGGTTATTTTAAGAACGGTTCACTTAAAGGTTCTTTCGGGAACCAAAAATGGTTCTTCTAAACACTTAAAAATAAAGCTTCCATGCAAAGTGGTTTTTCTCAGCAATGCCATCGTTTTATAATCTAAAGAATGGAAAGATTCCATGGATGTTAAAGGTTCTTCCTGGAAGCAAAGATGCCAATAAAGCATGAGTGATTATTTGGGTTTTGCCTTCAGATCAGACCTGTGACGCAGCGATCTGAAGTACGAGGACTGAGACGGATGGCTTGTTGCGTTCAGTGTGTTTTCTGTAGAGGCTCAGGCTGAGACTCGATAGGTAACCTGATCTACCTGTGTTCTTCTCCCAGTGCTGAGCGTGACTCTCACACACAGACGTGCTCGTACCTGAACTATAGATTTGCATACACACACACATGCCGCGGCACGACACAGTTAGGAAACAGAGTGTTTATGTGGTTCAGTATTCACTAGTCCGTATCGTGATTTAAGTGTACAGCTCTACTCTTGATTTATTCATCCAGAACTTGCAGAATTCCGTGACATTCCGTATTAAACGGTAAATTTCATTTTTATGACTGGATTTCATGAGTACAATTTCTCTTGGTACTGTCACAAAGTTTCAAAAAAAATGTTTTATGAAATTATTGTACAATATTTTAGTTCGATATCGATAATATTTTTTATTTAATATTTTGTATTTTAGGGGACAAAATCATTTTTATGCAGTATTTTATTCAACCATTTATTAACTTTTTGAGCACAGACCTGAAAATGACATTTCCAACTTAAACTGTCTGTGAAGTGAAAAAAGTTTTTTTTTTTTTTTTTTTTACATTTATTGCAAATAATGAATTGAGCTCTCCTTCATGTCTTTTTGTGCTTGAAAATGCCCATTTTGTTGAATATCCTCATAAACATCAGTTATGTCTTAAGTGAACATAAACCGTTATCAGTATATTGGATCCGTGCATTAGCTCTTAAAGTGACAGCAGCCTAATTTTCCTTCTGACTTCTGTCATTAATGATAATTAAACAACGAAAGACAAAGAAAAATCACTCATTGATCTTGTCTGAATAACTATTGTAGCTTTAATAAGGATTAATCTATATTTACAGTGAAGACTATGTATAGTGTTATTTTACATTTGATTACTAAATGTCTTAAATTGAAAATGCGAATTGAAAATATACGCCCAATGGAAACACGCCAATTTCGCAACCATTTCTACAACCATTTATTGCAAAAAAGTTTTAACGCTCGCATGAGGAGGTTTTTCAGGCAATATCGAAAATAAATATTTCGCAAAACTGCAATGGAAACAGTTTTTGCGCATTTACAGGTCAGCTGACGTAGATGACGCGGTGTGTTTTGACAGAATACGAGACAGAGTTCAATAAATAAATAAAAAATTAAAAAATTACGAGACAGAGTTCTTTATTAAACTAATAAAAGGCAGAAGAGTTACAGGAATACTGGATTCTACACCTCAAAGAAATGCCACAATCAAGACCTCGAAGCAGAAATGAGGGAGAAACACCTAGAAACACCTCATATGTGCCGCCATTATGATTGAATAACACACATACGTCTCCTTCCATTAATAATAATGGACAGTGCGGTGGATGGGAAATACGTAAACCAACGTCCATCGCCATGATTTTTATAATGATTTATCGCGAGAGGAAAAAATGACGTCTCAGTCGCATAACTTCGGTTAATGGAAACGCCGTCATTTCGCAATCGTTTTTTGTCGACATTTAGAACAAATCGCTAAAGTTTTGCGCAAATCTGTAATGGAAACGCGCCTAAGTGATGATTAATGAAGTCTCCGTCACGGTCAGGTCAGGTCATGTGAGACGTCTGTGATTGTGTAAGGTCTGAACATGAGCTGTGTGTTGCCGTTGCGAGTGGCTCATGTGTCAGTGGAGTGTTATAGAAACACACACGACCAGACACTAAACATCTAATGCACGCTCACTAACAGCTCATGAGTGATGCAAACATTCACAGCATCATTACTCCAGTCTTCAGGGTCACGTGATCCTTCACAAATCATTCTGATATGATGATTTGATGCTCAAGAAACATTTATGATCATTATCAATGATGAAAACAGCTGTGCCGCTTCATATTTTCATGGAAACCCTGATACATTTTATCTGGATCCTTTGATGAATAGAAAGTTCTAAAGAACAGCATTTATCTGAAATCTTTTGTAACATTGTACATGTCTGTACTGTCACTTTTGATCAATTTAATGCTTCCTTGCTGAATAAATGCATTAATGTCTTTAAAACAACATGTCGTGACCCCAAAACTTTTGAACCTTTATGTACAGTATTACATATTTGATCAAATGAAACACCCCGTCTTGTTTCCAGTGTAGCTTTGAGATATCAGATGTATTCTGACTTCATAACATGAGATAAAGTGCATAAATCATATTTCCCTCATGAATGTTATGTTATGAATGCAGTGTGATTGTCATGTGCTCGAGATCCTGTGGGAATGAAGGGATGAAACGAACGCAGTCGTCGTCTTTGAGTTCTGTCATGTAGTGTGTGACACATCATCAATGAGCGAGTGTGTGTGTGTGTGTGTGTGTGTGTGTGTGTCGACGCCACGGGCTGCTGTCTTTACATAAGGCTTATGTAACTAAACTGAGTGAAGAAGAGACTCTTCCAGCTGTTGAGATCAGATAAGGTGATTATGAACTCCAGCTTCATCTTCACTGCAGACTCACACACACACACACACACACACACACACACACACACACACACACACGAGATGTCGTTCAGAACCAGAGATTCATTTCTCATGAGACTTAATGTTCAGTTCTCGGGTATGTTTCGTTTTGAGATTTAACGTCATCTCAGATGCTTGATCTAAGAAATTAATCAATATTCATCAATATTTTAAAGTCCCCCTGTGGTAAAAATCCAGCTTTTAATGTTGTTTATGTGTCTATGTGGTGTTTTTAAAATGCTTTAAGACAAACCATGTGTAAATTCATAAGTCGACACCATTGCTGAGTATTTCCTCCTTAAAACTGCAGTGAACCAAAGACAGTCTCAAAAACACGCTTTGAAATCGCTGGTGTTTCTGACGTCACAAACTACCTTGTAACCAATCAGGACAGCGTGTGATCGTCAACCAGTGGATCTCTGAGCTGAGTGAGTGAGTGGAGGCGGGGCTCATTTGCATATTCATAGAACCGCGCATACTAAATGAGGCAAGGGTGTCGAGTTACATTCAAGATATTTCAAGGCATGAAGAATTTTTTTTCAAGGAAAAAAATGTTTAAATATGTCATTTTGGTGATCAAAGATGAGTTTTAAGGGATGCAATTATTGACTACAGGGGAATTTATATACTCAAATATGCACAAATCTGAGCAAAGTTTTTTTTGTTGTTATTGATTTCTTCTTATTGAGCTTATAACATCAAGCACGTCTCAAATTTGTATTCTCATTCATGCATTTCATCACTCTGAAGTATCAGTAGTGTTATATATTTACACACCGCAATATAAACAATATAGCAAAAATTCCCAATGATAGACATTTTATATGATATATGTCATCAAATCGCCCATGTCTGTTGTCTCTGTAACAGTTGTGAGTTCTTCAAGGTCTTTGATGTTGTCGTATGGCGAGTATAATTGAAGACGTCAGCGTGGTTTCACGGCCGCTGATGCTGTTATGTGGAGAGACTGGATTAGTCCAGTGACGCGTGAAGTGCTCAGAGAAATCAGAGCAACGCTGACCCGAGTGAAAATATAATTTCTCAGATTGCTCATTCTAAGTAAAAGGTTTTACGGGAGATGATGATGATTATGTGGGACATGAGACAGCATGCACCTGTGAGGACGCAGGATCAGACGGGGGACATGTGTCAAACACTAGAGATAAAAGGTGTATTCTTTGGCCTAGATATGTAGCCTATATGATTTTTTTTTCTTTTACATCTCCCCACAAGCATTCATTGTAGTCAAGGTGTCAGAATGTTTAATGTAAGAAGAAAAGTACAGTTAAAAGTGAAGTTAAATATAAAAATAATCAAGGCAGGTTTTCATTTTTTGATGCCCAACTTTCAGGTTGCCAGTCTTTTGTTATTGGGGTGGCTAGGGTTTTCTGTTTGGTTGCTAGGGCATTGCTAGGGGGTATCTATGGTGTTCTGGGTGGTTGCTAGGGCATCACTATGCAGTTACCAGGGTGTTGTTAGGGTGTTTTGGGTGGTTGCCAGTGCTTTGTTATTGAGGTGGCTAAGGTTTTCTGTTTGGTTGCTAGGGCATTGCTAGGGGGTATCTATGGTGTTCTGGGTGGTTGCTAGGGCATCACTATGCAGTTGTCAGGGTGTTGTTAGGGTGTTTTGGGTGGTTGCCAGTACTTTGTCATTGTTGTGGCTAGGGTTTTCTGTTTGGTTGCTAGGGCATTGCTAGGGTGTTTCTATGGTGTTCTTGATGGTTGCTAGGGCATCACTATGCAGTTGCCAGGTTGTTTTTTGGGTATTTTGGGTGGTTGCCAGTGCTTTGTTATTGGGGTGGCTAGGGTTTTCTGTTTGGTTGCTAGGGCATTGCTAGGTGGTTTCTATGGTGTTCTAGGTGGTTGCTAGGTCATCACTATGCAGTTGCCAGGGTGTTGTTAGGGTGTTTTGGGTGGTTGCCAGTACTTTGTTATTAGGGTGGCTAGGGTTTTCTGTTTGGTTGCTAGGGCAATGCTAGGGGGTTTATATGGTGTTCTGGATGGTTGCTAGGGCATCACTATGCAGTTGCCAGGGTGTTGTTTGGGTATTTTGGGTGGTTGGCAGTGCTTTGTTATTGGGGTGGCTAGGGTTTTCTGTTTGGTTGCTAGGGCATTGCTAGGTGGTTTCTATGGTGTTCTAGGTGGTTGCTAGGGCATCACTATGCAGTTGCCAGGGTGTTGTTAGGGTATTTTGGGTACTTTGTTATTAGGGTGGCTAGGGTTTTCTGTTTGGTTGTTAGGGCAGTGCTAGGGGGGTTATATGGTGTTCTGGGTGGTTGCTAGGGCATCACTATGCAGTTGCCAGGGTGTTGTTTGGGTGTTTTGGGTGGTTGCCAGTGCTTTGTTATTGGGGTGGCTAGGGTTTTCTGTTTTGTTGCTAGGGCATTGCTAGGGGGTTTATATGGTGTTCTGGGTGGTTGCTAGGGCATCACTATGCAGTTGCCAGGGTGTTGTTTGGGTGTTTTGGGTGGTTGCCAGTGCTTTGTTGTTGGGGTAGCTAGGGTTTTCTGTTTGGTTGCTAGGGCATTGCTAGGTGGTTTCTATGGTGTTCTAGGTGGTTGCTAGGGCATCACTATGCAGTTTCCAGGGTGTTGTTAAGGTATTTTGGGTGGTTGCCAGTACTTTGTTATTAGGGTGGCTAGGGTTTTCTGTTTGGTTGCTAGGGCAATGCTAGGGGGTTTCTATGGTGTTCTGGGTGGTTGCTAGGGCATCACTATACAGTTGCCAGGGTGTTGTTAGGGTGTTTTGGGTGGTTGCCAGTGCTTCATTATTGGGTTACTAGCTGGTTATTGTTTCTTAAATAAAAAATGATATTTCCTGTCCATGCTGCAAGTTGAGTTACAAACATTCTCCTCCGATGACGCATCTCTGTGATTTCTTTGTTGGGTTCGATGAGCTTCTCGCCACACACGCAGGGCCGAAGCGTGACGCGTGTGTCTGAGGATGTAAACACTATAGAACAGGAGCTGAAGGCCGGAGCTTTATTTAGCATTTCCTCAGCCGTAATCCGTTGAGTTTCACTGCAGATCAGCGTCTCATCCAGTCCGACTCTCTGACATGAGAACATAAACACAAGCAGTGATACGGACACTTCACGGACACATTTGATGAAGTAATAATGTTCTCATCTCACCCTGACAGAAGAAGGTTTAGCTGCTTTTCCTCAGAGGAAGATGTCATTGTTTTGGAGACTCAGTTAAGCTTCATTTAAGTATCAACTTTGTCTCCTAAACTTCCTTTGGAGACATAAAGAGTACAAAATAGCAGATCATTTGATCTTAGATTAATTAGATGCAAAATGTTTGCAGATTTTGGTGTCTTGGCAAATCTGAGCACAGATGTCAATATATTTTCTCAGTGCAGATGACATCAAATCCATAAAGTGCACAATATACGGTATATATTTTTACTGTATTCGTACCATGCAGTGTTATTTTAGTATTATTGTAGTATTTACAATAAAAAAAAGCTTTATTTCGTTTTCAGGATACATTAATATCTCAAAGTAGGGCTGTGCGATATAGCTAAAAAATGTATATAATGTTTCATATCGTTCGGTTTCGATAATGATTGACATTTTTTGTAACCTTTTTTTAAAACAAGTAGACAAGTTTGAATTTCAACCACTGTTTTTTTTATCCACATTATTAAGGCAAATATCAAATTATATTCGTTTTAGCAGTCAAAAACTAAAATGTAAACAAAAATATCTTCTTTATGTCTATTGTTAAGATAAAAAAAGTAAGTGTTAAAGAAACTCTTGAACTTAAATAAAATGTTACAAAACAATACAAACCTCTAAACCTGTAAGAGATTTTGGGCTGTCAATGCTGTTCAGATCTTATTGGTTGTTCGCTTGTCAATAGACCTTATTCAGAGCAGCGCCATGACAGGTATGAAAGTGAGGATAGACTTGTCATGTTTCCAATGGCATCCACTGTAAAAAGCTGTATAAAGCTCCTAGATTAGTTTTTATTTAGGATTAGGAGTTTTTTGTCAACTGAAATTTCTTGGAAAGATATTTTTCCAGTGTGAGCAGAACAATCCAAAAAAACACATTAAACAACAGTACAGCCCATTGAAGAGATGCATGTCTGTCCCTCACAGCCTCGTTTCATTCATACTGTCTATGGTTTCATTCCCATTCAATATCAAACCTGGCGCTGCTGTGAATAAGGTCTATGGGAGCACGCTGATTTATCAAAACATCTGATAGGCTGTTTAAGATCTACGGGCGATGCGCGCGCATTTTAAACGAAAATGTCGAGCGCTATATCGAACATTTTATGGATCGTTACCGATAATCGTGTACCGTCGATAAATAATGATGATGACGATGAATCTGTCGACTCAACATTAGTGAAGTGAGCATGCAGAAGATCTGAGGTAAAGATGAACTGGTGGATGTGCTGATGGACGTTCACTGCTATAGATGCAGTTCTAATGCAATATTGAAAATAATGCATAAAGTGAAATTAGTATATTCTTGAAAAGCTATTGAATTATAATGATGTTGATATATTAGGAGTGCTTTTCCCTAATCTAGATTATGCATGATGTACCTGAACGTATTTGATCAAACTTTCATAGGTTTCATGTAGGTGTTCGTGCGTGTGTGTGTGTGTGTGTGTGTGTGTGTGCGTGCGTGTGTGTGTGTGTGTGTGTTTACTGTCCTGACCCTAATCCCATCAAAGCCCAATACAGTCTGATGGTGACAAGAGATTATCACCGGTGGAACTTTCCAGTCAGGTTACTTTCCCACTTCCAAAAAGTTTGAGGCAAACCACATCTATCTGTCTATCCATCCATCCATCCACAGTATCTATCTATTCACAGTATCTATCTATCCATCTATCTAGGCTATCTATCTATCCATCCATCCATCCACAGTATCTATCTATTCACAGTATCTATCTATCCATCTATCTAGGCTATCTATCTATCTATCTATCTATCTATCTATCTATCTATCTATCTAGGCTATCTATCTATCCATCCATCCATCCATCCATCCATCTATCTATCTATCTATCTATCTATCTAGGCTATCTATCCATCCATCCATCCATCCATCCACAGTATCTATCTATTCACAGTATCTATCTATCTATCTATCTACACTGAAAAAAATGATTCTGACCCCTTGTAAATGTTACATGTTTTTATCTGGTTAATTTCACTGAATATAATGTGTTATTTAATCCTACTTATTTTTTATTATTAATTTTCAAATTCACTGCTCTTGTTTAAAACAAGTTAATTTCATTCAATTAAAAGTAATTAGAAAAAATTAAGTTTAATTTAATTTCCATATTCACTGTAAAATGAATACGCTATATCTACTCAATAAAATTGTGCAGATTACAAGCAATATTATTAATTAAATTTAACACATTAGAATTGAGTAATAATATCTGTATAACAGACAGACGTCAAAGATGAATTAAGAACTCTTTATTTTTTATTGCCAACATTTGAGAAACCTGATGGTAACAAGCAGAATCACTGAAGGAGAAAACTGTAATGTTACAACCGTAATTTTAAAGCTGCCGTCGGCAACCCTGGAAGATTGAGTGGACTTAGCCAAATTTTGAATGTTTACAACTCTCATGCCCCTCCCCCACTATCAACTAATACCCTCCCATCGAGTTTGTGCTGGTCAGTGCGTGCACCAGATTTTCGGTGAACGCGCCCTTCTCATCAGCATCGATCAACACCATGGAGTACTTATAAAGTAAATGGTTGATAAAGCACAATTACCTGTCGTAAAGAAATGTTGCAAGCTCTGACCTCCTAGCTCTTGAGGTTAACCGAGGAATTGGAATCTTTTCCGCCATCACTCTTCCTTACTGCGCGAACTTCAGGCGTGTGCATGTGATTGTAACGTGCACGAGGGGGTAACGGGATCTGTGGCGTGTGCACGACCTGTGATTGACAGTCAGATCTCACACCCCCCTGCGCTGATTGGACCTGATGAAGCGGGAGCGGTGGATTTTTGCAAAACAAATAACACGCTCCAGGTGGAGTTAGAAGCTCAGTTTTTTTTTCTAAAACCACCTTATTAATGTTGTTCTGTCGGATTATAGTGTCGATTACACTGAATATGATTAAAAAAAAATGTTGCCGACGGCAGCTTTAAGTTACAACCATAATTTTAAGTTACCATCATGGGAATCAGTGGGTGTTTAAGTTGGGTTCTTTACCCTGAAACCAATAACATAACGCTTTATTTGGCGACTGCACGTGAGTTGTAACAGTCAGTTGAACTAATGTGTAAGGAAATCTGATGGTATTGGTTGTGTTTAACATAATCATTGTTTCACAATCATCTGACCTGATACAGATCATCTTCGAGTATAAGCTCATTATTTATTCATGCAGCATTGCATAGTGGGAGAAATGAATGAGTATTGATTGGTGGCACCCAGAATTTTCTGCAACATGCTTTATAATTGTCACCATTGTTGAGATTCATAGGCTGGTTCTTGAAAAAATTGAGTAAATTCAACTTAAAATAGTTTAGCTAAAATTATGAATATTATTAATCTGAAATTACTTATAAAATATAAGTACAACCAATTTACAAAATATAAGTACACTCAACTTAAAAAATATATCTGGATTTAGATAAATTTATTTCGTGCAACCCCTTGACGTAATAAAATTAAGTAAATTCAACATAACATTTTTTTCAGTGTATCTAGGCTATCTATCCATCCATCCATCCATCCATCCATCTATCTACTGTATCTATCTATCACAAATGTCCTGCACATGATTCATTAAATGTCCTTGTGTGTGTAAAGTCAGAGATTGTGAGTGTTGTGAGTCGTTCCCGGTCGTGTTTTCCGTCTGTCCGCTGCTCGTGTCCTCGTCCTTGGCACGGTTTATTCCCGGTGTGATCCTCCGGTGGGCGTAATCTCTGCTCTCCCATTGGCCGTCGCTCGGCCCAGGTGACCAGAGTCTCTCAGGGCATCAGATTATTCCTCCTGTCAATCCAATTGAGCGTTCTCCTCTCAGGACTGATCCCACTCCAAATAGAAACCAGCCACGCAAACCACAGCCGTAGGGATTCCTACGACATCTGAGGTGTGTGTTTCTGACTTTTATTCTTTCATACGGGATATTTCAGCGCTTAAAGTCTGTCAGTAACTGTTTTCGAGCTTCAGTTTGGGGTTTTGGGTCTTGCGAGGCTGTTCCTCAAGTGCAGTTATGATGTGTGTTGCATTTATATGAGCTTTCAAACATTTCAAGGCAGTTTGAGGAACTTTTTTTTATCAAAATTAATTCATCGTAAAGAAACAGCAGCACTGAACTACAATACTCTTTCTCTACTTGATCAGTATTTTCGTTTTCCTAAAGAAAATTAATTAAAATTAAATTAATATTATACACACACATATAATATATAATATATATAATATTTTCTAGCAGTTATTTTTTGGCAAATTAAATGCAAATTTATAGACATGACATGTAAATATACATGAAAATGCACATTCCGAACTTAAATGGTTGTAATTCAAGAATGCTTTGGTATATAGACGTAAGATTGGTCTTGTTTTAAAGAAGACATTTGGCAGATTGTTGTAGAAGTGAAATAAATTAAGAAAGTGAAAAAGAAAAAAAGTTATAGAAGTTTGAGTTTATTAAATTGTAAAATGTAAAAATTCAATTATTCATATTTTATATAAAATATATATTTTCAAAACATGTTGGACTCTAAAACTGCAAGAAAATGAAAGCCAAAAATCTGAACAAGTTGTGTTTTTAAATTTTAGGTTGATATCTCCAAAAATGAGCTTTCAGTGAATTTTGTTTGGGCGCAGTACCAAACGTTTTCACTAGGTGACAACCAGCCTCCATTACTGCCCATATAAGGGCGCCTCCATTTCCATATGTGGTTTGAGTGATCTGAACCATTATTTCCACAATTTTAATACAATTTGTGAAGTAGACATCCTATTCAGAAGTAGTATGGGAAGTTTGAATTCAATGAACCTCTAATAAACACATAAAAAGAACACGTATGTGCGTTATAGCTCGCTGCCTCATCACAAATGGTGAATCTATCATTTTTTTCTTTATATTTAAAACATTTTCAGACCTTTTTTTTCAACAATTATTTTTTTTTATGGATGTTATCCTTTGAACTCTTGGCATGAAGTTTCTACCATTCTTTCATGATTTTTCACGTTCGTCACTATTTCAAAATAAAAGTCTGAACACGGCTTAGGAGTGTGAAAATATTCTTGTTGCAAATTGATAAATTACGACTCCTCTGTAATTTATTTTGAAGATCAGTCACCAATTATGAAAACTAGATATTGTAAGCTTTCAAATGATACATAGTTTGTCAAGATTAGTTTAGGTTTTAGTATAGGATATTACTGTTTTAAATATGTAATGGCTGTGGGCCAGTGACACTGCCAACAATCATATTATTAATAATATTTGCCAGTTTGAGGATGTTTTTGTGCTAACTTTTCGGAGATTAATGCACTGACTGACATTTGCTCGGTTCATTATCTCGTCTGTGTAGCCTCGAGCCTCTCATCAGTTATTATATGTTCATAAAGCATCTTTTTAATTGATCGCCTCCAGCGCCGGGATGACATTTGTCACGTTCTCCAGAGAAACACACCAAAAGCTGTGCGGATATAATTGATCAAGACGGAAGTGTTTTATGTAAATGAAATATAAATGAACTAGAATGATTTCTGAAGTAGGGCTGCACAATATATCAAAAGTGTCGAAATATCGCCAATGTAATAACTGGGGTCATGAACAAAAGACGAAGAGAAAATCACTCGCAGCTCTCGGCTGAATAACTTTTGTAACTTTAATAAGAATCAGGATATATTTAATTCATACAGTGAAAACTAAGCTTTTACGTTTGATTATTGAGTTTCTGTTGTTAAATAACCCTAATGTAGGATAACCTGAACCCCGAGGTTTACAGTGATGTTAAAATAACACTTCTGATGCTACAGTTAAACACTGATGTTCACTTTCAGAAGCTGTAGGGATGTTTTCTTGTCACAAAAAGAATGTGAAACATGTATGTAGGCTATATAAGTTTAAAGATATTAGAAAAATCGCGAAGCAAAGAGGACACGGAGACCGACAGACTAGACAGAGCAGGTTACTTATGATATAAAAAATCTCAGCTCTCAGATTCTGTCAATTTTATTAAGAAATTCAAACAATAAATACCATTTTGGCGCTAGTGAATGTGACGCGACGGATCCCTAGCGGCACGTGACCCGATCATCTCTACTAGCTAACAGTAAATAAACACGAATGAACAATGTTCAAGTGTATTGGCAGGGGGTTAAAAGGGAAATCAATAAAGTTTTACCAGAGCCCGTCTACGGAGAGCCTGGCCACTCCCTGTTAAGTCCTATTGTACCGAACTGTGGTTGTAGTTCCACCAGTGTTCCACTGGGGGCGATCGCCCATGAGTGCACAATGAATGGGAGTCTATGGAGCTAGACGGCTAAATGTGTCTCTTTCACCCGATTGCCGTTGAGAAATCTCAGATTTGATTGTAGTTTTGCAAGTTCAACATGGGTTATAGGTCGAAAGTTGAATGAACGAGTACTTATGTCCTTTCGATTTCTTACAGGTTGAGTTGTTGTTGCCCATAACACGCTAGCATTCTGCTAATGAACGCTGAGTGGTCAGTGAAGAACTGATTACGACCAGAGATACCGCTTGATGGTCTTTTAAAACAACAAAACAAAAACTCCTCTAGCACGTGTATTTACCTGTATCAGCTGTGTGTGTTTACCTGTATCAGCTGTGTGTGTTTCCCTGTGTCAGCTGTGTGTGTTTACCTGTGTCAGCTGTGTGTGTTTACCTGTGTCAGCTGTGTTGTCGATGCCTCGAGAGGAAAGAAAGTGCAGAGCGCGAAAGCACCAAAGTGACTGAAGGATTGCCGTAAAGCAGTATCTCTGGTCGTACGATGTGTATGACGTCATTGACATTTTAAAAGACTTTTTAAAGCAAATAAGTGACTCTAAAACATCTAACACTCAGCAATGTGTAATTTCTTTGCATCTCCTTTCGAATACAACATTCAAAATACTAGACAAAAAATGATATCCTGAGAAATGTGGATTTTGAGGGGTATTGCGCCATACATAGATATCATATAATAAAGGCTAGATGTCTTACGGCGGAGTCTCGAACGGCATCACCGGCGGCCATCTTGTCACAGGGAAGCTCTCTGGCGAGTTCTGTGGTACCTGATGTGAGGTGAGTGATCAGCACGAACACAAATCCTCTTATCTCGCTGAAATCTTGACGGATTTACAAACGGTTTGGTTTCTTACAAACGTTATTAACGTGGCTATAATTCCGAATGCTTGAACATGCATGTTATACTTATTCATATGTATGCAGTGTCATAACTACATCTCTGACGTTTATAACAAACCAAACCGTTTGAAAATCGGTAGAAAATTGAGCAAGTTATGGTTATTTAAAAGTACATGCACCATTAAAACAATGTTACGAGTGAGCGAGCTCCCTGTGGCAAGATGGCCGCCGTTTGCGGACGTCGACCTCCATTGGCCAGCAGCGCGCACGAGACATCTAGCCTTTATTATATGATATCTATGGCGCCATAGACCTCCATTCATTCTGCACTCGTCCTGTGAGCGCCCTCATGTGGAGCCAGAGTGGAACTGCAACCAGTTCAGAAGCCGGAAGTTTACTGAGAGTGGAAGTTCTCCCCTTATTAGACATTCTCTGGTTTTAGAAAGAGATATTCCAATGCACCCAGAATTTTTTTTTTTGCTTGATGGTTTCCCCTCAGATCAGTTCAGTAAATCCCACTTATTTGTATTGCATATATTGTTAATGGCAGCTAGGGAGATAATCACTGTGAAGTGGATGAAGGTGCGTGAACCCACTGTGACAGAATAGACACATAGACTGAAACAGATGTACATGTTTGAGAAGATGACAGCAGACTTGCGGTTGAAATCGGACATGTTTTGACAGAAGTGGGCACTAAATGAAAATTTGCTTGAAATTAATAGATTTAATATATGTTAATGTTTGAACAATGCAGATAATGTACTGGTGTGTGGTGTATTCTCTGAAGCGCTGTCAAGGATTTGTGTATTTATTTTAACTTTATTTGTTGTTGTTTTCTTTTCTTTTTTTCTTTTTTCTTTGCTCATTTATTTACTTTACATGACTAATATTATATGTAAATGGAAAGTTCAATAAAAAAGTAAAAAAGAGAATGAACAATGTTGAAAGATACCGCGGAAAGAGGTCAATAAAACAGCTGGATAACAATTGTGTCACATAACATTTACCTCAGGAAAGCCATTTAATGACTATAATATAGGCAATAGCACGTTAGTTAGCTAGAAAAAAAGAGCTATAGAGAGTATTTTGCTAAATATATGTGTACTATATTACATATTTATTATATTTTTACTTTTATCATTAAATAAAGTTGTTATTATAATAAAAAAAACGCATTATTTTTATATTTGAGTTATGTTTAACCTTAAATAATACCACCAGCTGATAGGGCTCTCTGTATGTTTACAGCATTAGGTGAGGGTTTTTTTTTTTTCTTGAGAAAAATGAATGCCTATCATGTGTACTTAATATTTATCCAAATGAGTCAATATTGAATTGAATTGAAATCGTGAAATTTGTGTCAAGCAATAATAAAAAAACGGAGCTTACTGGAAATTGTACCATGTAAACATTGTAACATGTTGTCACTAGACCTAATAAAATTCAGTTTAGTTACTAAAATGTTTTGACAATCACAATACACTCCCCCCCCCCCCCCCCATAATTAATGAGTTATCGCATATCGCATTTTTCTTCAATATCATGCAGTCCTGATTTCTGCAGTTGTATGTTTTAGATGTAAATGAACCGCGTTGACGTAGACGAACTGTAATGTCCTCTTGTTTTCAGCCGGTTTTGCATTAATACGAAGGCAGGTTCCCTCAGGCTCTCATAATGGACTGACTGTAACGTGTTCGGACAGTTTGTGTCCTGACCTGCCGCCGGTTCTGCTGTTGTTTCAGGGTTGAACTGATTCTAGCGCAGAAATCACTCGTCTTTAGTGCTTTCCAGAAGCTGGCTGCATCTGTAGGGTTAAAAACCTCCTTTTATGTCGGAT
>JAJAQA010000004.1:2597500-2607500 GCA_021464565.1 Rutilus rutilus
ACACTTAAAACCTCCACGAGACCGTCAACAATACACACACACTTAAAACCTCCACGAGACCGGCAACAATACACACACACACACACTTAAAACCTCCAGGAGAGACCGTCAACAATACACATACACACACACACACACAAAACCTCCACGAGAGACCGTAAACAATAAACACACACACTCACACACACTTAAAACCTCCACGAGACCGTCAACAACACACACACACACACACACTTAAAACCTCCACGAGACCGTCAACAATACACACACACACACACACACACACACACACACACACACAAAACCTCCACGAGAAACCGTCAACAATAAACACACACACTCACACACACTTAAAACCTCCACGAGACCGTCAACAACACACACACACTTAAAACCTCCACGAGACCGGCAACAATACACACACACACACACAGTTAAAACCTCCAGGAGAGACCGTCAACAATACACACACACACACACACTTAAAACCTCCACGAGAGACCGTCAAAGATACACACACACACACACACACACACACAAAACCTCCACGAGAGACCGTCAACAATAAACACACACACACACACACACACACACACACGCGCACTTAAAACCTCCACGAGCGACTGTCAACAATACACACACACACACACACACACACTTAAAACCTCCACGAGATGGTCAACAATACACACACACACACGCGCACTTAAAACCTCCACGAGCGACCGTCAACAATACACACACACACACACACACACACACTTAAAACCTCCACGAGAGACCGTCAACAATACACACACACACACACACACACACACTTAAAACCTCCACGAGAGACCGTCAACAATACACACACACACACACACACACACACTTAAAACCTCCACGAGCGACCGTCAACAATACACACACACACACACACACACACACTTAAAACCTCCATGAGAGACCGTCAACAATACTGCATCTGCTATCAACACACACACACACACACACACTTAAAGCTTTATAGAGGATATTCTTGATCTCACAAAATCTGTCCAGATCACATGTAACCCCAACATCAAAATAAACAAAAAAGATCATATATAAAGCTTTTTTATTTATTTATTTTTATTATTTGCATTTTGACATCATTTTCATGACAATTAAATACATTTTCCCTGGAAACAAAAATTATTTCCTATTTAAATAGTGAGTATTTGTGGATCATATTAGTTATTTTTTGTACTGTAATAATAATTGCATTAGTGGAGAGAATCAACACTGGAGGGAAAAATGTGTTTAAACGTCATTAAAATAATGTCACAGTGCAAAAAACATGGTAACACTTTACTTGAAGCCTTTATGTGTGATGCATTATAAAAGTATTTTTAATGCATTAATTATGCCTTATAATGCACCTTATTATGATCTCATGAATAACTGTTACCACAGTTATAATGCTTAGACATGCTTATACACCTTCAGAAAGTAGAATGCATTAAAACACATGACAAACAACCAATTTCAGATGTAACAAGACTATAATGCATTTTAACTTAAAAGATATTATGCATTATAAAGGTATTCACAATGTACATTATAATGCATTATATCTTTTAAGTTAACTTAAAAGATATAATGCATTATTATAATGTAAATTGTGAATACCTTTATAATGCATTATACATAAAAGCTTTAAATGAAGTGCTAATGGTCCTAATATAAGCTTGATTTTCATTATGAAAAATATCATTTTCTTTAGATTTTGCACTAAAAAATATGAGCTGGACACGTGTTGAGGAGATTCAGTCGTGTTCCAGAATGAAATGCAGATTAAAGCCACTGTTGTTTGTTGTCAGTGCTGCATTGCTGCTCTAATTCCCAGCTCTGAGATATCCCGCTGGTGTCGGGTGTAAAGCAGGTCAGGTTCTGTTATCTTGCTTTGATTCGGCGCCAGCACGTGCGGAGGAGTGATTGACAGGTTGGCTTTGTCAGTAGGCTCCGCCCCCTCCCCTTGAATGCAGTGACACAGAAACATGTGTGAGGAAAGCGCAGTGTGAAATAACCGCTAGGCATCCGAGAGCTGCAGACTCACGCCGCTTGTCCTTGGACTGTTATTCACACACTAACCAGTGTGTGTGAGTTCGGAAGACTATTTTTGCAGTGTGTTTGTTGCAGTTAGTATGCATATTTTCTGTGACCTATTATTGGTTCCGAAATGTGAGTGGATAATGTATCCCACAATGCAATGCACTTGACTTGACCTTCCACTTCTAGTGAGACGACTGCACGATTTGAAACATTATTTAATTAGAAAATTGCATATGAAGTGTGAAATTACCATATTTATTTCTGAGATCATAACTGGATGCCATTCATTGAATCAGACATGCAACTTCCCAGCTAACAGCCTTAGGGAGCGTTCTCTGATTTTAACACACACCTTACACAGGTGCAACCTAGACGCATCATCAGTGATGTCACCAGGGATGAACGTTAGCACAAAACACTTATGCATCATTAATGGAACCTTTTTTTAAATGTTACTGGTTTTAGAATGTTCAGATTCAAAAGTAACATCCCCATAATGTGATCAAATGGAATGTTCGTATAACCAAGAAAAAACATTTTTGAAACATTTAAAAACCGAACGCTCTGAGAACATTCAAAAGTAGCATTCCAATAATATTTGAACGTTAAAATGGAATGTTTCTGTAATGTTTGCATAACCAATCATTTTTTTTATTTATTTTAAAGCCGAACTCGGCAACTCTAGCGAACTCTAGTCACTTCTTCGCTGATTTTCCCTTTTGTTGTCGCATGTTTTCCCCACGAGCTCCCCCTACAGCTGTGGTGGGGCGTATATTTCACAACACAGTCGTAAAAAACTCACTTGCGGCGGCCTCCTCCCCTTCTCTACCGCTGCTCATGTGCGTTTGTTTTGATCGGAGCAAGCCAACTGTATCGCGTGGAGCTATGTCTACCGAGGTGGGTAATCTGGTAATACATCATACATGCGTGTGTGTTTATGTCGAATTGCCGTAAAGCAATTTGTGTTTCGCGCTCGTTCTCGTTCTAGTTCTCGCTTCTCACGAGACTTCCAATTTCTATCTTGCCGGGACGGTAGTGAACAAGTTGCAAGGTTGGTTTTCCGCCTGGGAACGCTGGGGGGAGCGGGGAAAGTCACCAATATCACCAGAACAGGTTGTTTAACCATCCAAATGATTTCTAGACAGTTTTATTAAGTTAAAAAAGCTACCAAGTTCTCCTTTAAACGTTTAGAATACTGGATTTTTTTTAAATATTCAATGAACATTCGTAAAAACATTTTCATAGCTTAAAGGCTCTTTTAATTAACGTTAAATTAAAATTTAATTTAATTAATTTTTTTTTTAATTTAGTTAATTTTAATTAACCTAAAATGTTCTAAGGATGTATTTTTGCTAGCTGGGTTAATGAGGTTGTGTGACAACATTGTAGTTTTTAAAACAAAGCGTTCTGGGCTGCGTTCTCCGATAACGTTGTCTCTTAGCGCGCTACGAAGACTCAAAAGGTACACCTTAACTACAGGTATACATTCCCTACGTGTGTTCTCCGAACTATACCTTAGGATGTTGCTTAAAGTAAACCTTCTTAAGTTCGACCTTAGCAGGCGCTGTCCATGGTGGAGGCGCTGAATAGGTTGATATCAATGCCTCGATGATCGATTGTGCGCTCTTTCCTTCACAGCGGTATAGGTAAAGTATTGAGAAAACAATGTTCTTTATAAAGAAGCGTTTTAGAAATAGTACAAACTGCATTTATCGGGGCTCATTGAAATATGTACATGCAGAAATAAATATGAGTATGTGTTTATATTTTAGCAAGTGTGCAATCCCAAACCCTCATGGCCATAAGTGTGTTAATGTTCTCCACAACGTATGCTGAGTAATTTTTTTTACAATGGTCTCTTCTGACATGGTAGTCAGTGGACTAAAGTGTTCTCTTATAAAGTAGTTGACATAGGCCTACACTAACTGGCTGCGCGGACGGCGCCGTCTTTGATTTAAAACAAGTACTCGCTGTCTCGCTGCCATAGCTATAAAGTTTGTGTAAACTCATCTTTCTTTATATAGACTCCTAAGCCTTTCCTGTCAAATGGTTCGCCAGCTGATGTGCCTTAGGGTAGTAATTAAAAAAGCTAACAACCATTAGTGTATGGAAACTTTATTAATGAAAACACTTCCATACACTGGGTGTAGGCTATAACAACTTAAGTATTTTATGTGTAAAATTTTAAAGTAAAGTAAAAATGTAATTTTAATACTAAATCAGATTTTATATTAAATGTTCATATAAAATTTTCTATGTGTAATTAAACTGCGATGTAAAAAAGCTTTTTGCGTAGTGGTGGCCACTAGCGGTATGAACCGTCAGAAGCGATAAGGTATAGCTAAGAGCGCTCCAGACCTACCTTACAAACGTATGACTTACAGAAGGTATACTTAACTAAGAAGGTTTCGGAAAACACGTATTAACGATAAGGTACTTCTTAAGGTACAACTTAAGAACGACGTAGCGTTAAGGTAGTTTCGGAGAACGCAGCCCTGAGCATTTTCTCAGACTTTTATGTGGTTGAAATTCATCTTTTATTGTTTAATTAGCAAAGACGTTTTTCTGCATTTAATTACATTAATGGGATTAATATCTTTCTCTTGCTGTGTGTCGTTTCAGACGCTGCTCTTAAGAAGACCCACTTAACCGAGGTGAAGCATCGTTCATCATCCATATATCATCATAAAACTACAATTTTACTGCATGCAATCTTGAGAAGAGTTAAACGAGGAGTTCACTTTCAAATAAAAATGTCCTGATGATTTACTCTCCCCCACGTCATCCAAGATGTCCACGTCTTTCTTTCTTCAGTCGAAAAGAAATGAAGGTTTTTGAGGAAAACATTCCAGGATTTTTCCAACGTGATGACGTAATGCGTGGCGCATCTCAAAGATAGTACAAGACGGGCGTTTGTGGTTAAAAAGTATATCATTTTTATAAAAAAAAATTATAAAATGAGCAATGGTTTGTCCAGATAAGACTCTTATTTCTCGGCTGGGATCGTGTCGAGACTTTGAAGCTGCACTGAAACTCACATTTGGACCTTCGACCCGTTTGGACCCCATTGAAGTCCATTATATGGAGAAAAATCCTGGAATGTTTTCCTCAAAAACCTTCATTTCTTTTCGACTGAAGAAAGAAAGACATGAACATCTTGGATGACGTGGAGGTGAGTAAATCATCAGGAAGTTTTTATTTGAAAGTGAACTCCTCCTTTAAACGCTTAAGTGTTTCATTTTTGTTGAATATGTTATTGATCTGAGCTTTCAGAAATGAATGAGATTTAATGTTAAAATGAAAATAGCTGCAGATGAGTCAGTAGTGGTCCCACAGCGAGAGTATTGTGGACATCAGATCTCCACGTCTCTGAGATGAACTCATCAGTGTGTGTCTCCTCAGATGCCGTCTTCCTCGTGTCAGCCCGTCTCCGGCCTCGAGAAGAAGATCGGCCACAGGAGAGTCGATGCGTCCGGCGAGACCACGTACAAGAAGGTGCGTCTCAGTCTCGGTCTCAGTCTCAGTCGTCCTTCACAGTTTCTCTCATCCTTTACTTCAGGCTGCTGATATATATATACAGTTGCGTCCAAACGTGTCTGCACTGGAAATCTATTTTCTTCCTGGTAACGATTTTCACGTCACCAGTCACGAGTCGCACGGGTATATCTGTGGCAATAGCCAACAATACATTGTATGTGTCAAAATTATCCTTTTTTTTTTTATGCCAAAAATCATTAGGATATTAAGTGAAGATCATGTTCCATGAAGATATTATAAAACATGTATTTGTGTGAGTGAATGCTGCACAATCGTGAACATAAATGAACAACTTTAAAGGAGATTTTCTCAATGTTTCGATTTTTTTGCACCCTCAGATTCCAGATGTTCATATAGTCAAATATTGTACTATCATAACACACCATACATCAATGGAAAGCTTATTTATTCAGCTTTCAGGTTATGTATAAATCTCAATTTCAAAAATTGACCCATGTGACTGGTTTTGTGGTCCAGGGTCACATATATTTTAGTAATCATCATTAATGAAAGCTTAAGCTCTCAGAATTCATCCTGTGACACTGTTTTGAACATTGCGTTATATATGGAAACGGTGCTTTAAACCTTTTAGCGCCTCAGTTTTCGGTACATTAACTTCAGTAATGCATTTACTAATACATTATTAAAATCAAAAGTTAAAGTATCTGTTAATATTATTTAATGGAGTTAACATGAATTAACAATAAACATTGTTGTATTTTAATTAATTAATTAATTAATTTTATCAATTTAATAACAAATATAATACTCATTGCTACCTTATTGTGAATTGTTACCAAATATATAATTATATATTTTATATACAAATATCTATATTTAAAAAAGAAATTGCTGAAATTGTTTTATATATTTAAAAAATTCTTATTTTAGATATTTTTTTAATTTTAATAAACATATAATTATATTTATTTTATATTTTTTATGTATTTATATTATTAAAATATTTATATATTTTGTATAAAAATAATATTTTTTTGGTGCTGTCAAATAGATTAATCGCATCTAACATAAAAGTTTGTGTAATATATTTTATATATATATATATATATATATATATATATATATATATATACTAAATACTACAGTATATATACTATATATACTGTATGTATATGTCTGTGTATACTTACATATATGTATACATATATATTATATGTGTGTGTGTATTATGTACACACACACACACACATATATATACACACAAATATATTTTATAAACACAAAATTTAATGTTGCGATTAATGGATTTGACAGAACAATTTTCTATATATTTAAAAATATATATGTAATAAACATTCTGTATTTATATTTTTAGTTTACTATTTGATCATTTGTATCCTTCTTAAATTTACATTTATGCATTTGACAGACGCTTTTATCCAAAGCGACTTAATTGCATTTCAAGGTTCACATTTACATTCTTATCAGTTCTTGCTTTCCCTGGGAATCGAACCCATGACCTTGGCGTTGCGAGCGCCAGCGCTCCACTGTTTGAGCTCCAGGAAAGCTTGTTCTTGAAGCGTTCCTCCTGACATCCAGTGATTTCGTGTGATGTTTAACTGGTGTCGTGTGTCTCCAGACGACCTCGTCTGCCCTGAAAGGAGCCATTCAGCTGGGCATCGGATACACCGTGGGGAACCTGAGCTCCAAACCCGAGCGGGACGTCCTCATGCAAGACTTCTACGTGGTGGAGAGCATCTTCTTCCCCAGGTCTGTCGGAGCAAGGCCAGGGTTTTATGCTTCTTTCAAACTGCTTACACACAATCTCTGAAACTATGGCTCCATTTCCTGAAACTCTAAACACAAAACCACAAAACACACACACAACATGCAAAACATCAGACATCTCTTGCAAAAGCAAACACTTCATTCAAAAAAATATGTTTTTGCGTAGTAACTCTACACACAAACATCAAGTGCTATACATATATATATACACACTGAATATGCATACAAGCCAAGTCACAAAGTCAAATTTATTTCTAAAGCGTTCTGTGTGTGTGTGTGTGTGTGTGTGTGTGTGTGTGTGTGTGTGTGTGTGTGTGTGTGTGTGTGTGTGTGTGTGTGTGTGTGTGTGTGTATATGTATGTGTATGTATATGTATATATGGATATATATACATAAATAGATACATAGAAATATGTATATATATATATATATATACATAAATAATGTATATACATATATGTAAATATATATACACATAAATAATAAATATACATATATATTTACACTATAAACAGAAATTCAAAGGGGTAAAAAGTGTTTCTTTCTCAAAACACTGAGTTTTGATTTCTAAGTGATCAGTTTCTGTGTAAGTGTTTTCAAAGAGCTGTTAGTTTTGAGTGATGAGTCTAATGTAGAGAACTGTGTTTAGAGTTTTGCAAAGAGTTTAATGTACAGTAGCAAACTGAGTGTAAGCATAATTATAATGTTCTGCAGATTCGGTACAGGAGTGAATGGTTTCACTGAGCAACACTTTTAGTGTCTAAGCAATTTTGTAAACACTACACATTCATGGACATTCATATATATATATATATATAGTGTGTGTATATATGTACATGTACAGACAAAAAATGTTGATTCATTTTTTAGCTATATATACTTTTGTGTGTATGTATATATGTGTGTGTGTGTGTGTGTGTATATATATATCTATATATATACACACACATATATATATATACCCATATATACATATATTCACACATATATATAAATTCAACATATTTTATGTATATATACACATAAAAAATGTTGATGTATATATTTTTCGTCAGATAATCAGATTAATCTGAGGAAAATGAACAAATACACACACACACACACATATATATATATATAAATTAATTAATAAAATTAAGACCTACATTTAGATAATTATGATTTGTGTCCATAAGTTTTACTTGAGTTTTTTTTATTATTATTATGATTCTTAATTAATATTCTACTGTAATACAGTAAAAATAAATACTGTAATACAAATGTTTTATTTTGATTTAAATCAGCATAAAGGACAGACTGTCAAACAAACACTCCAATATGTATAATTTGTTTACATTGGTATAATTTTTTTTTAATAAGAATAATGATGTAAATGTCAGTGAAAATGTCAATGCGAAAAAAAGAAAAAAAAAATTGTCTTGTTTCCAGTCCAAATATCTAAAAATTCTTAAATTAAGATGCGTTTAGTAGATGAGTAAAACGCCATATGATATTATGTCTTGTTTTCTGGGGAAATAAATCAAAATTAAGTGAGTTTTTTGCTTAAAACCAGCAAAATTATCTGCCAATGCGGTAAGAAAAATAATCTTGTGTCTGTTTGAATTAAGATTATTTTTCTTACCCCATAGTAGATAATTTTGCTTTTTTTAAGCAAAAAAGTATAGTATATCTCACTAGTATAACCAGTGCTTTTGCTAACAGTGACATGTGGCCCTAAGTCACACTGAGCATGAATGAAATGATCCGGATGTCATGTGATGTCCTCCGTGTCTCTGTGTTCTCCCAGTGAAGGCAGTAATCTGACGCCAGCGCATCACTATCCAGACTTCAGGTTTAAAACATACGCTCCTGTGGCGTTCCGCTACTTCAGAGAGCTCTTCGGGATCCGAACCGACGACTACCTGGTGAGACGCGTCACACACACTCATCAAAACACCCCACAAACACTGCCTTCGACACATTCAGGGGTGTGTTTCCCCGAACGCATCGTTAGCCAACTGTGGTCGCGTCGTTATCAGCAGTTCAACGAGTCGGTGTTTCCCGAAACCATCGTTCCAACGAACATTCACACACAGCATCGCAGAGTTGTGTGTTTGGAGCGACAGATCTAGTGGTTAGAAGAAGAGTTTCTAGTTTGCATGACATGTGGACTCAATAAATCCTTATCTTGAGCCAAATAAGCAATCTGACATTCAGTACAATCTGTATCTTTTATTTAGAATACATACAAATGTCATTTACATCTTTTAGTTTGTCAAGAGAATTACAGTTTTGCAATTTTGCAAACTAGGCTGGATTTATCAAAACACTTAACACAATTCACAAAACCACACACCCAAACTGCAAAACACCTCATAAATCCTGCAAAATGAAGCACTGCAACCAAAACTACACATATAGCATTATCAAAATCAAACTTTTGCACGAGATGGCGCACACTTCATTCATATTAGCAGATTTGTGTCTAACCAACTACACACTGTTGGGCGTAATGAAGAGCACTCTCATCTTCAGTATGCTTTGCCATAATACAAAGTCTCAAGTCTCCAAAAGTCTAAACACATTTTCTGCTTTTCACACATTTTGCACTTCAAAATGGCACTTTTTAAACACACTGAACACGGTTCTCTGCATAACA
>JAJAQA010000004.1:2615000-2632500 GCA_021464565.1 Rutilus rutilus
TGTTGCCCATAACACGCTAGCATTCTGCTAATGACGTCAGCATTCTGACTTCATTGACATTTTAAAAGACTTTTTAAACCAAATAAGTGGCTCTAAAAAATCTAACACCCAGCAATGTGTAATTTCTTTGCATCTCCTTTCGAATACAACATTCAAATTACTAGACAAAAAATTATATCCTGAGAAAAGTGGATTTTGAGGGTTTTTCGCCATAGACCTCCATTCATTCTGCACTCGCGAGCGAGCGCCCCCGCATGGACAGAGACGTGTTACTGCAACCAATCCAGAACCCGGAAGTAAGCAGAGAGTGCCAATTCTCTTCCTATTAGACATTCTCTGATATTACTCAGTACTTAATATATAATTACACTGTAACAATGACACCTTAAAATAAAGTGTCACCAACTTTTCCGTAACTAAATGGAAACGTTAGCAAAACTTTCTCATGTTTTTCTTTTAAACAATATTTTGTCGGCAACGCTTTTACTAAAAGCCCAACTTGCCAGTGGTGAATTCCCGCATTAAGTGACGCTCAACTGTGTTTCTCTCTCTCTCTCTCAGAACCTGAACCAGAATCCTCGCACCCTTCTTCCCAAGTTCTTCGGTTTGTACTGCGTTCAGTCCGGCGGGAAGAACATCCGCATCGTGGTGATGAATAACGTCCTGCCCCGCGCCATCCGCATGCACCTCAAGTTCGACCTGAAGGGCTCCACCTGCAAGCGCAGAGCGTCCAAGAAAGAGCGTGAGAAGTCCCGGCCCACGTTTAAAGACCTGGACTTCATGCAGGACGTTCCAGACGGACTCCTGTTAGATGTGGACACGTACAACGCCCTGGTCAAAACACTCCAGAGAGACTGTCTGGTGAGTGTGTGTGTGTGTGTGTGTGTGGATGCGCTCGGTTTAGTGCAGGACAGTGTTATGATGATGTGCAGTGTTGGGGAAAGTTTCTTTGAAAAGTAATGCATTAAAATAGTGCGTTAAGGTCTGAAATTCGCATAAAAGAAACAATGAAACGCTTTTAGCAGGTCTTCAGATTTAGCAGGATAACTATAAACGATGTAAACAGTGTATATACTGAACAATTGAAAAAGATAAACACAATGTAAATGAGAATAGAAAAATATATCCAAACAAATAAACAAACAAAGACATAAATGCAAAATAAGATATAACTACAAAGATAAACACAATGGACGTAAAAATTGAGGTAGTGCAAAATGAATGATATTTGAATGATATGATGTTATTGCACTTCTTTACTAGTTACTTGAATAAGTAATCTGATCACATAACTCGAGTTACTTGTAATGAGTTGCCGCCAACACTGCTGATGTGTGTGTGCAGGTGTTGGAGAGCTTTAAGATCATGGACTACAGCTTGCTGTTGGGGGTTCATAACCTGGACCAGGCGGAGCGTGAGCATCAGATGGAGGGATCTCAGAGCAGCGACGAGAAGAGACCGGCCGCTCAGAGAGCGCTTTACTCCACCGCCATGGAGTCCATTCAGGGAGGAGCCGCGTGCGGAGACTCCATCGACACCGAAGACACGTATGTGTTGTGTTTTAGGAAAGATTAGTGGTGTAACGGGACACAGAAGGCACGGTTCGATACGTACCTCTGTTTTAGGGTCATGGTTCGATATGAGTTCGGTACGACAGGAAAAAGCAACAAATCACCAATGCTAGGATTATCTAAACCACCAGGGGGACCCAGAGCTCTCAGAGATGATTTAAAGGGGTGGTGTAATGCCCTTTTCACAAGATGTTAAATAAGTCTCTGATGTCCCCAGAGTGTGTGTGTGAAGTTTTAGCTCAAAATACCCCACAGATATTTTTATATAACATGTTAATATTGTCACTTTTTGAGGGTGAGCAAAAACGCACCGTTTTGTGTCTGTTCCTTTAAATGCAAACGAGCTGCTGCTCCCGGCACAGGGGGCGGAGCTTCAAGAGCTTGCACTCACACAGACATACACTGGAAATTTCACAAACTTTTAGCCTTTTATGTTCAAACCGGAGTCAGAAAGATGGAGAGACTCAAGAAGAAGTGACAACATGTAGACAACATTTCTGAATGGTTAGTTGATGAATTTATGTAGCTTATGTGTAGTTATCTTCTAGTCATTGATTAGCATATTCTGTCTTGATAATCTATAAATCGTGTTCTGGGGGCGGGGTTTATGTAAATTCTAGGGTTGGTGATGTCACTAACCCGGGAGGAATGTGGTGTAGTCCCTACCAGCCGTTTGTTGTAGTCCTTAAAAAGCGATTTCTGTAAAAGCAAATATCTCCCTTTGCTTTGAACTTTGAGTGTCGTAACTTTGCAGATGTTGTTTATGCTCAAACAGCAACATTACACACTAACTAAAGTTAGACAAGTGAAATCATAATCATCTGTTGCAAAATAACAATGTCTTTTTGTACAGTCTCCTGCCGGAAATGCACGATACTAAATAAAGAGTAAAAAGCGTATTGATCTGCGAAAGAGACGCAGATTTCTGTGCACTTGATCCGAGTCGGAGCGAAACATGGATAAGTATAGGATACTTTGGGCTTCGGCCGTGCGCTTAAACAGACAAACACTGAAAAAAATATTTCAAAATGCCCGTCTTGCCGAGTTTTCACTTAAAAGCAGGCGGTTAAGTGAACATAAACAGTTGGGAAAGTGATCGAATGCTTGTCAGTATACTAGATCTGTGCATTTGGTCTTAAAGTGACAGCAGCCTAATAAACCTGATGCTGTCTGCGTCATTAAAGGGATACTTCACCGATTAGCATTCAGCTTTGTATCAGTAGAAACCCGGTAGTATTCTCGAGTGACCGTGCTTCCCTCCCTCATGTCCCCCTGAGACGAGAGATTTCTGTATTGTGTGTCTGGAAAAAACCTCAGATGACGCAAAAATCATAATTTAATCTCATCAGAGGCTCTTTTGTCCAGAGGCGAGAGACTCCAGCCAGTAGGAGGAGCTGTTCCGCATGTCTTCAACCCGCCCATAGGGGGATCTCACGATAAAACACCGTCTTTTCAGTTTCCAGTCGACTATTAGCCTAGCTGTATCATTTCTCCCGATACTGCCCTCTGTAACCGGTGGGCGTGGCTTGGGAGTGTCCTCGTAGGGCAGCGAAGCAAGTGCATTCTGGGAGTTGTAGTCTTTCATCCACATGAGCCAAAAATACATTTTCTGGCTTTTCTCAGTCTAGAAGGCACCAACTCCTTATAATTTCACATTTCTACTACATAAATGACCCAATTTAAATACACATTCATCTTTCCAGCGGTGAAATATCCCTTTAATGCTAAACAACAAAAGAAAACGAGAGAATCGTTCACTGCTCTTCGCTGAATAACTTTAGTAACTTTAATAAGAAGCAATGTATATATAATTTATACAGTGAAGAGTTATTTTTTACATTTGATTACTTCATTATATTTATGTATATTATTAGAGGCAACATTTTTATTTGTCATATTGTTTGTAATTAGATTTTGTATGTTATTACTGACTGTTTCACCTCACTGTTGTTTGTTGACAGTGAAACTGCTCTGAAAGAACAGATTATGGGGTTCAGGGTCATATGAGGGTTTTATGAACCCTCACAAAGTTTTGTTTATGACCTCGGCGCTGATTATGAAATATTGTCACCTTGATATGTTTGATGAAGTTTTGGGCAAATGAAACGCCACAGTCCTTTTTCTCTGTTCTCTCTAGTCATGTAGCACCGATTTCAAAAGTGTTTTTCCAATTCTACTGCACAGACAACCATGTTTTATTAAAAACCCATCTTTGCCAGGTGTGAATTCCCCTTTTAGGATGCTTTGAATTCTGTTTTAGAGCTGTTTAATTTCAGATCACTAGTTGGATTTGATAAAACCACACATACTGATATACTCTCTCCTCTCTCTCTCTCTCTCTCTCTCTCTCTCTCTCTCTCTCTCTCTCTCTCTCTCTCTCTCTCTCTCTCTCTCTCTCTCTCTCTCTCTCTCTCTCCTCTCTCTCTCTCTCTCTCTCTCTCTCTCTCCTCTCTCCCTCACTCTCTCTCTCTCTCTCTCTCTCTCTCTCTCTCTCTCTCTCTCTCTCTCTCTCTCTCTCTCTAGAATGGGTGGGATCCCTGCAGTCAGTGGTAAAGGAGAGAGACTCCTGCTCTTCATAGGCATCATAGACATCCTGCAGTCCTACAGGTGACACACTGACACACTTATTACAATATTCTACAATGTATTTTAAATATAAATTAAACATTTATCTTAAAACTTTTATTTTGGATGCGATTAATCGTGATTAATCTGCTCTTTTCTCTAAAGCAGTGGATCTAAGAGTCAATTTGCGTATTATCCATCCTAAATATCATGCATGATTGCAATATAAAATAGTATGAAAACTTTTCTTAGTGCTGGGCAACGATTAATCGCATCCAAAATAAAAGTTTGTGTTTACATAATATATGTGTGTGTACTGTGCATAATTATTTTGTCTGTATATAAATACATACATATGCATGTATATATTTAATACATATTTACATGTATATACTGTATATATGTATACATCATTTATATTATATATACATATTTTATATATAAATAAAACAAAATTCTTAAATATATATACATGCATATGTGTGTATTTATATATACAAAATAATTATGCACAGTACACACACATATATTATGTAAACACAAACTTTTATTTTGGATGCGATTAATCGTTGCCCAGCACTGGATATAATATTTCTGGTGGATTTTCAAAGTATCATCTTAACATTAGCATTTTAGGCTAATATCGCTAATACTCTTTTCAAGGTTTTTTTTTTTTTTTTTTTTTTATGTTATGAATGTGAAGTGAAGCTGTTTAAGGTCATGAATTCATGCATGCAAACACATCCAGTATGTAGGAGTCTGTGGTCAAGACAGATTTTATGGGATGGTTATATGTTATATAAAAGTTATATAAGTTATATAAAAGCCAGATTTACTTAAATGCAGTTTTTCAAATGCCACATTTAAAATAAGCTCTGTTCGTTAAATCACTGTAAACTCTAAATCCTGTTTTATATGATCCATGACCCAAACCCCCAATAAAAGACTTAATTTTAATGCCCACATTTTATAGAATAAAGCAAAGCTGTCGAGATTTAAAAATATGCTCATCTTTTTTGTGAGTGTTATTTCCAGGAGTGATTTAAGTGAACATCAAACCTGCTGAAGATTTAGATTTAACATTTTTAATTGAAATGTATTTTTAATACTTATTTTAAAGGTTATATTATATCATATTTAAGAGCTAGATGTAAGATTGAGAGTTAATAGTTTTATATATAGTGATATATAAAAATTATTATTTAAAATAATTATTCAAACAATTAATTCAACAATAAATTATTTATTTATTTGCAGCATTGTGGGAATATTTGTTTTAAGTTAATTAGGAATTTTTGTGTGTGTGTTTTATGATGCAGGTGCCCTGTAGTTAGTTGTTGTTAAATTGTTCAAAATGTTGAACTATAAATATATTAAAAAAATAAAAACCTGCCTACCTTTTAAGACTCTGAATTAAGTAAATCTGGCCATTATATCTGGCAATATTTTAAATTGTGTGTTACATAACATACATTATGTTGCTTGTGCCTTGTAGTTGTTATTAAAAATTATTATTTAAAATAATTAATAATAATTAAACAATTTTTTTTAATTGTCTACTTTTTAAGATGATTAATTGGGTATATCTGGGTATATCATTTATTTATTGGCATAATTGCTTTAATACATTTTTATTAAAAGTTTTTTTGCTAAATTTGCCTTTTTTATTGTGTTTAATATTACATATGGACATTTATATTGCATATAATTTAAAAAAAAAAAAATTTTTTTAATTATTTAATTTTATGCTTTTTAAATTGCATATGTTATTTTGGGGTTAAACGTCCTCATCTGCCTCCATTAGTGTGTGTTTGTGCTGTTTTGCCGAGTCATGTTAGTGGATCTCATATGAACCAGCTGTTTTCCCGCTCAGCTTTATAATCTTCTCTAGCACGGGGGTTGTTGTATGTGCTCTTATGTAAGACTTCTGTAAGACTGCATTAAGTCCCAGATGTCCCGTCAGGATCCTCAGCAGTGCTTCTGTGAATCTGTCAGCTGATGTGTGTCTCTCGCTCCTGCAGACTCATCAAGAAGCTGGAACACACGTGGAAGGCTCTGGTCCATGATGGGGTGAGACAAAAACACTCACAAAATCATCATTCTCCATTATAATGTGTCATAGTCCGAGCATTAATACACATCACCTCCATCTGCTCTCATCATTCACATCTGTACGGCACAGACAACTGACTTAAAGAAGACCTATCATGCTTTTGTCACATGTTCATCTTTCTTTAGTGTGTAATGTTGCTGAGCTCTTCTCTATATCAGTGTCAGTGCTTCTGAACTCCTGAAACGCCTCCATTGTAGTCTTGAGTTTCTTCAGGGAACGAACACGTCACAATATTCCTCATTATAATAATTAATACGCAGAATAAAGGGGCGGGGCCTGGTTGAGTTAGTTAGTAGTGTGTTAACTGGCGGTTATGGTAAGGGGCGGGACATTTCCAAAACACACTCAAAGCGCTCGACCAGTCACAACACACTGCTCCAGCTGACCAATCAGAGCACAGTGTGCTTTTCAGAAGGAGGGGCTTCATAGAGACAGGAACTAAACGGAGCGTTACTGACAGACTGGGAAGAGAGGAGCCGCAACAATGGAGAATATGGGCAAATATTTAACATTCAAGCAGGAAAACCTGTTCTAGTAGAGCCTGAAAACAACATCAAGACTTTGTAAAAGAGCATAATAGGTTTTCTTTAATTTGTGGAAGTGAATATTGAATGTGGTGATCTCACCCTGAGAGCGTGAGAGTGAGTGTGTGTGTGTGTGTGTGTGTGTGTGTGTGTGTGTGTGTGTGTGTGTGTGTGTGTGTGTGTGTGTGTGTGTGTGTGTGTGTGTGTGTGTGTGTGTGTGTGTGTGTGTGTGTGTGTGTGTGTGTGTGTGTGTGTGTGTGTGTGTGTTTGTGTGTGGCTGTACTGGAGATTCACTGAGACAGTGGATAGACTTTGATAAGTATCACTTGTGTTTGGTTTCGCTGTTGATCCCGCGAGTGTAATTCTGAGAGCGCGTCTCTTTCCATTCGCTTTCTAACTTCAGTTTCTCTACTTCATTTCCAGTCTGTCCTTTTACTCAAATACTGCCCTATGTTACTAGCAAATACAGTTTACTGTAGATAATGTGAATAAAGAAAACACTGTGTTCCTCCAGGAGGCGCTTGATGGCTCAGAAAGCCGAATATCAGGATCTGTTTTTGACTTATTCATTTCTAACTTATTTTTCTAACTTTATATTGACATTTTTTTTAGTAGTGCAGATTTTCTTAGTATTTGTTTTTATAGTGATTCTTATTAGATTCTCATTATTGCAATAAAGTATGTTTATGGTAACACGTAATATAAAAAATAAAATATTAATATAATGATTTATTTTATTTTATTCAGAATAGATTAAATGCAGTATGACAAATACTACCATGATGTATAAATATGTATAATAAATATACATTTGTGGGGGGGTTTTTTTTACATTTTGTTTGTTGCTTTTTTGTTTCGATCTTTTGCAATAAGTATAATAAAAAAAAAATTTGCCTAAATTGTCATGAAAATAAATAAAATAAGTAAAAAATTTACTTTTAGACGAAAAATCTGACTTTTAAAATTGGTCTTTTCGATTTTTTAAAGGAAAATATACTAAATATAATACTACCCACCACCATACATTGTACAAACAGATAATAAAATAAAATATCCTGATTTTGGCCTGAAGTATGACCCAAACATGTTCACGTAGTGTAACAGCAGCGCTTCTGGGTCGTACGTCAGAACGGAGGCTCACTATTGGCCAGCATCACACACATGACCAGCGTCGGCCAATAGTGAGCCTCCGTTCTGACTAACTTTCTTACTAACTTTTCTGGGATGTCAGATATCGATTACCTAGAAGCCTATGGAGGAGTGAGACAGCTCTCAGATTTAATCAGAAATATCTTCATTTGTGTTCTGAAGATGAACGAGAGTCTGACGGGGTTGAACAACATGAGGGAGAGGAATTACTGACAGAGCTTTCATTTCTGGCAGAACTAACCCTTTAAATCTCCTCAACCACTAATCACAAATGACTGCGATTGATCAGTCGTCACCAGCGCAGTTTATGTGTCTCTTCTGTAATGACTCTGAGAGGCTTTAATCGACATTGGATTGAATAAAAATAGTCAAAATAAGAGATTTGCTATTATTTAACCCCACTTTGGCTGATCAGTCTCACATCTGTGTCTCACAGGACACTGTCTCCGTCCACCGGCCCAACTTCTACGCTGACCGTTTCTTCAGGTTCATGAGCAGCAGTGTGTTCAAGAAGAGCACTTGTGAGTACTGACTGATAGAATTACTATGAAGTTCACCGAGCTAATTCAGTTTAAATAAGGAGACACTTAATATGACGTGTAATGTAATGCAGTGAGTGTGTGTTTTCTCCAGCGCTGAAGGCTTCTCCGGCTAAGAAGGGTCGTGTGGCCCTCAACGTGCCCAAGCTCAGCGGCCCCGGGTCCGCCTGGTCGGCCAGTCAGTTCCCATCAGAACGAGACCAGAACATCTATGATCTGAGAGGAGCGCGCAGCTTCCCCGTGCTGGAGAACGATGGTACTTTTCATGCTTTTGTTCTTTCCCTGTTTATGTGTTTTTGGTCACACTTTAGTTTACAGTCCAGTTCTCACTATTAGCTATAACTTTTGCCCCCCCCCAAAAAATGCTTATTAATAGTTAGTAAGGTAGTTGTTGAGTTTAGGTATTGGGTCGGATTTAGAGATGTAGAATATGATCATGCAGAATAAAGCATTAATATGTGCTTTATAAGTGCTAATAAACAGCCGATATCCTAGTAATATGCGTGATAATAAACAAACAGTTATTTTCTGTTCTTTCCTTGTTTATGTGTTTTTGGTCACACTTTGTTTGTTTATGGTAACACGTAATATAAAAAATAAAATATTAATATAATGATTTATTTTATTTTATTCAGAATAGATTAAATGTAGTATGATGACAAATACTACTATGATGTATAAATATGTATAATAAATATACATTTGCGGGGTTTTTTTTACATTTTGTTTGTTTCTTTTTTGTTTTGATCTTTTTCAATAAGTATAACAAAATAAAAAATTGCCTAAATTGTCCTGAAAATGTAAAAAAATAAGTAAAAAAATTACTTTTAGACAAAAAATCGGACTTTTAAAATTGGTCTTTTTGATTTTTTAAAGGAAAATATACTAAATATAATACTACCCATCACCACACATTGTACAAGCAGATTGATAATAAAATATCCTGATTTTGGCCTTTAGTTTAGGCTCCAGTTCTCACTATTAACTATGACTTTTGCCTCAATAAACTCCTAATCACTGCTTATTAATAGTTAGTAAGGTAGTTTGGTAACACTTTATTTTACAGTGTCCTTGTTACATATGTTGCATGTACTTACCATAGTAATAACAGTAAATTATGCATAATTACATGCAAATAACCCTCAAACCAAACCCTAATCCTACCCTAACCCTATAGTAAGTACATGTAGTTGCTTAATATTACTCAGTACTTAAATATATAATTACACTGTAACAATGACACCTTAAAATAAAGTGTAACCGGTAGTTGTTGAGTTTAGGTATTGGGTCGGATTAAGAGATGTAGAATATGATCATGCAGAATAAAGCATTAATATGTGCTTTATAAGTACTAATAAACAGCCGATATCCTAGTAATATGCGTGATAATAAACAAACAGTTATTTTCTGTTCTTTCCTTGTTTATGTGATAATGTGTTTTTGGTCACACTTTAGTTTAGGCTCCAGTTCTCACTATTAACTATGACTTTTGCCTCAATTAACTCCTAATCACTGCTTATTAATAGTAAGTAAGTTAGTTGATTTGAATGATTAGTTCATTTCATTTGAAAGATTAAGCCATCCTCTGTTTGTTCATATAATAGTTTGTTGTTCTGTCTTGTTTGTGTCAGGTCTGCAGTCTTGCACTCCTCCGTCGTTCGAGGAAGCGACCACAGCGTCAGTGGCCACAACTCTGTCCTCAAACACCTCCATATCTATCCCAGAACGCTCCCCGTCGGACACCACAGAACACACACGCTACAGGTAATCACCTTATTTAAAGGAGCACGCCGACTTTTTGGGACTTTATCTTATTCACCGTATCCCCCAGAGTTAGATAAGTCCACACATACCCTTCTCATCTCCGTGCGTGCCGTAACTCTGTCTGACGCACCCACCGCTAGCCTAGCTTAGCACAAAGACTGGAGGTAAATGGCTCCAGCTAGCATACTGCTCCCAATAAGTGACAAAATAACACCAACATTTTCCTATTTACATGTTGTGATTTGTATAGTCACAGCGTGTACGAATAACAAGGTCACATGACACACAGCCATCTTCTAACCGTATACATACTGGGAACTATATTCTGAGAAGGCGAAGGGAGTGATTTGCTCGCAGCACCTGAGAAGTCCCGTGGTGAGGAGCAGAGAGTTCACTCAGAGTTGGAGTAAATCACTCCGCAGAAGTAGCAGTGCTTTAGAATATAGTTCCCAGTATGTATACGGTTAGAATTATAAAAAAAATTTATTTGATTTATTAGACAGTAACAAAAATAAATGCATAACAAAAAGTCATCACAGTGACATTATACATTAATCAGAACTGTCGAGGATAACACAAGAAAGTTACAAACTTATTTCCATTGTGGTCCTCGTTGTAGTCTGATAAAGATGGCCAGGCAAGCTACAGATGACTAATAGGTGCCTTGTACATTCAACCACATCCAAATACAAAATAAATTAAACAAATACATACACAGCAATAATAATTATTCCTTAAAATCACATAATTTTTTTTATCTAATTAGCATTTAGCAACCATTCACCACATGCTCTATTAAAACAGCGATCTGACTGGCTTAACTTAATCTCAACTGGGAGTTTGTTCCATTCCATTGCTGCCATGTACAAAAAGGTGTTTTGCCCAGAACAGCTCTTAAATCTACAAGGAACCATGTCTGTGGCGCTACCTCTAGTTGAGTAGCTATGAGAGTTCCTAATAAGCTTAAAAAATAATCTTTAAAATACCTTGGCTCATTCCTATACAAAATCTTTCGTGTTAAAGGTAGGGTAGGTAATCATTTTTCTAAAAAAAAAACATTCCAAATTTGTTTAAACTGTCTTTATATACCAATACATAATTAAAATGTAAGTACTCTGAAAAAGAAAATATAAAAATCGAGTGACTGTAGACCTTTTAATCTGCAATAAACACAGCTCATTATTTCCATTCACTCCCACCCCCTCCCTTCTGAGCTCCTTCCAAAGCCACGCCCCCAAAACACATGAACGCGCGACGCCAAACGCTCAGGCTGGAAGACGCATTTATTACCTGAGACGAGTGGAGAGGAAGGAGCGCAGTACATACAGTGACATCATGTCAGAATCACATGTAATAAAATACCTAACTTTATCACTATGAATATAAACATAAGATTTATTTTAGTACTCACTATCAAGCTAGCATATCGATAATGGTAAAGTTTCATTCGGTAACGAGCTATATTTATAAGGCAAAACTAAAAACAGGTTGCATTGATACACGTTTTTCCATTACCATCAGTTACACTGTGATGAAGGTGAATTTCGTGTAAGATTCATAACATATACGGTGTTTTGCATGTAAGAGTTTCCATGATGAAAACATTGTTGACTCTAATGAAGACTAACATACACTCCGAGTCCGGAGACAAGTACAGCATCGTCGGTTCGAGGACAGGTCCGGGGTTGAGGGCGAAGCAGAGGAGGTCGTTCAAGAGTGCGGGCAGGGTCCGAGGAAGTAGTTTTTGCCTTGTTTGCCTTCGCTGACTGCATATGCAGGTGCTTTGAGCTGAATATTTCCGGGAACGGTGACATGTGATGAGTGCACGCAGGGCAGCGCGCGCAGTGGGGCTCGGGGCGGGCACGAGACATGAAGGCATTTGATTGGTTCTTTACATTCGCACGGAATGGCAGTGATTGGTCAGAGTTTTTACTGTCCTGCAGCTGCTACAGAGGTCTGATTTTTTTCATTCCTTTTTCTAAACACATAATGTATTGACTACTATCAGGATGGAAGGACCATTTCACCCAGTATAAAAAAAAGTGTTTCTGAACAGGAACACCTACCCTACCTTTAATCTCAGTTTCAACTGTCTCACCCTGACAACCATTTTAATTTCTTACGTTCGGGAGAGCCGACATGGTTCCTATTGTTGAGAGTTCAAATCAACCTGACTAATTTATTCTGTGCTGTTTGTAGTTGAACTTTTATCCTCTTGGGGGTGCTGCTGTACCATGTAGTACAGGCATAATCAAAGTGTGGCTGAATTAAAGCATTTGCTAACATTTTTAAAGTTTCTTTATTTAGAAACTGAGCCTTACGTGCCAGAAATTTTATTCTTTGGTTCACTTTTATAATAACCCTTTGACCCATACTTTCTCCACTCACAGAACTATCCAAATCACAGCCTAAGTATTTAACACAATTTTTAACTTCAATCTGGTCCTAGTCAAGCTTATTTTTGAACCAAATAAAATAGATTCAGTTTTCCCCAGATGCACAGACAGTTTGTTCTCTATCAGCCATTCACTTATGTTCTTTAACTCATCACTTAAATGGTTCTCAATAACTTCTTTGTCCTTATGGGAGAACACCAAGGCTGAATCATCCGCGTAGAGAAAAAGATTACAATTGCGAACAGATTTCATATCATTTATATACAAGAGAAACAGCAATGGACCCAGGACACTACCCTGAGGCACCCCGCACGTTATTTCTCTAGCCTCAGACAGAGTGCTGTTAAAGGTATAGTGGAGGATCTTTCCGAATTTTAGATAAGACCCGCCCTCTCCACTTTTTGAGTAAGTTTGATTGATTCACCAGAATGATTGACAATTAGGAGGACCAATAGTATAGGTGATCCACCCGGAAGTAAAAAATCCTCCATTATACCTTTAATATCAACTCTTTGATACCTCTCAATCAAGTATGATCGAATCCATTCACATGCCACACCGTTAAAACCTAGGGCTTTTAGTTTAATCAACAAGATCTGATGGTCAACGGTATCAAATGCTTTCTGGAGGTCTAACAATACCATTCCACAAAGTTTACCCAAGTCGATCTCTCTAGAAGATGGCTGTGTGTCATGTGACCCTGTTATTTGTACACGCTGTGACTATACACATCACAACATGTAAATAGGAAAATGTAGGCTTTATTTTGTCACTTATTGGGAGCAGTATGCTAGCTGGAGCCATTTACCTCCAGTCTTTGTGCTAAGCTAGGCTAGCGGTGGGTGCGTCAGACAGAGTTACGACACGCACGGAGATGAGAAGGGTGTGTGTGGACTTATCTAACTCTGGGGGAGACGGTGAATAAGCTAAAGTCCCAAAAAGTCGGCGTGTTCCTTTAAAACAACATAACATGAGGACGCATACGAGCTCTTCAGAGAAGAAACAACTAACACTGAAGCTTTAGCTACAAAGTTCAAATGCATTATCATTAGGGCTGTGCAAATATTAATCTCATCCATAATAAAAGTTTGTGTTTACATAATATACAGTCAAACCAAAAATGATTCAGACACCAGAAATAATTTTTGATATTTCTTTACTAGTGGGTGCAGGACTCTATAGTTCAATTAAGTAAGTGAGGCGTGTGAAGAAGTGTGTTTCGCTCAAAATATTTATATTTTTATATCATATAAATTATATTTAAATATATATATATACATGCAAATATTACCTAAATATATACATGCATGTGTGTGTATATATATATACAAAATAATTAGACACAGTACACACATATATTATGTAAACACAAACTTTTATTTTGGATGCAATTAATCGCTGCACAGCCCTAATTATAATATTATTATATTATAATATTTGCAGATTTCTTGTTACATCCAATATATTATGTTTTTTTAATGCATTATACTTTCAAAAGGTGTGACAATGTATAGATAAGTATTATAATGTATAAGAACTGTGGTTGCAGACAATGCATTATAAGGTGCATAATTAATGCATTAAAAATACTTTAGTAAAGTGTTATCACGACAACAGGCCTGCGTTGTTCTGACCGCATGCATATGAATATGTTTTGTTCTCTGTTGTCTTGACAGAAGACACACACTGTCTCTGAAGGATGGCGAGGGAAGGTGAGCTTCATTTGCATTACTGTATGTGTGTGTGTGTTTAGTGGGCGTCTGGTTTAATCTGTGTGTTCCCGCAGGACTCATGAAGTGGTGGACGTGCACGAGGAAGAACAGCAGACCATCACTGTGCAGGTGGAGGTGAAGAGAGAGAGAGAAGAGGAGGAGGAGGAGGAGGAGGAGGAGGAGAAGGAGCCTGACGTCTCTCTGACACAGTATGTGCGAACATGACCTCATTACTTCACTAAACACAGATCACACAGATCAGTGTGAGAGAGCAATAATCCCATAAACAACTGGAAAGTTCTGCGGCTGATCTGCTGACAGTGAGCAAGTAAAAAACAGTAAAAAAAAATTGTTTTGCAGTGTGCATGTGAATCATATATATATATATATTCATGATATTTTCATGATATTTTCAGTTATTTGATTCAGAGAGGTTCGATGCCCAGGAAATTAATGAACCGAAAAGTTGTGTAGCTTGAATGCAATATACTGTAAGACGCTTTGGATAAAAGCATCTGACAAATGCGTGTGTGTGTGTGTGTGTGTGTGTGTGTGTGTGTGTGTGTGTGTGTGTGTGTGTGTGTGTGTGTGTGTGTGTGTGTGTGTGTGTGTGTGTGTGTGTGTGTGTGTGTGTGTGTGTGTGTGTGTGTGTGTGTGTGTGTGTGTGTGTGTGTGTGAGGACCAGATGTACATTATCCTTCACCAAGCAGCTCTGACTGCATCCTAATTCACATAATATTCATACACAGTATGCAAGATTAAGATTAGTGCATCCAAAATCATAAACTGTAAACAGTGTGCCAAAGGATTGTGTTGTTTCTGGTGAATTTATGAAAGATGCATCTGATATTACCCAGAACCCCTGAGCTCAGAAGAGGTGTGTATCATGTGATGGAGATCCAGGTGTAGGATTTATCGTAGACCATGTGTTCATATATATATATATATATATATATATACAAACCTTTATGTTAAATGACATTAATTGATTTGACAGCACTAAATAAAATATCTTAAATATTAAAATCTTGAAATTTATATAGTGAAAGTTACTAGTTATTCTCAGCAAAAATATATTAAAATTATAGAACTTGCTCTTAGTGAGTGCAGTCTTCGTGAAGTGGTTTATTTAATTTTTTATAATATTAATATTTCATCCATTTTTTAATGAACTCCAGTAAACTATGGAGTGCCGCAGGGATCTGTGTTAGGCCCTCTATTATTCTCAGTATATATGATGCCACTTGGAAATATTATAAGGAAACATGGAATTAGTTTCCATTGTTATGCTGATGACACTCAAATATATATTTCATCACGGCCAGATGAAAATGCTAAATTATCCAAATTGACAGAGTGTGTTAAAGATATAAAAGATTGGATGACGCGTAATTTTCTTTTATTAAATCCAGACAAAACAGAGGTACTAATCATCGGCTCAAAAAACCGCCCACAAAACCTCTCGCAATACAACTTTAATATAGTAGGATGTCCTGTTACTTTATCCTCTACAGTAAAAGACCTGGGTGTTATACTCGATTGCAACCTGTCTTTCAAAAATCATATTTCATATGTTACAAAAACCGCCTTTTTCCACCTTAGAAACATTGCTAAGCTACGTAATATGCTATCAGTTTCTGATGCAGAAAAGTTAGTTCATGCATTCATGACCTCGAGACTAGATTACTGTAATGCTTTATTAGCCGGTTGTCCTGCATCCTCAATTAACAAGCTACAGTTAGTCCAGAATGCAGCTGCTAGAGTTCTTACTAGATCAAGAAAATATGATCATATAACACAGATTTTATCATCACTGCATTGGTTACCTATAAAGTTCCGTATTAATTACAAGGTATTGCTACTGACTTATAAAGCCCTAAACGGCTTAGCTCCAGTCTATTTAACGGATCTTCTATCGCCCTATAATCCATCGCGCTCTTTAAGATCACTAAATTCAAGGCTTTTGGTCATACCTAGGATATCCAGATCCACCAAAGGAGGGAGAGCATTTTCACATTTAGCTCCAAAACTCTGGAATAGTCTTCCTGATACTGTTCGTTGCTCAGACTCGCTCTCCCAGTTTAAAACTAGATTAAAGTCGCATCTCTTCAGCCAGGCATTCATATAATATTTTTAATCTTACAGTTCAAATTACAATCCGGCCTCTAGTTAATAAACGCCACAGGAGAACTGGCCCCCGACTGAGCCTGGGTTCTCCCAAGGTTTTTTTTTCTCCATTGGGTCACCTGATGGAGTTTTAGGACACTATTAGGTCACTTGATGGAGTTTTTCGGTTCCTTGCCACTGTTGCCTTTGGCTTGCTCAGTTGGGGATATTCTGGGGATATCTAATTTGATTTTATCAATAAATTCCACTAGAAACAAACCTTGTTGTATTATTTTAATTTAATACTGTGAAGCTGCTTTGATACAATCTGTATTGTGAAAAGCGCTATACAAATATACTTGACTTGACTTGACTTGACTTGAATTGTTAGCTTTTCACCAAAACTATTTTACATTTCACACCTATTATGCAAAGAATTGATTCTCAGTCATTTTTGACCGTATTTGCCCTCATGTGTTTTCTTCAGTGCAGCACAGGAGATGGAGGTTCCTCCTGATGACCTCGTCCCAGAAACACCCGTTTCCCAGCAAACACTTCCAGGTGACACAGCAGATCCCCCGGAAACAGCTCCTCTTCCAGACACCGGGACCCTCAAAACATCTCGGGCTCCTGATCCAGCAGAACACACTGATCCAGCAGAACACACCCCTGATCCGCCCGGTCCCAGCCTGAACACACTGCGTCCCGACGGGGACAGACTCACCGAGACCCAGAGCCGGGAGTCGCTGGACGAAGAGGTCGCAGCAACCACTGACATCTACTTTGTAAGTGTGACATTAAAGGGCTGGTATATTGCCTTTTTACAAGATGTAAAATAAGTCTCTGATGTCCCCAGAGTGTGTGTGTGAAGTTTTAGCTCAAAATACCCCACAGATATTTAATTTTTTTTGAGGGTGAGCAAAAACGCACCGTTTTGTGTCTGTCGCTTTAAATGCAAATGAGCTGCTGCTCCCGGCACAGGGGGCGGAGCTTCAAGAGCTTGTGTCTTTTTACCTCACACACACATGCACTGAACATTTCAAAAACTTTTAGCCTTTTAT
>JAJAQA010000004.1:2642500-2912500 GCA_021464565.1 Rutilus rutilus
AATCTACTGGCAAATTCTTTATTTCTTATTTTAAGCTATTATTATTATTATTATTAATATTGTTGTTAATTAAGAAAAATCCATATTCTGTTCAAGGAATAGGAACATCCTCGTAATTTTATGGATGTCTATCACGACTTAATATATTTATAATTTAGTATAGATTTTTTGCAAATAGTTCTTTCTTTTCTTATTTTAAGCTATTATTATTATTCATAAAAATAAGTTTATTAAAAACATTATTAACAAAAATCCATATTCTGTTCAAGGAATAGGAACATCCTCGTAATTTCGACTTAATATATTTATAATTTAGTATAGATTTTTTGCAAATAGTTTTCTTTTCTTATTTTAAGCTATTATTATTATTATTAATTAAAATAAGTTTATTAAAAACATTATTAACAAAAATCCATATTCTGTTCAAGGAATAGGAACATCCTCGTAATTTCGACTTAATATATTTATAATTTAGTATAGATTTTTTGCAAATAGTTTTCTTTTCTTATTTTAAGCTATTATTATTATTATTAATTAAAATAAGTTTATTAAAAACATTATTAACAAAAATCCATATTCTGTTCAAGGAATAGGAACATCCTCGTAATTTCGACTTAATATATTTATAATTTAGTATAGATTTTTTGCAAATAGTTTTCTTTTCTTATTTTAAGCTATTATTATTATTATTAATTAAAATAAGTTTATTAAAAACATTATTAACAAAAATCCATATTCTGTTCAAGGAATAGGAACATCTTTTATGCTCAATTTTATGGATGTCTATTACGACTTTATATATTTCATCTTTAGTAGTTTTTTTGCAAATAGCTTTTTTCTTATTTTAAGCTATTATTATTATTATTGCCAGCTAAGTATGAAAATACTTGATTCAAGATTTGAGAACATAAATGCATCTTATTTTAAGGATGCTTAGGTAATATTAATGCTTTTAGATAATTCTGTTGTTGTTGTTTTTCAAGGAAATTCCATTTCAAGGAAAAGTTATTGTCATCTTTTATCTGTGTCATTTTATGGATGTCTATGAAAACTTTTTTATATTTTTTAATGTCTTTTTGTTGTTTTTAAGACTAATTTTGGATTTGCTGAATCTCATAATCATGATTATCTGGCTCAGAACAGACATTTATGTATACAAATATATATAATCAGTCTCTTGAGGGAATGTTCCGGTTCAGTAGAGGTGAAAATCTACAGCATTTCTGATATGAAAAGAAAAATAGAGCTATTCTTCAGTTCGTAAAAACAAAAAAAAAAACACCTTTGCAACAACTTAAAATGAAATAGAAAATGTACTGGAACTTTACAGGCAAGGTTAAGTGAATTTATTTGAACACACATCAGCACTTTTAATGTTTTCAAGTCTTGTGGCAATACTTTCGAACCTGTATTTTAATGTTGACGTTTGTGCAAACCTCCATTATAAGTGCATTCATGTAAATGTGTGTTTTTGTTTCAGTACATTTTTATTGAACCTAAAACATTTCTTTAACATTCAATTTGGATTGTACAGAATAAAATGGCCTTATTTGAAAAGTGAAACATCAATTCTATCAAATCCGGTCATTGTGTTCATATTTCTCATTTGTCATGGGGCGAGTCTTTGTAAGTATAATGTACAATATGTTTTAAAGCATAATCATGTATTATATGTCTCTGCAGTAATAAGAGTTTTATTTTTTGGGGCTGCATGTGTGTGTGTGTTTTGTCTGTGAGAGTTTGTCAGATACTGTAAAGCTCTAGTGTTTGAGTCTATGATCTACCCTCAATAACCTGTGTGTGTGTGTGTGTGTGTGAGAGAGAGAGTGTGTATGACTGTATATATTTTTGGAAGGTCTTGCTGTACTTTAGCTCTTCTGTCATGAGACTCAGTGCATGTGTACGATAGTGTGTGTAACCGTCCTGTGTGTTTGTACAGATCATTAGCTGGTAATGATGTAAAGACAAAAACTACAAATAAAGCCTATATGGAAAACAGACGTTTCTTTACACTCTCTGTGATGTTGCGTTGAAATAAGATTTATGTTCTGCTCTTGATTATTTTCTGTTTCTCACCACAAAAAAAAACATGTTTAGTGGGAAAAATCAAATGACATGCTGGAGACATTTATGGGTAAATAAAACAGCAACAACATTGATGTACATAATATACAACTGATAGAATAACTTCTTAATATATATTTGTATTTTTTTATGTATTTATTATTATTATCTGTTCAATATTTTGAAACCTGACGTAGAAAGTTTTAAACATGCGAAAAAAAATGTGTCCCTTTGTTTTTCATGTTTGTTTGTTTTTTGTCATTTTATTTTTCATGCTTGTGTTTTTGTGTAGTGTTTATTTTTGTGCAGTGATGACCTGAAGAAACCTGACGCTGATGGACATCACGGAAAAATTACCCAGAAATCCATGACAGCAAACCTGACGAGTCCATGACAGATCTGAGGTGGTTTTCTTTATTCCATCTTCTATTTAAAGTAACAAAAAAGTATGGTGTGTGTGTGTGTGTGTGTGTGTGTGTGTGTGTGTGTGTGTGTTTAATGGACATTGTCATACATAATGACATAGGCCTATATAATGTCAAACTTTCAGATTTACTTTTTAAGGCAAAATATTTACAAAATAAATTAGCGAAAACATAACTATTAATAACTAAGCCTTTTGAATTTCCTAAAAAAAAAATATAAAAAAAACTACTTTTTCGAACTTCTACTAAACAGTTGGTCTGATTTTCATGAAAATTGAATGAGATCATCTTCGACCATGTCAACAAGAAACTGAACAGTTTGACGATCACGAATATCACGAGACTGGTCTCTTTATATGTGTGCAACATGCCAATTATAATGACACGCCAAGAACATAGATATCAATTTTGCCATAGTCGTCCAACAACTTCTTGTCCGCCATTTTGATTGTCTTTAAAAGCCATACTTTTTCAAACTCCTCATATTCGAGTCAGATACATAAGCATTTTTATTTCATTTATACCAAACTGCATCAGAGGCTGTATTTCTGGAAAAAGTTGACATAATGATACCAATCTTTGTGTAATTTTCACCCAACTCCGACGACACCAGATCATTTGATGGCAGCGCCACCTATTGGTCAAAAGTAATAAGCAATTATGTCACATTACAAGTGATTGTATGTATGGGCTTTCAACCGTTTTGCTTAAAAACGTCTCCAAATGTCTCATTTTTGCAGTTGGTCATTCTGCTTAACACTTAAATGCTATATTTGTATTATAGTTCTGGTGTTTGGTGTGTGAACAGGTATTAGTCCTGCTGTCCCACTGTTTAATGTGATGTGCTGTTTTTGTCCTATAGTCTGTTGATGCAGTGGATACACACACACACACACACACACACACACACACACACACATTCCCTGTCGAGTGACCCGAGAGAGAACAGCGGCTCTTATCAGCGCTCACAGGCTTCCTGCAGTGGAAACACACACACACACACACACACACACACACACACACACACACACACACACACACGCACACATCCATTTACATTCACATTTTTCACAAACCACACCCAGCTAACACAGGGAACGTTCTCAGAACTCCAGCTTAACGTTCTGGAAAGGTTCTTTCAAAGTTATAAACAAACATTCTTCCAGTAACTTTAATAGAATGTTCAGGTTGCCAGTGAAGTATAAAAATACTTGATTTTACCCATAATGCATTGTTCTGTTCAGGAACAGGGAAAAGGGGAAGTGGTGTCATAGTAGGCCTAAGTAAGTAATTTCATGTGTACATGATGCAAAATTGACGCAACATGCTAATATTCACAATTTAAGCATTTTATTTTTAATTTGAAAATGTTTATAATTACAAATAGTTGTGTGTGCATGTGTGTGTGTGTTCACAGCGAACCTCCAGACCAGCATTCATGAGACTTCAAATAGAGACATTGAGGTGTGTATGATGTATATAATGAACTTACACACTTTAAAAAATCAATGCATACAAAAAAAATTCAGAAGAATATGCATATAAAATCAAATAAATAGTGCTGTAAGAGATGAGCTCGGTCTACAACAGCTTTTTCTGGTATTGAGTTGTTTGCTAATCTGTTAGTCTTACACAGTTTCCACATGAGTGTATTTGTTAGTTACTGTATGTCATGTTGTGTGAAGGTGTAAATATCTCTGTTGTAAATATCACACACACACCTCTGATAGTGTTCTACTCGGACAGGAATATATCGGACTCAATAGCAGCTTTATCTCTGGACTTCAATAATTGTCAACATAAAAACATTCATTCATGGAGTGTCGTTTTCTGAAGTGTTTCAGTTGGACGTTCCTCTGACATTTTTAAATGTTACTACTGGTTTTAGAATGTTCACGGAACATTCAAATGTAACGTTTCACAGAATGTTTAAAGATATAATGGAATGTTCCCTTAACGTTCACAAAACCAAAGCATCAGTGTTGGGGAGTAGATAACTATATATATATATATATATTAGTGCTGTAAAATTGAGTAATTGCGCTTAATCATATCTAACATAAAAGTTTTTGTTTATATATCATGTGTGTAGTATATACATTATTATATTTATATACAGTATATATTATATAAATCTTTTTGTGCATGTCTGTGTGTGTATATATATATTTATATATACTGTATATGCATACATATACACACACATATACAATATATATTATAAACAAACCTTTGGTTAGATGCGATTAATTGCGATTAATCGATTTGACAGCACTAATATATATATATATATATATATATATATATATATATATATATATATATATATATATACCATGTATGTTTTTATGCATTACTGAGTATTTGAGGGAAATACTGCAGAAAATAAAAATCAGTTTTTAAATTTTGGAGTGAAATATGACCTGCACATGAATCTTGAGATTCACCTGATGGTAACAGAAGGAAAAATGTCCAATATTTTCTGATCATCCTGATTTTCCCTTTTCACGGCCAGTCTTGAAGCCAAAAAACCACAGCGCAGTCAGATACTGTAAAAGTTTACTCATGTCAGTCGTATGTGTGTATGCGAGTGGACAAGCTATCAAAAAGAAAAATATACATATATATATTACACAGATAAAATGTATAACGTTAGCGGCACGACGTGTGGAGGGAGTGGGGGATGAGTGGCAGGTGGGGCTGGTTGTCATGGTTACAGGTTTTGGCAGCACTGCAGTTTGTTGCCCTTCTGCCCGTCTGTAGTCGGCGGGACGCTGATGTCCACCACGTTGTTTCCCGGCGACTCGTCGTGGGCCGATCGCTCAGCGATTTGCTTCTGTGATACAATGCGATAAATTTCTACAGATGCAGGAGAAAGAGAGAGAGAGAAAGAGTGAGAACGGAGAGTTGTGAGCAGTGGTGGGGAAAGTTACTTTGAAAAGTAATGCATTACAATACTGCGTTACTCCCTTAAAAAGTAACTAATTGCATTACTTAGTTACTTTTTAAAGTAATGCGTTACGTTACTTTTGAAAAATCATTAGGATATTAAGTAAAGATCATGTTCCATGAAGATATTTAGTAAATTTCTTGCCGTAAATATATAAAACATGTATTTGTGTGAGTGAATGCAGCACAATCGTGAACATAAATGTACAACTTTAAAGGAGATTTTCTTAATGTTTTGATGTTTTTTTGCACCCTCAGATTCCAGATGTTCAGATTTTCGATCATAACAAACCACACATCAATGGAAATATTATTTATTCAGATTCTTCGTGATGTATAAATCTCAATTAAAAAAAACCTTTCAGCTTCTGCTGTTCTGGAAAACACAAGAATAGATGCAGGAGAAGAAAGACTTACACTTACTTTACCAATAAAAACAAAAATCTATAATCATTTTTGCTTATGGTTTAACTGAATCATCGAAGGTCAGAAGAAAGTACATTGGTCAATAAAAGTGAGATTAAATGCAGTAAAATGTATGTTTTATTTAACATGTTAAGTTATTGGAGGTTTGCATAGTATTCTGATTCTGCATTTCACTGATTTTATTCATTTTGAGGAATATTGAATCTTTATTTTGTGCAAGTGAGATGAGTAAATACACGCTCACATTTAGTCTAGAACTACTATAACCCTCATGTTCACACACACACACACACACACACGACGCCTCTGCACTTCGATTTGTCTCAACATGAGGACAGGAGAGCTGTCAGTCAATAAATGGGAAAACAAAGTAACTTATTTGAAAAAGTAACTCAGATATTTTGTTGTAAATTTTAAAAGTAATGCGTTACTTTACTAGTTACTTGAAAAAGTAATCTGATTACATAACTCGAGTTACTTGTAATGAGTTACCGCCAACACTGGTTGTGAGTGGATGAGCCTTGTTCAAAGTCACTGTAAAATAGCTTTATATTAGCTATTAATCTGTTGATTTTTATGATTATTATAAACCCATTAATTTCCAGATTCTTCCAGGATTAACTGTACATACTGTGCAGTTCTTTTTCCATCTTATCTGTATTTTACATGTAAGTTTGATTTAAAAAACGAAAGCTTTAGGGACCGGCGTACACATATCTCCATATATCAATCCCATAGAAACCAGTGCAAAGATTAAAATGAGGCGTTTTTCCCACCGTCCACTAAAGTGGAGTAAAGAAATGTCTGCATTAACTCCACCCGTCACTCATTTACCAGCAGGGTATCATGTTAGCATGTATGCTAATGGTTTTTAAAACATTGGTACAGTCAGTCATCCAAAATATGGAAGAACCTTCAGCAAAATAACTCTCTGTCAGTGTGTTATGCAAGTATAATGTATATGGTAACACTTTAGATTTGGGTTCAATTCTCACTATTAACTAGTTCCTCATTATCATGCATATTACTAGAATATTGGCTGTTTATTAGTACTTATAAAGCACATATTAATGCCTTATTCTACATCCCTTAATCCTACCTGATACCTAAACTATTAATAAGCAGTGATTAGGAGTTTAATATGTTAATTAGAACTTCAAAATATGAACAAAAACTATAATCGTATATAAATAAGGTCACACTTTAGTTTCAATTTATATACTATTATAGTTTTTGTTCATATTTTTAAGTAGCTATTATTTTTGTGTTTTCAGTTTTAATTTTAATGTTTTTTTCTCTTGTTCCTTTAATATTATTATTATTATTATTAATACATATTTCTATATGGGTTTTAGTATTATTTATATACTTTTATAGTTTTTATTTATATTTTTGTTTTCAGTTTGCATTTTAATTGTTTTTTTTTATCTTTTCTATTTTTATTAGGTTTTTTTTAAACTATTCCTCTTTCTTTTTTCAGTTTTAGTTTTTGGACTAAAACTTCACATTTTGGACAATTAGTCATTTTAATATTTCAATTTAGTTAGTTGCCAAAGCAGCATTGCTAAAGTTTTGCATCTAATAGTAATGTTTTATGTCAGCTTTATTTCAATTAACACTTTTTATTTAAAATAGTTTAGTTAGTTGTAGTTAATGCTCTCAATGCATTACATGTTACATTTTAGAGTCTGTGAACGTGAAATATAGTGATATCTTAGACTTGATGATGCATTGCATAATTCACTCGGCGAATCGTTATGGAACCGCATTATTCTAAGTGTGAATATTTACACTCCCATCTGAAATATCTCTGTAAAATCCTATAATTCCTGGCAGGCAGTCACAGCTCAGATGCTGCAGTTTTAAAGTTGCATAACACGCCACTGTCGCTGCATGGGTTTCATGTTAGCAGTGAGGAAGCGTTTCATATGTGTGTGTGTGTGTGTGTACCTGTCAGAATGTTCTTGAACGCCTCCTCCACGTTAGTTGAATCCAGAGCGGACGTCTCGATGAATGACAGGTTATTTTTCTCTGGAAGAAAGCAGAAGGTGTTTAATATCACCAGCTTTTAAGAATATAACGGACCTCCTTCATGAAACACAAACAGAATGAGTTTCAGTGCAAATCTAATCGCATTTAATGGGTTTTTTTTAAATGTTTTTGAAAGACTCTTCTGCTCACCAAGGCTGCAAGGCAATTTTTAATATTATTACAATTTAAAATAGCAGTTTTCTATGTGAATATATAGTAAAGTGTAATTTACTCCTGTGATCAAAGCTGCATTTTCAGCATCATTACTCCAGTCTTCAGTGTCACATGATCCTTCACAAATCACTCTAATATGATGATTTCGCAGGAAACATTTATGATTGTTACCGATGTTGAAAACATTTGTGCTGATTGATATTTTTGCTTTTGATTTTTCAGGATTCTTTGATGAACAGCATTTTTTTGCAATAGAAATGTTCATAACATTATGAACATTATCAATGCATCCTTGCTAAATAAAAGCATTATTTTCTTACTCATCCAGTGACGATTTAATGAAAAAAATTGCACAGATGTTTCATTCTGCTTGTGTGCAATGCAATAATCGGTTCTGATTACTAATATAGTTCATATTCATTTCTTATCCTAAATTAACCTATTTTTATTTAGAAAATTATGAAGCAAATGGCATAATTAAGTAAATTACCGTAATTTTTTTTTATTGATTCACTACTAATTAATTGAATTATTTAAGTAAATTCATGCAATCATTGTCACCCTATTGTCATTCTCAAATGCTGTGTAATTTCTCTCCAACAACGATCACACAAACATAAGGAGTCGCATATTGTCGCCCGCGGGATCCTCAAGCGTGTGTGTGTGTGTGTGTGTGTTCTCTGTACCTGCGAACGCTCTCGCCTCATCGGTGGGAACGGCCCTCAGGTGTCGCAGGTCGCTCTTGTTCCCCACCAGCATGATGACGATGTTGTTGTCGGCGTGATCTCGCAGCTCTTTCAGCCAGCGCTCCACGTTCTCATAGGTCAGATGCTTGGCGATGTCGTACACCAGCAGCGCGCCCACCGCTCCACGGTAATACCTGCGCAGGTGAGAAACACAGTTTAGTGCTGTTCATAAGGTAAGCATCACTCTTACTACTGCTCAGGTTTAGCTTTTTATTTTATTTACCCAGCTAACAGGGAACGTTTCCACTAAAACTTGTAAGATTTTAGTCTATACGCTGGAAATTGTGAGAAATAAAGTCAGAATGCGACATATAAACTCGCAATTGTTATAAAAAGAAAAAAGGTTTGGATATCGTTTGAACGATTCCAGTTCTGCTTATTGATTCTGATTCTTATCGATTCCTAATTTTGATCTGAATAAGGTAAAAAATTTTTTATTTATTCTAAGTCTTATTGGAAACCATTTAATTGTGGCTGAATACCATGAACAGAAATAAACAGGCTTAAGAACACACACACAGGGATTTTTTTGCCTATGGTTTAAAAATACCATAGCAAAGTCGAACTAATAAATAAATAAATACAATACAACTGAACAAAGATATAAATAGTGTGTTAAGAGTTTCAGGTATCCGGGTACAGAAACGAATCAAATGTAGTAATAGAGGTCGACTGAAGGCTGTCTTTAGTAGAGAACACAAGTGCAGTTTATTTACCAAACATAAAATAAAGGCATGAACTCAAAGCAGAAACATGATGCTTATCACAAACAATACTTGACAAGGACACATGGCAAACATGAGGGCTTAAATACACACAAGACTAATGACTACACAAGGGACACCGGTGAACAATGAACCAATGACAACACAGAACACATGGCAGGATCACATGACTAGAACAGGGGTTTGTAACATAATTACAAAGTTATTCCGTCTGAATTTTCTCTTTGTCTTTTTTGTTGTTTGACTATCGTTATTATAGAGACGACGGCAGGAATTTTACGCTGCTGTCACTTTAAGAGCTGCACGGATCCAATATACTGTTACACGTGTTTATGTTCACTTAAGACCTAACCTACTGTGTTTACGAGGATATTTTGACATGTTTTTAGTGTGAAATTGTCTGTTCAAGTGCAAAAAGACGTGGAATAGAAGTTCAGTATCGTGCACTATACAGTATGAGAGGCGCACGTCTTCTAGTGCTTGAAATATTAAAATGCACAAGAAGGAATCGATAAAGACGAATCGAAATTTTAATTACAAGCATCCGATTAGAGAATTGGAATCAACTTTGAATTTAAAAGTCAGTTTACATCTTGCAAATCTGACTATATTTCCCACAATTCCGAGCTTATTATCTGAATTGTGAGATAATACGACAAAATTATCTTTTTTATTATAAATATATGTTAACTACAATAGTTAACCCTATAGTGACCCTACTTTTTTACTTGTGACCCTACTTTTTTACTTTTATACTATTTTTATTTATTTTTATATATTTTCATTCTTAGAATTTGTATTACTATGTTCTTGTTGTATTTGTATATGTGCACTGGAAGCTTCAGTACCAAGAAAAATTCCTTGTGGGTGCAAGCACACTTGGCAATAAAGCTCTTTCTGATTCTGATTCTGATTCTGAACATGAACTAACAATGAAAAATAATTCTAAAGCATTTATAAATCTTAGTTATTGTTAATTTCAACATTTATTAAAAATAATTCTGATATTATTAAATGGACCTGAGCTGACATGAACTAACAATGAACAGCTGTTTTTTTATCAACTAATATTGAATAAATACTGTCACAAATGAATTGCTCAATGTCAGTTAATTTTAGTTAATGCATGAACTAATGGACAAGAAAGTACTGGTAATATAAGGTAAATTCATGGGTTAAGGTTAAGTTTAGTTGTTGTAATTGCTATAATAAGTACATAGTATGCAGAACAAATAATGTGCGCAACTTCTGACACATGGATCTGCAATGTTGGCTCTATCACGTCTATTGTAGACAGAAAATATGATGAAGCATTATATCTCGCCCCCGGATTCACCAGTACAACGGTGGGTAATTGTCACGAACTGCTCTGACACATGCAGCTTTAGTAGAGTAATCCAGAATCATGATCCAGAAACACAACAAAACACAGGGCAGAAAATCCAGAAAGACAACAGGGCTAGAGATGGACTATAGTGATGGGCGAATTCAAAACATTGAAGCTTCGAACCTTTTCGAATCAGTGGTTCAGAGTGTGTATCAAACTGCAAAAGTCACATGATTTCAGTCAACGATGCTTTGTAACGTCATAACTCTTTCAAATCGTTTCAAAATGTCAATGGTTCACCAGTGGGGGGGGGGATGATCTCTGTGAACCCACGAATCACCAGTGGCGAACAATTGAACAAGTGTCTATGGGGTTTATACATGTGTAGATGTTTTAATGAGACATTTGTATAAAGGAATATTAGTAGTTAATGGTCTTTACTGGCCTGTTTACCTGAGCAATCCATGATGGAACAAACAAAACAAAACAAAACACACTTGATATTCAATCTTATTTAGATGATTAGTTAATTGCATTTGATAGGAATTACTTTCAATGCAACATTTGAAATGGGTTTGTAAAAGGTGTTTTTATGCATGTTTGGCCTGAGTTTGTTGCATTTACACTGTTTTGACCAGAAGGGGTCACCAAGTGTGTGTCATTTCGAACGCTTCGAAACAGTGAATCATTTTGCAAAGAAATTTGTTCAATTGATTCAAAGCTTTGAAACGGTTCGTTTCTACCATCACTAAGAAAAAAACTGGAAAAACCTAAAAACTGGAAACCACAGAATTGCAGTGTGACATCCTAGACTTCGCAATGAGTGAGTGAAAACACAAACGAGTTAATCACACACAGGTGGAAGTAATCAGACCATTAGTGATGGGTCGGTCATGAACGATTCGCTCATTTTGAACGAATCTTTAATATGACTCGGGACTACCGAGTTGTCTCAGAGAGTGATTTGTTCATTTTGTGTTGACCGCGCATGCGCAACATCCTATGGGTTCTGTACTGGAAACAGACATGATTAGTTCATCTCTCGAGTCTTCGGGTTCGGGCCCGAGTCTTTCGTTCTTCCCGTCAGTCCCATAGAGGCTGTGCTGAGAGAAATGATTAGCTCATGTCTCGAGTCTTCGGGTCTGATTCTTCTGAGTCTTTCGTTCTTTTATCACGTGATGAACGAACGACTCGAACCCGAAGACTCAAAAGATAAACTAATCAGTTCTGTTTCCGGTACCGACTGCATAGCTCAGCCTATATGGGGATGTCACATGATGAACGAATGACTCGAACCCGAAGTCCATAGACTCAAAACGTGAACTAATCAGTTCTGTATCCGGTACCGACTGCATATCTCAGTTTATGAGGATCACGGGATGAACGAACGGCTCAGATCGGGAGGTGAGGTAAACTAACACACAGCCTGAAGACCAAGATAAATTAATGAATCGTTTCTGTTTCTCATAATTTGGCCTTTTCCTCGCATTGCAATTTTTTTCTTATTCTAAATGGGATCAACATTTGATGTGTTTGGGGAATTTGGCTAACATGTAACATGTTAAATACATTCTGCTGAAATGAACAAAATGACTCGAAAAAAGATTCGGTCATTTTGATGAACGATATTCAAAGATCCGAGTCAGTAAAAGGTTCCGAACTTCCCACTGCTACAGACCATAATGAGTCCATGCAATGGGTTATGGGAAATGTAGTTCATGATGAGGTAGGAGTGCCCTCTGGTGGAGATCATGGGAACTCCAACTGTGGATGTGAAAAAGACAACACACCACACAGTCCCGACTGTGAACACGGGAAATCTCGCAAAATCTCTCAAGACTTCAGAATTAACATGGCGGATGATAGGCAGAAAGAAATTGCTTTGATAGTGTCTGGAATGCTTTTGACAGGAAATTCACGGGGGAAAAAAAGAAAAGGGTTTGGGTGAAGTCGTGGAGACGGCGGGAGCATGGACTACATGTAAATGCGCCATGACTGCGGTTGTTATGCTTCCCTCTTCTGTCAGCCTGCTTTCTGATTAGGTTTCGTTTCGTTCCACCTGACAATCAACAGAATGCGTGCGCGTTTGTCCACGGCGTTCCCCTCACACATCAGGATTTCTGATCGGAAATATTCAACATGTTGAATACGATTCGCGATCGGGCGGCTCCGACGTTCTTCCGAGCAGGTATGGACACTCTTAACACACCTCACACCACAGGAAAATCTGATAAGATAATCTGTTGAACCATCAAGATAATCAGGACTTTAGTTAGGATTGTCGGAAGGGGAGAAACTAGAGTGTGTATGTGAAGTTTTAGCTCAAAATACCCCACAGATATTTGTATATAGCATGTTAAAGTTGTCACTTTTTGAGGGTGAGCAAAAACGCACCGTTTTGTGTCTGTCCCTTTAAATGCAAATGAGCTGCTGCTCCCGGCGCAGGGGGCGGAGCTTCAAGAGCTCGTGTCCTTTTACCTCACACACACATGCACTGAAAATTTCAAAAACTTTTAGCCTTTTATGTTCAAACCGGAGTCAGAAAGATGGAGAGACTCGAGAAGAAGTGACAACATGTAGACAACATTTCTGAATGGTTAGTTGATGAATTTATGAAGCTTATGTGTAGTTATCTTCTAGTCATCGATTAGCATATTCTGTCTTGATAATCTATAACTCGTGTTCAGGGGGCGGGGTTTATGTAAATTTTAGGGTTGGTGATGTCACTAACCCGGGAGGAATGTGGTGTAGTCTCTACCAGCCGTTTGTTGTAGTCCTTAAAAAGTGATTTCTTTAAAAGCAAATATCTCCCTTTGCTCTGAACTTTGAGTGTCGTAACTTTGCAGATGTTGTTTATGCTCAAACAGCAACATTACACACTGACTAAAGTTAGACAAGTGAAATCATACTCAACCACCCCTTTAAAAATATTTATCTACAAAAGGCGGGCCCAGCAAAGTTTGTGAACCACTGGTCTGTATCAAGGCTTCTGTGATCTGATATAGCCTGTACTCACGCAGAGGTGATGGCCCGGTACCGCTCCTGTCCGGCCGTATCCCAGATCTGAGCTTTTATCGTCTTCCCGTCCACCTGAATGCTCCTGGTGGCGAACTCCACTCCTATCGTGCTCTTGCTCTCCAGGTTGAACTCGTTGCGTGTGAAGCGAGACAGCAGGTTACTCTTCCCGACACCCGAATCTCCGATGAGAACAACTGAGAGCAGACGCACACAAACAGACAAAAATATGATATCACTCTCAGAAAAAAAGGTACAAAAGCTGTCACTGGGACAGTACGCTTCAAAAGGGTTCTAATATGTACCATTTAGGTACTAATATGTACACGTTCGGTACCAATATGTACCTTTGAGGGACTAATATGCACTCTTTAGGTACAAAGGTGTGCCTTTTTTGGAAAGGTACCGCCACAGTGACAGCTTTTGTACCTTTTTTCCTGAGAGTGTTTTGCAAGATGAGAAAGTTTATCTATGTATCATCTTTATATCTCTTTTAATTCCTTTGATAACTGTTTTAATTTCCCTTGCTTTTCTTTTGTAAAACATTTAACTCCATATTTGTCCATGGACTTAAAGCACTTTGAATTACCATAGTGTATGAAATGTGCCATATAAATAAACTGAGATCTCTCCACAGTCATGAGTCATGACTTAACAAAATGTTAACATACAGTTTGGGCTCGGTACGATTTTGTTTAAAGATATTTAATACTTTCATTCAGTAAGGAAGCATTAAATTGGTCAAAAGTGACAGATATTTATAATGTTACTAAAGATTCTATTCATCAAAGAATCCTGAAAAATGAAATGCATCACGTTTTCCACAAAATATGAAGCAGTTTTCAACATTGATAATAATCATAAATGTTTCTTGAGCATCAAATCATCATATTAGAGTGATATCTGCAGGATCGTGTGACACTGAAGACTGGAGTAATGATGCTGAACATTTAAGTTTAACACACACTACCAGTCAAAAGTTTTAGATCGGTAAGATTTTTTATGTTTTTAAAAGAAGTATCTTCTGCTCACCAAGGCTGCATTTATTTGATTAAAAATACGAACAAAAACAGTAATATTGTGAAATATTATTACAATTTAAAACAGCTGTTTTCTATGTGAATATACAGTAAAATGTAATTTATTCCTGTGATCAAAGCTGAATTTCCAGCATCATTACTCCAGTCTTCAGTGTCACATGATCCTTCACAAATCACTCTAATATGATGATTTGATGCTCAAGAAACATTTATGATTATTATCAGAATTATCAAAAGTTACAGTAAAGACATTTATAATGTTAGAAAATATTCTATTTTAAATAAATGCTGTTCTTTTGAACTTTCTATTCATCAAAAAAAATTGAAAAAAATTGTACACAACGGTTTTCAACACTGAAATAATAAATGTTTTTTGAGCATCAAATCATCATATTAGAATGATTTATGAAGGATCATGTGACACTGAAGACTGGAGTAATGGCTCAATGGTGTTTTAAGCCCCCAATGGCTCCTTCCAGGCAGCTAACCCTACCCTCAACCTTAAACCTACCCATCCCCTCGCTGCCTGGAAGGCGCCGTTGGGGGCTTAAAACACCAAACACCGGAGTAATGATGCTGATGAAAATTCAGCTTTGATCACAGGAATAAATTGCATTTTAAAATATATTAAAATAGAAAATAGTTATTTTAAATTGTCATAATATTTCACAATTTTACTGTTTTAATTATTTTTTATTATTATTGTTTTTTATCAATGCAGCCTTGGTGAGCAGAAGAGACTTATTTTAAAAACATAAAAAATCTTAACGATCTAAAACTTTTGACCAGTAATGTATATTCACATAGAAAACAGCTATTTTAAATTGTAATAAAATTTCACAATATTGGAAAATATAAAAAAAAAAACGTTAAAAAAAACGTTAAAATCGTACCAGCCCCAAACTTGATATGCTCTAGATCAGTGTTTCCCAACCCTGCTCCTGAGTCACACCAACACTACACATTTGGAATGTCTCCCTTATCTGACCCATATCTTTCTGGTCTTGGAGTCTGTATTAATGAGCTGATGAGTTGAAACAGGCGTGTTTGACTAGGAAGAGTTCAGAAATGTGTAGTATTTGTGTGCCTCCAGGAAAAGGGTTGGGAAACACTGCTCTAGAGTACATAAACATACCTAAAAGAATATTTGCCATTTTAGGTAGGCCTATGTTAGTCTAAAGGTATGTTTAGGTATGTTTTAGCAGTCTAAAAACGGCTGGGTTGTTTCAACCCAACTTTGGGTCAAATATGGACAAACCCAGCCGTTGGGTTAAATTTTTAAATTACATTTTTAACCCAACGTTTGGGTTTGTCCATATTTGACCCAAATTGGGTTAAAACAACCCAGCATTTTAATTCATTCAAAACCACCCATAGCTTAAAAAAAAAAAAACATTATAAATTGAAGCCACCAAAATTGTAATATGAGGAACAATATATATATATATATATTGTTCCTCATATTACCATTTTGGTGGCTTCAATTTATAATGTTTTTTTTTAAGCTATATACACATATATACACATATATATATATATAATTTGACTCATCATGCAAGTGTAACAAAATTAATTTTGAACTTTTTCAGATCTCTCTCTCTCTCTCTCTCTCTCTCTCTCTCTCCAGTCCTTTCTTTTCGAAAACGTTCTTGTTTCGAAGGCCCATTACTCAAGACTCAGTCTGATGCTTCTCTAAAACATCTGTGTTGTGTTTACCACAGTAAAGGTGAGTTAACGATTGCTGGTGAGGTGAGCTGTTCCTTTAAATCAGTGAATGAGTTTGAATTGATTTCCTTCAGCTCAGGGTCAGGGTGAGTGAGATGTCATGAGGGATGGCTGCTGATATCCTTATGTTGTCCTGCTAGGAAGTCAAGACGAACTTTGTTCCACATATAATGCTGATCTTGTGAAAATCGAATGTAACAGTTTTGCCGCGTCAGACTTTGATCGGGCGGTGACGTGATACAATCAAAGAAACATAGTAACATCGGTTACAATGTAACAAACCAGCTGGAGGAGATAATATCATGATGTGACCTAATTATTATCATACAATACACTATCATAGAAAGCAGTGCGAAGCAAACAGCCAAAATTGAGCGTCTTTTGTCTTAATTCCCTTAGAAAAATGTAGGGCTACACCAAGATCCTAATTTAAGCACATCTTTAATGCATCATGTTCAATTTCCCATCATTCAGGCCCAGATATCCTGATCTCAGCCGGTGTGAAAGCATGCAGGCCACCATCACACACAGATGTTTTACTGATCGATGGATATGTAGGTTATTGATGCCTCTGCGGGCGTTTCTATGTCAAAGACAGTTAAATATGGCATGATTTCAGACAGCTTTCCTGATACAACAGACTCTCAAATGCTTGTCAGATCTATGAGTCGAAACAATGGGTGGATTATGAATGATTACTCCTCTGCTCTGTATGAGGGAATGCAGAATTTACCTTTGAACAAGAAATCGTATTCATCATCTCTGTTGGCCATTTTAGAGACGCCCGCTCCGTCCTGTAGTCCGGGGTAAATCAGATGATGCTGTATTAATAAACTCAACGCAAGAAGAAATAATCAGATGAACACTAAAGACACACACACTGCGCCAGTGCTGCTGTCACACACACCGCAGGAAGAGTGTGATCTGTGCTCGGGCTGCATTAGAGGAGGAGTCCCGCCCGCAGATCATCTGTCCGGCAGAGGGCGCTATAAACACTGCATTACATCAGGGCCTTCATACATGTGTGCTGTGCCAAACCGTGATAGCCTCAAATGTTCACAGTGTTATTCGTAATTTAAAGGGGTGGCCCCTTTTTACAAGATGTAAAATAAGTTTCTGATGTCCCCAGAGTGTGTATGTGAAGTTTTAGCTCAAAATACCCCAGAGATATTTTCATACAGCATGTTAAAGGGATAGTTCACCCAAAAATGAAAATTCTGTCAGTAATTACCATAGGGTAATTACTCACCCTCATGTTGTTCCAACCCCGTAAGACCTTCGTTCATCTTCGGAACACAAATTAAGATATTTTGGATTAAATCTGAGAGCTGTCTCACTCCTCCATAGACTTCTAAGGGACTGAAACTTGCTGGCCCAGAAAAGTTATTAAAGACATCGTTAACATAGTCCAAGTGACTACAGTGGCTTAATCTTAAGTTTATCAAGCAACGAGAATACTTTTTGTGCGCTAAAAAAAACAAAAGTGACATGACCAGCGTCGGCCAATAGTGAGCCTACGTGATGACGTGCAACACTGACGCACTACGCTTAAACACTACGTTAACTCACTCGAGGCCCAGAGAGAAGGAAATGAATAGTGGAATAAAGTCGTTATTTTAGTTTTTTTTTGCGCACAAAAAGTATTCTCGTCGCTTGATAAACTTAAGATTGAGCCACTGTAGTCACTTGGACTATATTAACGATCTCTTTAATAACTTTTCTGGGCCAGCAAGTTTCAGTCCCTTAGAAGTCTATGGAGGAGTGAGACAGCTCTCAAGATTTAATAAAAAATATCTTAATTTGTGTTCCGAAGATGTACTGTAGGTGAGTAATTACTGACAGAATTTTCATTTTTGGGTGAACTATCCCTTTAAAGTGGTCACTTTTTGAGGGTGAGCAAAAACGCACCGTTTTTGTGTCTGTACCTTTAAATGCAAATGAGCTGCTGCTCCCAGCACAGGGGGCGGAGCTACAAGAGTGTCCTTTTACCTCACACAGGCATGCACTGAAACTTTTACAACATTACACACTAACTAAAGTTTAAAAAGCTTTTCTTTTTTAGTAGTAGGAATTGAATTAAAGAGCGCTACAATTCAATTATTTCTTGTAACAAATACAATTAGAGAGCTCTCTGATTCAATTCATTATAGTAACAATTATGATTATAGAGCTCTCTAATTCAATAGAGCTCAACAAATGAATTTTACTATTCATAAAATTTTTATTGTGTGTGAGTTCCTTAAATGTCATTTCCATCACAGAATGCTCTTGAACACAACGCATATTTTGAGATGTGGTGGAAATCGCATTATTATAGACAACTCTTTATTAATCACATGCATGCACATAAGACGCATATCGGTACAAACCTATAATGCCAGGAAGTATTTATAATGAATTCATCAGGAATCTCAAGCGTTGGAGGAATCGGAGGCCAGAAGGAAATATGTGAGCTGACCTTTCATGACCCCAGTGTTTCCTGTGGCAGACAGGAAGTGATGTGTGACTGCTGAGTAAGCTTCCTAGCAGTAGAGGACAAATATGTTATATATTAACATGGTTAGAGATTTGGGTGTTTGCAATTTGGTTTGACATTTTCCTAGAGCTAGGAAGCTGCAAAGCATGAACTAATCCAAAGACATTGGCAGCTGGAAAGTCCATATTTTTAAGCAGCTTAGCAAAATGTTTCTAATAACACACTTATGCATGTTTTTATGGAAAGTGATGTAAGGTATACATGTTGTGCATTCCCTGAGAATCAACCCCGACTTTACTGTCATGCATCATTTGCGCTACGGCACTGTAAAAATTATTAAACTAAAATTTTGAGTTAATATGAAAGAGGTTTTGTATTAACTCAAAAGTTTTAGTTTCAATGAACTCAAAATGTTAATGCACCCCGGTCACTTATGCTGGGTTATTTCAACCCATGTTTGGGTCAAATATGGACAAACACAACCGTTGGTTTAAATTAAAGTTCCTCTTGTGGTGAAAATCCAGCTTTTAATGTTGTTTATGTGTCTATGTGGTGTTTTTAATATGCTTTAAGACAAACCATGTGTAAATTCATAAGTCGACACCATTGCTGAGTGTTTCCTCCTTAAAACTGCAGTGAACCAAAGACAGTCTCAAAAACACGCTTTGAAATCGCTGGTGTTTCTGACGTCACAAACTACCTTGTAACCAATCAGATCAACGTGTGATCGTCAACCAGTGGATCTCTGAGCTGAGTGAGTGAGTGGAGGCGGGGCTCATTTGCATATTCATAGAACCGCGCATACTAAATGAGGCAAGGGTGTCAGGTTACAGTCAAGATATTTTAAAGCATTTTTAAGGAAAAAACATTTAAATATGTCATTTTGGTGATCAAAGATGAGTTTAAAGTGATAAAATTACAGACTTTAAACCGTTTAAACCTATAGGTTAATTTAAACCAATGGCTGTCATTGTTTGTCCATATTTGACCCAAACATGGGTTGAAACAACCCATCATTTTTTAGAGTTATTAAAGTTGAAACAACAAATAATTGTTTAATAGTGAGGATATTAATTTAATAAACATGGTGCTAATGTTCAGCTTCAGAATGTGCTGTCAAATTGTTTTTATATTGCTTACATTTTTATTTTTCAAAAATTTACCCAATTTATATATATTTTTTTATATTACTGAAATATTAAACTGATGGAAAGTGGACCATGTAATTGAAATGAACCTAAACCTAAAGTGATTGTTTATTCGTTTATTGCTTTGTCATTGGTTTTAACATGTTTATTTTGGTCGTAATAAGAGCGTCGAGTGTGAAGATTCTGGGACGGTTGGGAGATTGTTAACGAGGTGAGTCACTTCACTTACCATGGTAACATGCAAATGAAGGCTTTATTTAGATTCCGTCACATGACTCAATGCAAAACTGCGACCAAAGAGTTTCTCTCTCAGAGAATGAAAGAAAAAATGACTTGAAATGTGTGTCATACTTACTATAAACTGTAATTATTCCATCATATTTAATGATTAAAAGTTTCAAAAAAATGTATATCCCATAATGATAATCAGATCATAGTTATTTCTTCTTGACAGCAATTAAAATATTAAATCAAGCATTACATTAAGAGCAAGTTTTATTACTTTTGTGTAAAAGTCTCAGACAAATTTCCTTGTTTTGTCCTTTATTATCAACAAATAGCATGTACAAGAACATATCCCATAATATAACGGAAGGACATTTCACATGCTTCTTTAAAAAATGGAAAGAAAGAAAAGAGGGTACATAATCATACATTGTACATTTTTATATGAAAGTATTAAACGAACAGCATACTGCAGTTGTTTAAATTGCTTTACTGTTTTCAGATATTGACATTTTATCTATGCATATTTTAACCTCCTTCTCAAGCACTGTAAAAAGAAACTTGCCATTTGTGAATTTGCATTTGTGATTATGGAATTTGCATAAAAAGAAAATGGAATTTATAATGAAGCCAGCATCCTTTGAGTAATCATCCTTAATATAATAACCTAAGATCACATATATAGAAATGAACATTAACATATTCTCAACAATAAAACTCTCAACATCTTTGGGTATTGTTATATGTTCTCTTTGTTTGTCCATGGACTTTTATTATACTTCCTGTTTCCGGTTCTGTCTGCCATCTTTGTAGTCCTTTTGTAGTTTTGTAGTTTTCATTGCTTATTTGTGTCTCGTTAAGCTTGTGTATTTATAGCCCTTGAGTTTCTCTTGTCGGTTGTTGTTTGCACTTGTCTCTTGTTTATTGTGTTTCTTCCAGTAAATACTCCTTGCCATCAGATCCTCTCCTTCTCTTCATCTCCCAGCTTACAGGGATCTCGGCAGGACCATGTTTTGCTCTAGTTCACATGTGTTCCTCCTGACAGACACTAGAGGGTGTCGTATGCATACACTCATGTGTGCTCAGTTTTTACTCATATGCATATTTTACATGTAGGCCTATATAAAGCATTTGAATTTCTCTGAAAGTAATTTTTTTTGCAGTTTAGTTTTAATAAATGGTCTGTATGGACTGTCACACACTCCTGAAAACTCTCTTTTCTCTCTCTTTCTTATAAATGACCCCATCTAGACTTGAAAGTTAAGTCTCTCTGTTCAGGCCAGAGTAAACCCCTTGTAGAACAAACTTTCTTTAACGGTGGTGAGGCAAGTTTCTGGCCAAATGTAGTACAGTATGCAATTTCGGATCTTTTTCACTTCCAAAAACTGTACATTAAACAGTAGCATATTTAATGAAAATGTCCCATAAGATCCAGGCTATTTCAGTTTTCACCGTATAGAGTAAGGGAACTTACTTACTTAGGCTACTTACAGGTTTATATCGTAGAATTTACTGTGGTTTACCGATAAATGTACAATATTTTTTTACAGTAGTCGTTCACCAGTTATTGTGTATATGATTTCACTGCACAGCACCCATAGAGAACAATTATTAACCTTAGTTTACACAACTAGATCAACTACTGGAATAATCACACTTCATCGCAATTAATCGCATCCAAAATAATCAATTAATTGCGATTAATCGCATCCAAAATAATCGATTAATTGCGATTAATCGCATCCAAAATGATCGATTAATTGCGATTAATCGCATCCAAAATAAGTTTGTGTTTACATAATATATGTGTGTGCACTGTGTATAATTATTATATATATATAAATACACATGTGCATGTATATAAGAAATATTTGCATATATATACTATATTTAGATATAATTTATATTATATATAAATACAAATATTTTATATATCTAAAAAAAAATAATAATAAATACCGGTATATACATGCATGTGCGTATTTATATATACAAAATAATTACACACAGTGCACACACATATATTACGTAAACACAAACTTTTATTTTGGATGCGATTAATCGCAATTAATCGTTGCACAGAACTACAAATAATATTTACATGTTTGTGTGCTTAGCTCTCATATCCATAATAGTGTTTAATAATGTGACAGAACAACATAAGTGTTGCTCATTATCACTGGATAGATTTTTGTCGCAGTCTCAGAAGTCAAACTCTATTCAGATATTTAATTAAAATTCATTATGACAGACAGACAGTGAAGTGAAGGTGAATAATACATGATGTTCAGTGGGTGCCTGGAAAGGTCCGCACATTAACATTACAGAACATTCAAATGACCTTTTCTTCTGTGGATTTTAAAGGCTCTTAAATGCCAATAAAGGACCTTTATTTTAAGCACTTCTAATTTTTTCTTACATCTGCAGCGTGAGCATTTACTTGCACACATGTCAGCTGTCATTTTTATTGCCTCTTCCCTCCCAATGGAATCACTAAAAATACAACATGCAGCAGAAGCAAAACCGGCCTTTCTTATGCTGAAATACATGGAGGTTTGCATCAGATTCTCATCACTTCAGTTTTTGACAATTCTGCAATTTTATAGGCTCTGATTCACACAGACTCACTTAAAGGAATAGGTCACTTAAAAAATGAAAATTGGCTCATTTACTCGCCCTCAAGTTGTTCCAAACCTGTATAAGTTTCTTTCTTCTGCTGAACACAACATCTATTTTGATGAATGTCTGTAACCAAACAGTTGATGGACCCCATAGACTTCCATAGTAGGAAAAAAAATACTATGTAAGTCAATGGGGTCCAACAACTGTTTGGTTTCCAACATTCTTCAAAATATCTTCTTTTATCTTTGCATTCATTCATCAGATAAAAGCAACGGGATAAAACACTCTGAGCACTGAACTATGAGAGAAACATATAAATGTCACAATATATACAGAATGAATGCACATGCGGTGACCCCATATATAAAATACTATTTGCACCTCAATGTATTGTATTACAAAACAGTATGCAATAATAACAGCATATTCAGTGTATATGATTATATTCATTAAAATGGATGCTGCTTTATTGTGACATTAATTGTTTTCCACATTACCTTCCCTACACCTACTCTTAGTCCTACCCTACACCTTAAACACTTTATTCCCACGTTTTGAATATTTTTGTGTTGTGCCGAATTTCGACTCCCTGACAATTATTACCCCCCTCGTTGAAGTCAGAACCTGATTGCCTAATTCTAACCCCACACACAAACCTAAACCTACTATACTAGGGGGGTAATAATCTGGCAGGGGTCCCGTGCTTCCTCTCTAATAAAGACAAAAATGCCTTTATTAAAGGGGTGGTATAATGCCCTTTTCACAAGGTGTAAAATAAGTCTCTGATGTCCCCAGAGTGTGTGTGTGAAGTTTTAGCTCAAAATACCCCACAGATATTTTTATATAGCATGTTATAGTTGTCACTTTTTGAGGGTGAGCAAAAACACACCGTTTTGTGTCTGTCACTTTAAATGCAAATGAGTCGCTGCTCCCGGCACAGGGGGCGGAGCTTCAAGAGCGCGTGTGTCTTTTTACCTCACACACACATGCACTGAACATTTCAAAAACGTTTAGCCTTTTATGTTCAAACCGAAGTCAGAAAGATGGAGAGACTCAAGAAGAAGTGACAACATTTCTGAATGGTTAGTTGATGAATTTATGAAGCTTATGTGTAGTTATCTTCTAGTCATTGATTAGCATATTCTGTCTTGATAATCTATAAATCGTGTCCCGGGGGCGGGGTTTATGTAAATTTTAGGGTTGGTGATGTCACTAACCCGGGAGGAATGTGGTGTAGTCTCTACCAGCCGTTTGTTGTAGTCCTTAAAAAGCGATTTCTTTAAAAGCAAATATCTCCCTTTGCTTTGTACTTTGAGCGTTGTAACTTTGCAGATGTTGTTTATGCTCAAACAGCAACATTACACACTAACTAAAGTTAGAAGAGTGAAATCATAATCAAACACCCCTTTAAAAGGCAGATTCAAACTCGGGTCGATCGCATATAAAGCTATGTAACCCCTCTCTCCACGCCACTGATCCAGTTATCAGATTTATTATAAACTGGTGGGCAGAGAAAGTGTAAATATCCTCTGCCAATCAAAGATGGCTATTTGCACTTGGTGTAAATAGACACTCCGATATAGTATTTTGTATATCCTGAATATAATATACAAGTTATCTATAATATATTGACAGATTGAACAAATCAACGGTGAAATGAATCTGCAGCAGTCAGGAAGAGCTCTGTAAGTTGTTTACGTTCATTATTATTGTAATGTTATGTGCTTTGAGACATGAGGTAGGTCATGTGTTTTGGAGGAGGCGTGGCTTTGGAGACGCTCTGAAGGAAGGGTGGGATCTTATGCTTTCAAAACTAGCTTTAGTTTTCTATTTCACCCAATAAAAAGAACATAACATTTTGGCAAATTTTTAGCTGTACTAAACTCAGGATCTGCAGGTGCAAATGAATGAGAGACACTCTTCACTCGGCTTCATAATAGCGTCTCTGAGGACGTCAATCCCCTGACAATAACCCGAAAGAGAACGATTTCTCAACCAGAGAGAAGAGAGCAGGTAGAGCAGAACATCTATCTGATACAAGCCCTTAATAAGTCAATTATGTGGGTAATTAAAATGACAAATCTGACCCATTTTACACTGAAAAAAAAGATGTCAAAAATCACGTCATGTTCCAGATTCCTGCAAGTTAATGCGCGAGGGATATGAGACGTCTTACCTCAAGTATATTTGGAATAATGTCATTCACAATGCCGCGGGATTTATTACTTTTGTCAAAGTTAAAGGGATAGTTCACCCAAAAATGAGTGAGACTTACTCTCTGTACGAATTTCTTTGCTCTGTTGAACACAAAAGAAGATATTTTGAAGAATGTTGGTAACCAAGCCGTTTAGTTACCCATATTCTTCAAAATATCTTCCTTTGTGTTCAACAGAACAAAGAAATTAATTCAGGTTTGGAACAACATGAGGGGGTTTGCTAGAACATTGTTTCACTTTCAGTGTTGGTAAGTACCGATAATACCTAATGGTGTTGGCGTAAGAGATTACTTGTGTATACTTTGCATTTCAGGTGTGGTGTGGTGTGGTGCGTATTCCTTGGCCAACTGGTTTCTTTCTCATGTTTTGCTTTTATTTTTTATCAGCTTGCATTTTCTTATTAAATAACACATTTGTGTTAGGCATAAATAGTAATGTTGATACTGCATACAACATTCAAGTAGTTTAAGTAACTAAATGATGTTTTTCCTCACTGGACCCTATAGTACACTTGCTGTGTGGTAAGTGTTGTTGTTGTTTTTTAAGACACACTTATACTCTTTTTGCTTGTGGAATATTAAAACCAAAAATAATTACATACTTGGTCATTTCATGAATATTTACTTATCGAACGGTATTGGTCAGAGTACTGAAGTTTGGGAGCCCTATGATCCATGATCCCATGCTTTATGGGTAGAATGGTTCATTTAAATGTATTCAGTCTTCTCATCTGCTCGGCATCACATTGTATAATCAAATATTTATCTGTGGTCATCATAATCATACAGAATGCATGCAGGATTTCTTTGGTTATAGGTCATTTTCTGTTGGGTTTAGTTTCTCTTTGACTACATCACATGATATTCAAGAATCTTATTATATATTATTCCTTTTGCATGGTTTCACAGAATAGCACAAAATGCTTTTTCTTAACATAAAACACACAGCTCATATTTATGCCTAACACAAATGTATTATTTAATAAGAAAATGCAAGCTGATAAAAAATAAAAACAAAACATGAGAAAAAGAAACCAGCATGGTGTTCATGCACGGAAGCCAAACCTGTTGGCCAAGGAACACGCACCACACCACACCACACCACACCTGAAATGCAAAGTATACACAAGTAATCCATTGCGCCAACACCATTAGGTATTTTCGGTACTTACCAACACTGAAAGTGAAACAATGTTCTAGCAAAAAACGTTGCTAAATTATCGACTACAGACAGCCATGAACATGCAAAACATTCATGCATGTAAAATGCATGTTGAATTAGGGCATAACGGATTTTAAATCATGTGCATGTTTTCACAGATTAGCACAAAATGCTTTTTCTTAACATAAAACACACAGCTCATGTTCCTTTTAATCACGTGATAAACTGGAGACGATTCATATTCCCGGGAAATTCCTGAGCACATCCTCTTCATATCCAGGTATAAATACTGTACAACTCCCTTTTCTACAAACAACTTCAGAAGAGTTTTGCGTTGACAACTCTTGAATGTCTTGAAGGATGTAAGTACGATGAATAAATGCTTTCTTAGAGGAAAAATATCTGAAATTTGGTCTTTTTTTAAGCAAAACATTACATGTTATGCAATCTTATTGTTATAGTTTCATTAAATATACATATTTTTTTTATTATTTGTTTTGCTTACACAAGTTAGTTGAGCAGAAATTTAATTGATTTCCATGTGGATTTTTTTAAAACCACAGATCGAATTATTTTACGATAATTCACAGAGTTTTGAAAATGGAAGCATCTGAAAAACTGCTGTCAGCACGACTGCTTTCCCTGCTAAAGAACGGACAGTGGGGAAAAGAAGATGCTGTCAAGTTGTTTAAAGCCCTCGTGGAGCAATTTTATGGTGATTTTCACACATGGATGATGAAAATCCTTCATCAAGTGGAAATTCACAAAATCAGAGCGTCGGATTTGACTTTCCTGAATGATGATAAAGTCCCTCAGTTTGTGGATAATATTGAGGACAAAATTAATGTCATGACCAAAAACACTGGTGAGAAATCATTGGATGAGATTTTGAAGGAAATCAGTGAACATGCAGATATTGATGAAGAAATGATGGCACAAGTGACTGCTATTGTGTCCTCTGAATCTACATGTCCACCAAACCTACAAGAAATAAGACAAAAACTGTTAACGCTCTGCAATGCAGTAGAAACCACAAAGTTTAAACCTCGAGTGACTCAGATGGTGTGCTGGTGCGTTCTCGTTCTTTCTAAATCAAGTCGTCTGGTTCAGGTTGGAACAGGAGAGGGAAAGTCGTGCATCGTGGCAATGTTTGCAGCATATCAGGTCATGATGGGAAAAACCCCTGATATCATCTCCAGTTCTCCTGTACTTGCTGAACGAGACGCTGAGGAATGGTCTGCATTTTATAAGGAACTAGATATAACCGTTGACGTCAACACCAATAAATCCGAAAACGAGCTGAAGAAGTGCTATGAATGCCAGGTGGTCTATGGTACGACTGTCAGTTTTGCAGGTGATTTTCTGAGACAACGCTTTCAACGAAAAGACGTGAGACCTAAGAGAGAGTTTCAGTGTGTTATAGTAGACGAGGTGGATTCACTAATGTTGGACAAGGGTGTTGAAGTGGTCTATTTGAGCAGCGAGATCCCACTAATGGAGTCTTTCAATGGAATACTGTCTGAAATTTGGCTAATCATCAACCAGCTGAAGTGTTTAAACACTGGAGAGATTTTAGGGCCCATTCAGCTCTGCTCTCAGGTTCTGTCCGAAATCATACATGAAAATAAAAACATTGATCAACTCAGGATTGTGCAGACGGCTGTGGACACAGGAGTTATGCCTATACACTCCTCAAAGCAAATGCATGAAAACATGAGAATTTTTTTTAAATGCCTGGATAATGCAAGCGTTGTGCAAATGGTGGCATTTTTAACCATGTTTGTGAGAAATTTCCCTGAGTATTCCTTCAAATTATACCAGGAAGGGCCTGATGGAAATTTACAGAAAATGAAAGAGATTATTCCAACGGGTACAAATAATAGACAAGAAATATCAATTATTCTCCTGGAGTGTGGAAAATGTCGTGTTGTGCACTTTGAGGAGGACGGTTCTCTAGAGCCGTCATTGAGGAAAAGGATTAAAAAGGCTCGTCAGTCTGAATCAGCAGAAGAACTAAATAAATCTCACATCCCAAGCCTTGAAGATCTCATTAATGGCAAGATGAAAACGTGGATTGGAAATGCTCTGCTAGCCGCGAAATTGACTCTGGGCCACGAATACGTCCTTCATGGAGATGGAGTCGCTCCGGTTGATTTCAGCTCCACTGGTGTTGTGCAGAACAACATGAGTTGGGGGGACGGACTTCAGCAGTTTCTGGAGATGAAACACCAAACTAAACTGTCCAACATGACTCTAATCACTAACTTCATGTCTAATGTGGGTTTATTCAATAAATACCCAAACCAGATCTATGGGATCACGGGAACCTTGGGGGACCAAACAGAGCTTGACATGCTGAAGAAGCTCTACAGCGGCATTGAGACCTGTAAGATTCCCTCATTCAAGCGAAGGAAACTTTACGAGCTGGAAGGCATGGTTGTACTTGAAGAGGAGGAGTGGATCAGGATGGTATGTAAAGTTGTTCAGGATCAAGTGACTTCCACAGTCTATCGAGGTCCACGAGCAGCTCTCGTCATCTGTGAAACAATCAACCGTGCAGAAATGTTTCATACGGCCCTTTCAAAAACCATCTCAAAAGACAAACTAAAACTCTACGTGAATAACAACGAGGACAACTCTACAATTACAGATTCAATCATTCAAGCCGGGGACGTCATCATTGCGACTAATCTAGCAGGTCGAGGGACAGACCTAAAGGTTTGTGAAAGGGCGAATGAGGCAGGAGGTTTGTTCGTGATGCAAACCTTCTTACCGCTGAACGTTCGCGTTGAACAGCAAGCCTTTGGACGAACGGCTCGCCAAGGGAGTCCGGGATCTGCTCAAATCATCATGTGCACCAGTCACTTCTCTGACTCGGTCAAGCTATTGATGGGTGAAAACACATCTCTCGCCAACTCACTCGACCGTCTGGACAATTTTACCAGACAGATGTCACACGAGAGTGTGTTTGAGGAAGCGGTTAAATGCTACGTGGAAAATCACAGCTCTCAAAATCATGAGGCAATGGTTTCCGCCCTAGAAGAGCTCTTAACCATAAAGTCAAGTGATCTGGAAAAGGCGAAAGATGTCAGGAATGCCGGGGTGAATAAAAGACTCTCTGGGTTTCTTGAAAAAGACATTCCAGAAATCATAAAAAAGGAAGAGCTTTTTTCTGTTTACCTTGACGTTTTGGACAACGTTTATGACGATGATGTTTTCTCTGACCAGCGTGATGTTATTGTGTCCTCTCTTCATGAGTGTTGGGGTTTGTGGCTCCTGATGTATTTCAGTGAGGAAATAAATCCCACTGGGAAAAGCCTAGCCTCGTTGAAGGATCAGCTGAAGGTGGACTTGTCCAGTGCAAAGCAGAAACTTTTGAGCAAACAGTCCCCGTCCTCCATGGTCTACTATTACATCAGGTCTGGAAACAATCTCCGTGAGAAGGGTCGCCTTGCAGAGAGCATTGAGATGTACACCAAAGCGTTGGAGGACGGTGCATCTGGGGAGATTATTCCTCTCTATAATCGTGCACTGGCTACTATTATGAATAAGGATGCTGGCTATATTACTAAATCATTGGCTGATCTGGAAAAGGCTGAAAAGGCAATTGATTCATACAAGTCACATCTGGCACGTGTTCATGCTTGTGTGAAATTATCAAGACAAGAGCAGACAACGACAGAAGGTGATTCTTTACTCACTAAACAGTTTCTAGTGAAGTGTAAGATTGTAGACCAACTCAAGATGAACATTCAAGATGCTGTAATGAAGTTAAAGAGGGCTGAAAGCAGAGGAGGAGACGTGAGACTGACTGAAAAACATACAGTTTTTCTAAACGAAGACACTTTGAAGAGGGCTATGAGCAGACGAGATTTGAGTCTGCCTGAAACGCTTGCCCTTTGTGCGATAAATGAGTTTATAAAGAGGGCTGAAATCAGACGAGGAGATGTGAACTTGGCTGAAAAATATGCAATGCTTTGCACAGAAGACGGTAGGAAAAGGGCTGAAAGCAGAGGAGAAGATGTGAACCTGGCTGAAAGACTTACACTTTTGCTGTTCCAAGACTCTATTCACAGTTCTATAAGAATTCTCGGAGAGATGCTAATGGAATTTGAACATGTCATGTCATTGGGTCTTGACACCATTTTCTTTTTGGACACCACATTTTCTTTCAAGGGCTTTTTGTCAAGGATATTTAGATAATAAGATAAGGGGCCCTATTTTAACGATCTAAGCGCATGGTCTAAAGCGCAGGGCGCAAGTGCACTTAGGGCGTGTCGGAATCCACTTTTGCTAGTTTAATGAGGGGAAAAATGGTCTGCGCTCCCGGCGCATGGTCTAAAAGGGTTGTCTTTATTCTCTTAATGAGTAATGGGTGTGTTTTGGGATTTATGTGTGTTAAACCAATCAGAGTCTCATCTCCCATTCCCTTTAAATGCCAGTTGCGCTCGCGCCATGGCGGATTCGCTATTTACATGACGGAATTTGATAGTGGAAAGACCGAAACCGTCTCTAGAGCGCAAATGGATCTGCTCGTGCGCGAGGTTAAAGTGCGCAAGCAGACCATCTACGGGACAAGCCGGATTCCACCATATCTTTATGTACACAATAATAATCTTTTACATTGTAATCCTTTTATTTTAAATATTTGGCATGTTTGTGTGCTGCTGTGCGTCCCTGTGTGTGTAATAAGCAGAGTGTAGCACGTTATGGACCTGCCTATAGGCGCACATTACTAATGCGCTCTTTAAATAACAAAAAAAATATCACGCCATTGACTTTAGGGGCCCTATCTTGCACACGGCGCAACTGACTTTGTACATCGACGCATGTATCATTCCTATTTTGCACCCGACGCACAGCTGACTTTTCCCTCCACAGACGCACGTCGGTAAATTAGGGAATGAACTTGCGCTCCCGGGGGCGGTTCAGCGAAAAGAGGAGGCGTGTTCCGGCGCAAACGTTCCCTGGTGCTATTTTGCAGTTTCAGAAAACAATTCTGCCACAGACCAGGAAAAACCTCGTCTAAAGTCAGTGGCGCGTTGCGCATGTTATTCAGATGCTATTTTAAGGGCGCATGCTTGGCCATAATGTATCGTGTGCACAACGCACATACATTTTGCTTCTCTCATCCACACAGAAGCAGCAGTTCCAATTTTGCAAACCATACATTATTACAAGGAACAATATTACCACACGGGGGAAATCATTGTGGTGTCCATGAAGATGTGAAAAAATATGCATAAATCTAGCTTACACATTTACCCAAATTATTATACGCCTGTTTAACCGAAGCTAATTTGGGTGTGTTTCTCCATCCCCGATGTCACTTCTCTGTGTTTTACGGCCCTGACGAGAACGTCGGTCTCCTCGGCTGTGAACCGCTCCTGGCGTGCGCCTGGAAAATCCGCCGTTATAATAGCAATTCGCCATGGAACAAGCGTGCCTGCTCTTAAAGGGAATGTGAGATGACGCTCTGATTGGTTTATTTCACTTTACGGTGCTTCAACATCGGTGTTATTGACCTATCATTTCCATCTGATTTTAGGGAAAAGTTATGGGTAGGGTTAGGTTTAGGGGTATAGGGATAGGGATAGGGTAAGGACTAAATTTTGGGACAGGAATGTTATTCCAGGATCAACAAAATATGTTGATCCAGGAACATGTCTTACTTGGCAAAATCACGGTGACCCAATATACGGTATCAAGGTTTCTTATTCCTATGACTTCATATTTACACAAGTTCTTCATGCTGATCTAAGCCGTACGGCTCGGCATCAGTGTGACCCATCTGGCTTAGATTGACGTACTTCATACTTCAAATGTGCCTCTTAACAACATAATTTAAATGAATCTAAAACGTGTAAATTATGGAAGATGTTATAAATGTTGCCTAACCAAAAAAGGATACATACTCAAATATGGTCCTGCACCGTGTTTAGGGTTAAAAAAAGAAAGATATTATGTTGTGTAATTATGTATATGTTTATGTATGCAATGTTTATGTATGGTATATGTACAAGTGCAAAAACTGAATCTTCATTTAATGGAATTATGTTAAAAAAAAACAAGGACATTGTCTTTGTCTCCATATAGTTTCGGATGTGACTTTTGTTCGATGGTTTAATAGAATGGCGACACTTCTTCACAAACAATATTTAGGAATAGCCAATTGTAAACTAAGTTGAATATTAATATAAATTGAATGCAAACTAAAATGAATATTTAATGTCAATTTACCTGTTGTCCTTTATTTGTTCTGAGCTCCTCCGTTTCTGACTGTTGATTAAGAGTTGTTTGTTTGGTGCCTGTTGGTACTTCAGTGATGATTTGTTCCAGAAACATTTTTTGTTATGCTGGTTGAAAGTCACTTCACATCCTGATAGCAACGTTAAGTTCAGTTGAGTTAAGTGGTCTAAATGTATTTTTATGTATATTAATATATCGTCTGTGGAAGGTTAGGGTTAGGACCAAAAAATGTTTGCCCAATCATTGCCCTCCATTTGCAGTGTGTGTGTTCACTACTCATGGTGTGTGTGCACTAACTGGATCGGCTATATGCAGAGGACAAATTCAGAGTATGGCCAGATTGGGCTGGTAAAAAAGGGTTTGGGCGGGCGGACAAAATTTGGGCTGGTTTGGGGGCAGTTTGGCGGTTTTCAAACATCTACATTTTAAAGTCTAATTGGTTAATAAACAAAACTAAAATGTGCATGTAGTCCATAAAATCAGTCATCGTGACTTGGACATGCCCAATGCAGAGTCAGCTGGCGTTGGTGTTGACGTTGCCGACGAGCACGCGCTTTTAGCCAATCAGCTCAGCATGCGCGATAACTTGTAGATTATTATTCAAGGGATCGCTAATGCCAAAGTTGCATAAATATACAGTAAGTTGTATCTACAGTAAATAGTGAGATAGTGAGCAACTCTGAAAACGTGGATTACACATGTGGTGGTGGGAGATGACTCGATGGCTCTTAATAGCCTAAATATAATCGAATATGGGACGACTCCTGTCCTGTCATGTGCACACTGGTCTAACCAGACATCTGCAACTTTTACACCATCCAGACTGCACTCGACCCTGACAGCTGCTGAAAAAGGTTTGAATCAACGATGAATCAGTTTTGACCATAGATATCATATATAAAGGCTAGATGTCTCGTGCGCACTGCTGGCCAATGGAGGTCGACGTCCGCACGTGGCGGACATCTTGCCACAGTGTACTCGCTCACTACTTCAATGGTGCATGTACTTTTAAATAACCATAACTTGCTCATTTTTCTACCGATTTTCAAACGGTTTGGTTTGTTATAAACGTCAGAGATGTAGTTATGACACTGCATACATACACTGCATACATATGAAAAATTATAACATACATGTTCAAGCATTCGGAATTATAGCCACGTTAATAACGTTTGTAAGAAACCAAACCGTTTGTAAATCCGTCAAGATTTCAGCGAGATAAGAGGATTTGTGTGCGTGCTGATCATTCACCTTAATGCACAGAGCACTGTCACAAGATGGCCGAACGATGATGCCGGAAGTGACTGCGCCATAAGACATCTAGCGTTTATATGATATCTATGGTTTTGACTGCTAAATTCTGCGTTATGTTTTGCAAAGTGTACATCCGAGGGTTAAAGTCATCGGTTAATTTCTTGATTGCCGTTTTGACAGTGTCCACCTGGACGTTTTAGTCATTATTTGCTAATTCTCCTTAATTATTGCCCTGTTTCGATCCGTTTTCCTAGGAAATTGATTTATTTTTTTATTTTATCATCGTTGTTTTGTTCTAAGGAAATAAAAATGGTGCTTATCAACCTTGAATGACATGGCAATAAAATTATATCACAGTATTTTGGCAGTAAAATTATGGACGTTTTTTTTCTTGGAGTGGGCGGGTTTTGGTGAGCTTTTGGGCTGGAAATCACCATCCCAATCTGGCAACACTGAGAATGGGTTACCATACTTGTCACTTTCACTTTTACTTTCACTGACCTGCCTGTCAAATTATGTATTTCCATACCTCCGTGCACCTGCTCGTGCAGATATCACACGTCATCAGCGCATTTCATGCTATACAGTTTATATTACAGATTATATTCATCCTGCTAAGAGAAACAATGTGAAGTTGACCGTTTAGTGACTGAACACATATACAAAGAAAATCTGACTGTACATGAATTATTACATTTCAGAAATCACTGGTCACAGATCAGGCATTAGAATTAACACAGTTACTTGTTGTGTCATTAATGTTGAGTCCATATCATAAAAGTCTGTTTGAAAAGCCTGCGCCGAAATTGCGACTGATTTACCAATGAATCCACAGTGAAATGTACCTAATTCATATGAATAAATGATACTCAACTGAGACATTCACATTGTTTAAAATAAATAACCACATGCCTAGCATTCGGATTCTTTGGAAGGCGCGAGTGGGCGTGGCCAAAGTTGGCGTTTATCTTCTTCTGCAGAGGCGGTCTTTCACCTATCTATTACGTCATTAATAGGCACATTTATGGCTTGGTATCAATAAAATATGTTTTTGGAGTAACAAGGAAGTTTTCAGTTCTGAAACTTACAAGATATTCTTATAGTATGATGACCTCTTATATGTTAAGGAAAAGTTGATTTCTCAATTTATGACCCCTTTAAAGGTTTTTCATTGAAATAACTAAGTTCTTATCAGTTATAGGCCTATACATTCGATTTTATGTTACAATCTTGTGTTGTAAATGAATGTGTGTTATCTTGATGGCGTTTATAGCTATATTTAAGGATTTACCTCAGCTTGTGGAAGAGCTACTTGTAATGAACTTTGATTCTTCGTGTGGTTTTCCCTTTAACACTAGTGGTTGTCACTATATTATAAAAGTGTTAAATAGATTTTAATTTGGTATATTAACATAATTTCAGTTAATACAAATATTTTTTAAAAATCAGCAAATTGAAGTTCAATCTGTAAAACTTAAAATGTTTCTACATACTATGGAATAGGCCTAAAGTCCAAGCAAGCACAGCTACTGTAGTTTATTTTAGTGGATGTGAGTTTCGCTCACAGCACAATACATCATATTGTGTCAAAGATGCATGAATTCTCCAGTGGCTGACAGGATATTCATAAACTCCTGCATCATCTTAAAAACATGTTGCGAACATTCCCTATTATGGCTAGAGGGAGAGATGATAGTCAGCATGTTTAGCGAGCGCGTGCGATACAAATACCGCGCAGTCTGTTCCTCTTCTCACCGTTTCACATATTAAATTCAGAGGGAAGTTTAAAATGGAGTTGTACAATGATACTGTACCAAAGCGTATATTTGATGATGGATTTCATTAGCTGTAAAGGACTGCGGGTCAGCTGTATCCCAGAGCCCAGGGGTGATTCACTCTGAGCCAAAAATACTTCATGACAGCCGCAGTTCCTTTGTGCTTTCCGTATGACCGTAGCACATTTACAGTGCTGGACCCGGAGGACTACACACACACACACACACACACACACACACACACACACACACACACACACACACACACACACACACACACACACACACACACACACACACACACACACAATGAGATTCCGCAGATAACAGGAAATGTTCTTACAACTTTAGCAAGGTTCTCTGAAAGTTATGAACAGACGTTCTTCCAGTAAAATGTACAGATCGTTTATTTATATATGAATAAACCTTTATTTATATGTGAACATTTATATGTTCGTTTATGGTTATCTGTGGTCTTTACTAACATTCAAAAAAAAAATTTGCACAAAAATGTTAGCTAATTATACATAAGGTTTCACTTTTTTTAAACGTTACTTGTTTCAAAACTGGATGTTTTGAACGTTCAAAAAAGAACATTTCCATAACTAAACATTATTAAATGGTCTTAGAACAGTTTTTATTAGCTGGGACATCATCAGGAACATCCAGAGAACTATCATCTTGAAAACACCTCACTGTAAATCAAAGTTTTATAATCATTATACAGATTTTAGAGGTTAATGTGTATATATTATATTATATTATATTATATTATATTATATTATATTATATTATATTATATTATATTATATTATATTAACCTGGACATTTTCCAATACTAGCTTGGCAATAAGAGTGTTGGGTCTGTTTGAACATTAGAATGAACACATTTATAATATATAAAATTGACAAAATACTTCTGGAGACCCTCTCTGATGAAATCCATAATCCTGCCAATAGGCCAATATTGCAAAAAATGAATAAATAAATATATAAATCTTAAAGAGTAGGCTATTCTTGTATTGTTTTCCAGTAATAATATGCAAACATCCTTAAAACAAGATTAGTTGAGACACAGTGTAAGATAAGAAATATTTATTTACAGTTTACTTCTTATCATGTCTTTTTCTTTTTTTAAGCATGATGATAAAAATTAAAAGGATGATGGTGATGATGTGATATGTGTCAAATGTGTTTTGTATACTGTATTTCTATAGGCTACAAATCATTATTTACAAATATGTAATAATAATATGTTTTTATATTTTGTAGAAGGATACATTTTCATTTTTCATAGCCTAGTTTACTGAATTTCCTGGAATGCTTATAGCCAATGCATTTTTAAAAACAGATGTTATGTAAGAAGACTTTCCCCCCCCCCTATTAGAAAGTATTTGTCAAATCATTGCCAATAAAGAGCAGATTCCCCCCGGGAAATAACGAAGTAAATGTTCAAAAGGTTTCAATAAGTTTGTGTCTCTACAGAATTGCTTTCAATCACTAACCCTCCCTGAGTAAAAATTGTGACAATTAGCCCCGGTCACATGCATGCACTCACGCCAATCAGCCAATCGCACATGAGCGCGTGCACATGTGTGATGACAGTGAGCGCGCGCGGGAGAGATGCCAGACCAGCACGCGCTCCGGACCGTCAACATGGGTATGTTATGTTTCATTTTTTTAAACCTAGTTTTTAATTAAGTTGTTGCATTGTATAAAATGCTATTTTTATATAGCCTGTATTTGCCTTACAATAAACTGAATTCCACTGAAAACAGAAAAGAAAACTTGCTAAGACTTATGACGCCTGTATATGGTGTAGTATAAAGACATCATCAGATTACATTGTAAAACATCTTATAGTTCAGGCGCATGTCTTGTAACCATACATTTGAGATTATTTATAATAATATGGCAATATATAATATAATATAGCTAGACTTTTATGGTGAACACATCCCTAATTTGAGTTTTACGCTATTATATATGGTCTGGTGCATACTTCACTATAGCCTCGATGTTTATGTGACTAATAATCCTGAAAGTTGATAACACAATATGATAATTAGGCAGTTTATGGTGACTGTGTTGACTATAAATCCGTTGTTTGCTCTGTTTATTGTTAACATGCGTCATATAGTTTTGTGCAGAGGTGCTCCAGTCGAGAACATAGACAGCAAACAGTGATTTATCTGAAGTTTGTGAGTGGATCGATCAGCTCTGCTATTGATCTGTGTGTTTCTGCACAGGATTGACTCATCTGATCATCTTAACCATATCGACCTTCATAACCTGAAAACAGCTTTCTCTGATGGTTTTTACATATGATGATTGGATTATTAAATTATAAGTTATTTGTAGAGGGAATATATATATATAAAACATTTCTCTGATAACTTGCATCCTATGTAGGCTATGTATATATATATATGTGTGTGTGTGTGTGTGTGTGTGTGTGTGTGTGTGTGTGTGTGTGTGTGTGTGTGTGTGTATACACATATACACACACACACACACACACATATATATATATATATATATATATACACACACATATCTATACACACACACATATATATACACACACACACATAAACAAAGTTTTATGTTAGATGTGATAAATCGTGATTAATTGTTTTGACAGCACTAATATATATGTAATTTTTTTGTATATATGTACTATATATATATATGTGTGTGTGTGTGTGTGCGTGTATGTGTGTGTATATATATACACACAAATATACACACACACACATATAAACAAAGTTTTATGTTAGATGTGATTAATCGTGATAAATCGATTTGACTACACTAATACACACACACACACACACACACACACATATACATTAAACATGTTTATATACTGAAGCAAATAAAAATGTGCTTCTCTTTACCTATATTTACTCTAAAACAATTTTCACTCAGACATTGCTGGCAAATTCTATCAATATCTGAATCAGAAACGTGTAAGCAACAGATTTATTTAATTGTGAAATTTACTGACTGACTAGTATTTTCTTATAAAAATGTTCTCCAATAATCTTTGTTTTATTTACAAGAAAGGTTGATTCTGTCACTAAATACATTTTTTGATGATCACCTCATGGTCCTATTGACGTTCCTCTATTGAGGCTGTTTGATAACCAAACCAGTTTTGTCTTGACCTTGTCTAAATGTGTACAGTACCTACAGTATAGATGCCCTTTGACCTGGCCTTAACCCTTTAGGTATTATTAACTCCGCTGTCTTTGGGACAGGAATCAGCTTTCAGCGCACAAATCCCATCCTAATAAAGTCAGAGGGAGGGAATTCCAGTCTCTATTTACTGCTGATTAGCATGGGAGGAAACATTGGGAAAGCCAGTGTTGTCCAGGGCCTGACTGTTACACATGCCTTGTGCTTTAATGCTGCGGTGAAGAGTTGACCTGATTTACTTCACTTTTATGTGGCCGCTATTGATCCACAATGTTTTGAGATCCCGATCGATCCATGATTTACTGTGCCGTCTTTCTCTTTATTCACAGAGCAGCTTTTCCTGTCACGTTCCTGCTGGAAATAGCAGCTTTTAATCCATCCTCATGCTCGATTATCTCAGCGATGCCTGAATATGACGCCGCGTGTGGAATCAGCCACAGAAGAGCATGTTCTGAGTCCATAAAAACAGCAATGCAACGTTCATGTGAAGATGTGGACGTCCTCTGCTGGATCTCTGATATCTGAGCGTCCAAGACAGTTTTGTGCATTGAACAAATTTCATTTTGCAATTTGTTGCATCTGTCTGATTCCTCACTGCATCTTGTGAGGTGCTGATGACATGTTCACCTGGATGAATCAATCAAGTGATTTTATTGCTCCCAGAAACTTCTGATGTGTTTTATTTAAGTAAGCATCAACTTTGTCTCGGATTTTTCTCCCAAAAGGACCCAGAAGAGTCCACAGTTGTCGTGCATTAGGAGTGTATAAAGCTATAAATGTGGAGCAGCTCGGATCATTTGATGAGAAACGTTCAAGTTCATATCCAGACTTTTGATTGCATATAATACGCAGGTTGAGACTCTTCACGTGTCACTGTATAAAAAAATAGTTGGTTTAACTTAAAAAAAGTAAGTTACCTTAAAAATGGTTGCCTTTTGAGTTAAAATTTGAGTTAATACAATGAAGGAGATTGGTTTGATCAACGGAAACTCAAAATATTGTGTTATCTGAACCACACGAATTATCTACGTTGATTTGATCAAAGAAAAAAAATATATAAATTTTTTTTTTACAGTGTGAGGAGGAGATGCAACTGAGATATTGAAGTGATCTCGTGTGGATTTTTTTAATATATATTTTTTATTCCTGCGCAATCCTCGGATTCGCTTCATCTTTTGAACTGATAAGATGAGTGAGAGTCCTGTGCTGGAGTACGAGCTGCTGTCTCTGGCTCCCGTCTCGGGCCCCGGGGCCACCGCTGGGCTCCTGCGGGTTCAGGACTCGGAGCAGAACACGGCGCTGTGTTTTGTGGGGCTCCTGCTGCTGTTTCTGGTGTTCCTGCTGGTCCGTTGTTTCCGGATTCTTCTGGACCCGTACAGTAGCATGCCGTCCTCATCCTGGTCTGATCCCAAAGACGCTTTAGAGAGGGGACAGTTTGATCACGCGCTCGTGTAGATCATGCACCACTGCAGAGAGAAGCACAACTCAAGGGCATATTTTACCTCCAAATACAACAGGTACTTTTTTAAAGTATTTAATTTGTATTATTTATGAATGTTTATTTAGTTATTACATTAAATTATCTTAATAATAATAATAATATAATATATAATTATAAATATTGTAATATTTTTTTTAATTTTGGCATTATTAAGCACGTTATCCACCCTAAAACGTTCGTTGCTGTATTGCAAAAAAATAATGTTCTTAATTAAATTGTTAATATCTATAGTAGTTATGGCCTTTAAATTATGCAAAAATATTTATTACTGTCATTTGTAATTTTATGCTAAATCTATTTTTATGTTTGTTTCCTTTAGATTTGGGGGTGAAATATGAGCGTGACATTGCTGTAATGCACAAAATAATGTTCTTAATTATATTGTTAAATATCTATGTGGCAGTTATGACCTTGCAAAAATATTTATTACTGTAATTTTCCTACAAAAAATTACTATGCAAAATCTTATTTTTTATGTGTGTTTTCTTTAGACTGGGGGGTGAAATATGAGCTAGACTTCTTGAAAGGTTTTGTGAGATTCAACCACAACGCTGCTGCTACCAACACAATATTTTTTATTTGAAAGATTTCTGTCTTTAAAACTTCATTTTATGCAATAATTTCAGTTCAAGCCCAATTCAATTGTGTTGTGGCAGTGGATGGGTGTGTGTTTTATGTGCATGTAGTCATCATTAAAGTGTAAACATATCGAAACTAAAGTCATATCTCATATCTCAAGTCAAACCATTTAAAACACCTTAGCAACTGCATAGCGACACCCTGGCAACCATCCAAAACGCAAACACATAGCAATGCCCTGGCAACCATCCAGAACATCTTAGCAACCACATAGCGACGCCCTGGCAACCATCCAGAACGCAAACACATAGCAATGCCCTGGCAACCATCCAGAACATCTTAGCAACCACATAGCGACACCCTGACAACAATCCAGAACATATTAGCAACCACATAGCGATGCCCTGGCAACCATCAAGAACATCTTAACAACCACATAGCTACGCCCTGGCAACCATCCAGAACATCTTAGCAACCACATGGCGACACCCTGACATTCATCCAGAACATATTAGCAACCGCATAGTAACGCCCTGACAACCATCCAGAATATCTTAACAACCACAAAGCGACGCCCTGACAACAATCCAGAATATCTTAACAACCACAAAGCGACGCCCTGACAACAATCCAGAACATCTTAGCAAAAACAAAGTGGCGCCCTGACAACTATCCAGACCATATTAGCAACTGCATAGCAACGCCCTGGCAACCACCCAGAACATCTTAACAACCACAAAGCGACGCCCTGACAACAATCCAGAACATCTTAGCAAACACATAGTGACGCCCTGACAACTATCCAGAACATATTAGCAACTGCATAGTACGCCCTGGCAACCACCCAGAACATCTTAACAACCATATAGAGACGCCCTGACAACCATCCAGAATATCTTAACAACCACAAAGCGACGCCCTGACAACAATCCAGAACATCTTAGCAAACACATGACGCCCTGACAACTATCCAGAACATATTAGCAACTACATAGCTACGCCCTGGCAACCACCCAGAATATCTTAACAACCATATAGAGACGCCCTGACAACCATCAAGAACATCTTAGCAACCACATAGAGACGCCCTGACAACCATCCAGAATATCTTAACAACCACAAAGCGACACCCTGACAACAATCCAGAACATCATAGCAAAAACAAAGTGGCGCCCTGAAAACTATCCAGAACATATTAGCAACTGTATAGCAACGCCCTGGCAACCACCCAGAACATCTTAACAACCATATAGAGATGCCCTGACAACCACCCAGAACATAACAACCACATAGCAAAGGCCTGGCTAGAGTTTAATTCCTAAATAATATCCAATAAATATTCCTTAATTATCCTTAAATTTTGATAAATGATGTGAATCTGTAAAGAAGGCAACATTTTTATTAATTTATGTTGCAACAGACTTTTACAAACGTCCTTTTTTTATTGTGACTGCATTTCTTATCAACTTTATTGTGCAAGTGATTGATATTATTATTATGATTCAGTGTTTTGCATTATGTTTGTCCACTGAGCAAATGTGCCTTTTACTGCAGTCAGGATGTATTTTTGATTCAGAAACACTGCTGTCCGTCTGTGGTTTTCACAGTATTGATTTTCCTGTGAAGTTGACAGTCGGTTTGGGATCAGTATAAGCGTTTTATCATTTTAAAAGGGAAAAACTGTGTACAAACAGGGTTTTTTTCTCTGGAAATGTTTCTTACTCTGTGTTTGTTTTTAGCAAAGAAATATTTGCTCAATAAATGCCTTTTTCTCTCAGCGTACTCATTATGTGTTTTCTCCTTCACGATTAATCAGGCACGTCTATGGACACCACACACAGGACACAAAGTCCCTTAAAGGGGTGGTTGAATATGATTTCACTTTTCTAACTTTAGTTAGTGTGTAATGTTGCTGTTTGAGCATAAACAACATCTGCAAAGTTACAGCGCTCAAAGTTCAAAGCAAAGGGAGATATTTGCTTTTAAAGAAATCGCTTTTTAAGGACTACAACAAACGGCTGGTAGAGACTACACCACATTCCTCCCGGGTTAGTGACATCACCAACCCTAGAATTTACATAAACCCCGCCCCCGGAACACGATTTATAGATTATCAAGACAGAATATGCTAATCAATGACTAGAAGATAACTACACATAAGCTTCATAAATTCACCAACTAACCATTCAGAAATGTTGTCTGCATGTTGTCACTTCTTCTCGAGTCTCTCCATCTTTCTGACTCCGTTTTGAACATAAAAGGCTAAAAGTTTTTGAAATGTTCAGTGCATGTGTGTGTGAGGTAAAAGGACACACGCGCTCTTGAAGCTCCGCCCCCCTGTGCCGGGAGCAGCAGCTCATTTGCATTTAAAGCGACAGACACAAAAACGGTGCGTTTTTGCTCACCCTCAAAAAGTGACAACTTTAACATGCTATATAACAATATCTGTGGGGTATTTTGAGCTAAAACTTCACACACACACACACACTCTGGAGACATCAGAGACTTATTTTACATCATTAACATCACCTATTAATCTATTCTTTCGTTATAAAAAAAGCAACTGTCTGTCTGTCAAATGCTAATTTTTCCAAGTAACACCATAAGCGATTCAGCAACTATTCTCTTGTGCATTGTGTCTTAATCAATACAAATTCACACTGATTTGTACTGGAAATAACCTTGTTCCCTTGGGATTGGTATAACCCTTCTGCTTTGCCTTATATGATGAAAGGTGAAAGGTCACGTTGGCTTTATTTCCCCTTGTGTAGTGTAAATGATGTTCATGGAGCCGCTGTGATTTATGATCGTCCTCTGATTAAGAGACACTGTATTGATTGTTTAATTGATTATATTGTGCTGTTAATCCCACAGGTATGGACACCAGCTCAGGGGTGGAAGAGTGAAGCAGCTCAGTGTCATAAACAAAATATTAACAAACCAAATATTAATGCTTTTTTTCTTTTTTTTTGTGCTGGGCAGCGATTAATCGCTATTAATCACATCCAAAATGAAAGTTTGTTTACATAATATATGTGTGTGTGCTGTGTATCATTATTTTGTATATATAAATACACACACATGCATGTATATATTTAAGAAAAATTTGTTATTTATATATAAAATAGTTATATTTAATACAAATTATGCATAATTATATATACAGTATCCAAATATTTCTTAAATACATGCATTTGTGAGTATTTATATATACAAAATAACAATACCCACACACACATATATTATGTAAACAAAAACTTTTATTTTGGATGCAATTAATCATTGCCCAGCACTACTTTTTTTATTTTAGCAATGTGCAAAATCAAATCATGCACAAAAAAAACACTGATGCCACAAATAGTGCTGAATAAGAGCATATAGGGCATCTAAATAGTTTTCTTGATGTTGTTACCATGTTATTATGTGTTAATGAATGCAAAACTGAACAGCTCCATAGTGTTTGACACGTGATGACTGATCCATGTCATTCAAGCCAAGTATTCTGTGCCAATTCTTTGCCTTCAAGCGCCACCCACTGCTGACAATGAGTATGACAGATGAAGAAGTTGGGTATGTGTGAAAATGTCAAACTTCCTAACAAACAAAAAACAAAAGCAGTCAACCCCCCCCCCCCCCCCCAAAAAAAAACAAACATTTAATATAATAATAATAATAATAATAATATACTTTTTCAAAAACCCCAATGGTCCCTTCATAATTCATAAACCCAGTTATGAATTATGTGCTTCATATTCTGACAGCTGCTAACAACAAAGACCAGATGACTCATCTTAATAAAATAGTAATTATTAACTGGTAACACTTTACAATAAGGTTCATTAGTGATGATAATGAACAATACTTCTACAGCATTTATTAATCTAAGTTAACATTAGTTAATGCACTGTGATCTAACATGAACAAACAATGAACGGCTGTATTTTTATCAACTAACATTAACAAAGATGAATAAATACTGTAACAAATGTATTGCTCATTGTTAACTCATGTTAGTTTATACATTAATAATGTTAATTGTAAAGTGTTCAACTTTTTAGGGCTCAAAAGAGGAATAAAGAAATAAGATCTCTCCTACAGAAACTAGCTGTAAGGCTGCATGGATGTCAGAGAGACCCAGTAAACAGTTTCATAATCTCATTAGCAAAAGCTCCAGACACACAAAAGAGTTCTGCTTCACTTCACCCCGACAAAACACAGCAGTCTGAAACACAGCTTCATCCTGCAGGGACACGAGAGACATCTACACTGTACAGACATTTATACTGGAACATAGTGGTCTAGAAAAGACTTTAGCATGCTTTTACATTATACATAAATAATATGCCTAACTTAACTGCATGTTATTTACAACAAAATGAAAATTCATTATAAATATTTAGGCTAATGCAAATTAACTAAACTTTTTTGAGCCACTTAAGTAGATATTATCTTTGTATATCATTTCATAATTATTGTAAATATGCTTAAACTAAAAAATTATTTATTGTAATTTTTATTGAAAATTGTATTTAAATATATTTGTAATTACATATTTGATGAATTTGCAATTTAATGCATTTAAAGTATAATAACGCTACAGTTAAAATTATAATCAAAATACACATAAAAACACAACAAATTATTTTTAAATCATAATTATTTAAAATGTACTTTTAACATTTAATATGACACTACATTAAAGTGCACTGTCTTTAAGTACAATTAAGAGGCCTTTTTATTTCCTTAATATATTATCTGTGTAACGGTCACCAGCTGGAGTGCCCTTGAGAGCCACCAGAGGGCACTCCACAACAGACTATTGTCATTCCCTCACAAACTACATCTCCCATAATTCTCAGCCTGGACTCATCAGCACTCGTTGTTTTCACCTGTGTCTCATCTTCTTGTTTGCTCACCCTATATAAGCCTGGTTCTTTCTGTCATTCCCTGCGCAGTCTTGTTTAGTGTCACACTGCAATGCCAAGCATTCACCTGGTTTTCATTATCTTGGTTTTTCGATCTTCTGTCCGGTTTTCTTGGTTTATTGTTTGGACTGATTACCCAGTGTTTATGACCTTTGCTTATTTTCGACTACGATTGTGGATTACCCTTTCAATAAAATTACATTTGGATCCTCAACCTTTGTGTCTCGGAGCAGTACGTGACAATCTGCAAGTAATTTTTATATACTTTTAAGATATTAAGAAGTGCAAAACTTTTTTTTTTTACGCATAAATTCTCATTCATACAGAGGAGAATCTGATCTTTACAGTAAAAGTGATTTTTGTAAAAAAAAAAAAAAAAAACCTGGCCTAGTTGTGTCTTTATTGTCTTAAGTTGTATATATTTACATTTATTCATTTGACAGACATTTTTGTCTAGCTGACTAAGCATCGGTTAAATTCGGAAAATCATATACTTTTACTATTTCTGCCATATTTTTATAGTATGGTGTGTAATTGTTCACCAGTATCCCCAAGAAAACATGTTTTGTTTGAAAACGTTTGATTATAGAAAATAACCCAGACAGCAACATAGTGTCGGCCCACATCTGGTACACATTTGGATTGGATTCCACACTTACCAGATCTGGGCCGGATCTGGGCCGACACCAAGTTGATGTCTGGGAAAGGAATTGGAACATGGATTTTTTTTTTTTTATAAATGGTAATTTTAGTAAAAAGTCAGTGACATAAACAGACATAAACATTCTCTCAAATCAAAGCAGTGAAATTATTTAAAATTCACCCCTATATGCACGTATAAGCCTTGTATTGTTCAGTGCATGTGTCAACAACATCCTGGATCACAGAGTGTCACATGACATGTGTAAGACTGGAAAAACTGGAAGAGAGGGCAACTCCCAAATTAAGCAATAAAGGAAATTAACATTTGAACACACTCTTGTGCACCATTCGAGACACACGTCTCACCTCTGAGTCATCCTAATCTACATCTCTTTCCCTCTTCCCCCATTCCTTCTCTCTCATGCTGAGATCACCAAAATTCACCCAAGAATCTATATGGTTTAATCATGTGAATAATTATCATACAGTATGTTTGGTATCATTTGAAATATCTCAGTGCGACTGGTACAAAGGTCTCATTCCTAAAGAAGTAAACCATAAGGTATTTAGGAGTTTAGAGATAACTCGCACACAGAGGAGGGTGTGTCTTTCAGGCCTGCTCTTAAAAAGGTGTAATCTCAATGCAAATTCCCATTGTTAGCAAATGTTTGTGAAAGAAGTTTCCGTCTAAATAAAGACATGCAACAAGAAAGCTCGTGGCGATTTGTAACTCAAACTAGCCTGTGATGCTGAGAGTGGCCGAGACTCTCAGCATCATGTATTTTATAATGTCAGGTTTGCATCTTCTCTCTTTATTCCAGAGCATTTGATGTTTTGTATTTATTATCTTTGAACTGATTATGAAATTGGCATGATACATTTACCTGACATTATAAATTGTTACATTTGATTTTATTCCGACTGACTCTGAAATTGTTTTCCCAAGTAGATTAAACGGATTCGTATGTTCCCGCAAGTTTTGCGTCAGATTAGTGACGACTAATATTTTGGCGCTAATTTAAGTGTACTTGGTTTTGCAAAGACAAGAAGTGAATTTCCGTTTAGAACAATCTATATCTGGGCGTGTCTTACCTCTCACTGTAAACCCTAACGCTCAAAATAATTAATTGGTTTGAGTAGGACAAACTTAAATTAAACTAATTAGTTCAGTCAAATTATTTGTGAGTATTTAGCACGGTCTTTTTCTTTCAAGTTCACAAAACTGATGTATTTTAAGTAAACTGAACTGTCTCATTGTTTTGAGTTTTATGAAATTATTTGTTTTGATTTAGACGAACTTAAGTTTAACTGAAACGGCTGGGATGTCTATTTCCCAGCATGCTTTGCCGATGGCACTCGAAAGGGAGAGTAAATGCTAAAATTAAGTGTAATATAATATTTTTTTTTGTGCAAGATTAATGTTAAGTGGGAGATTTGGTTGTGATTAATTTTTTGTTATGCTAATTTAGAAGAATTTCTGTTAATGTTGGTTTTAGGATAGTTACCATCATGATGACAATGATTTGAGAGCAAATACAACCTTTATATTGCTGCACTCATACAGCAAGTGCTACTGTATAACATACTATTGTTAACATGTTAAGATGTTAACATGTTAGGAAACTTAAAGCTAGCAAAGTTTATAATAATACAAGAGTTCACATTGAGATTACATGAAAGTTTTAAGTTAAATATATGAATTAGTGTACTCAAACATTTCAAGTTAAGAACAATTAAAATGTATAAAATAAAATAAAAATAAGTACAAAATAAAAATCTGTCAGTTCTGCTTACTTAAACTTTGAATTTCTTAACTGCAAAAATTTGAGGCAACTGATTGCCTTACATTTTTTGAGTTTTGCCAACTTACTCGGGTTTACAGTGCTGTTTTAATTAAATGTTACTTTAGATAAGTGTACGTGGGAAACCACGGCATGGCTAATCCAAAGCTATTATAAGAGAAGTAAAGTTGGTTGACTTATCTGTGGTAGTGGCCATACCTCTACTGAAGTAACTGTTACTTTAATTTCAAGTGTATGCAATAACGGGGGCTATACCACAGTATCTTTGATTGTGTAAACATGAATGGGACCGATCTCAGGTATATAGTAATTACCTCTGTTTAGTGACCGAAGCTGGCGAGCTTGTGATCGTGAGACCCGCGTTAAACAAGGCGTGAGGACCTCTGAGCGTCATGGCTTCCTAATATGAACGGGTAAAATATAAGTAAAGAGTTAAATAGAACAATCAAATATATTGCTAAACTATTATATCATTGAATGACCAATAACCAATTGGCAATCTAACTTAAATTCGAGGTCGTGATAAAATGAAGTCAGATATGAAATTGAGTTATGGAATTAAATGGAATTAAATTACTTTGCCACGTGGAAAGACAGTAACACGCAGAGACTTTCACCCGTTCTGGGGGAAAACCCCATTTGGACTGATAAACGGGCTTACACACGTCAACAAAACCAACCCTGTCACTTGCCCTGCGTTAAATGCATGTCATCTACAATAAGTGGCATGCTGGGCATGTGTTCAGAGGTGAAAGAGTGATTGCATCAGGGACTGTCTGCATCTTATCACATAATCACACTCTGGGATCTAATACTTTCTATGGCACGTTTCACCCACAGTGCACGATGTGAGCATACAGTACGAGCTTACTGTACATTACACAATGTAAAGGAATGGAATTTAACCCCACAGACTGATGCATTCTAAATGAATTAAGGGTGAATTTACCCAGAGGGGACTTCTGTTCGAGAAAAACTACTAGGACATGGATCTGGATAAGGGGGGGATTGATTGAGACAGAACATAATATGGCAGTGGCAGTGCTATCAGATGGTTGTAGTTGTAGGCCCCTAGAATTGTCACTTTGTTTGTCCACTATCTAGGGCTCTGCCCAGCTAACAACGTTCACATTAAGCTAAAACCCTTCTTCTTCCGCTCTTGAGTCTGGCAGGCCATAGAATCAAATGGTAAAAATGTATGAAATTTGGCACATAGATAGAGGACAGTCTGAACATTATCCATATAAATTTTGGAGTCCCTAACTCAATCCCTCTAGCGCCACCAACTGTTCAAAGTTTCACTTAGATTTATGCTAAAAACATTTGAACCGTAAAGGCTAGAAACAAATACTGTAAGGGCTTCTGTTTTCCTCTGATTCCTTGGCTCAAGACGATTCGATTGCGCCAATCACCATTTTGAATTTTCAGAAAAAGTCCTAGACAACATACAAATCAAGTTGATTCGTCAAACTGTTCTTGAGTAACACGTAAACAAATTTGATGAAGAGCACATCAAAATGGATGTGAGGCTATGTCTCCATATTGCTTTAGTGTATTCTGATCATAGACAGTATAAGAAGTGGACAGAGTCATCTCATTGGAACTCAATTGAGAGTAGTGAAGCCCATTTTTAGCGATTTTTTAGGACTTCCGTTCCTGACGCGCAGACTCAAACTGAGCTTGACGACTTAGATGTGACGTGAGTAACCGTCTGTCTTCTAGTGGCTGTGGCATGAGAAATCTGAATCATTCCCTTCCGAAACTTGCAGAGACGGAGAGTGTGAGTAGGAGCTGTCCATGAGCTAGGAGCAGGAGAAACTTTTGCTAGGTATTCTGATTAATTATTTTGTCATTTTGCCTCCACGTCCCCCGATTGACTGCGAGCTTCTCCTCCTGTCCATACGGTAATCTCTCTACTGTGCGACAGAGAGTCGCGTGGTTATGACGCAATCGTTAGCCTACTTTTACAAAAACTGCTTCTACGGGGCCATAACGTAAGATACAAGGTAATGGAGCATTTTATACATTGTCGTGTTTCTTTAGAAATAAATAATGGACAAATGGAGTCTTCAAACACCTCAGATGTAAAGTTATTCGCTGTCAAAGTGACGCCAAAATGAATGGGAGTCAATGGAATGCTAACAGCAGGTGAAGTTCTGCTACAAGATGGTGGCACGCGGCCGGCTTCAACTTCCGGTCGACTTCCTTCCCGCTTGATTCTGATCAAACTTGGTGTGTGCTATGACAACCATGACCTGAGGGCACCCTTACAGTTTCAGCACAGCGCCACCTAGTGGTCAGGAGACATTAAATATTTTTTTTGCTTCTAACTTCTGAACAGCTTGAATAAAAATCTTATACAAAAAATCTTATACAAAAAATCTCACAAAAATTGTCACCCAACACCAACCACACCAGAACAATTTAGTGTCAGACTAAGTGCCACCTATTGGTCAAAAGTAATGTACATTTTCTGAATGTTCTCGGAATGTTCAAAACGTTAAAAGCTTTTTTCTTGGTAATGCGAATGTTAAAGGAATAATCATTTTTTTTTGCATTCTGAACACATTATAGGAATGTTACTTTTGAATGTTCTGAAACAATTTGTAACATTTAAAAAATGTTAAATGAATGTCCAACTAAAACATTTTTCAAAAGTTTCATGAACGAAGTACAAGTGTTTTTGTGCTAACGTTTTAAAGACCATAGGCTAACTCTGAACCAACATTCTATTAATATTAATGGAAGAACATCTGTTCATAGGCTAACTTTGAGAGAACATTGCCAGAACATTACCTGAACTTCTGAGAACTTTGTTGGTGTATTGGCCTACCAAGGTACTGTGTTATTACCATATTTATACCATGGTATTTACAAACTACTCCAAGGTACTATGGTATATCATGTCTATAACATGATAAAACCACAGTTTTTTATAATGTTTGTCATTTGTCTTGTTTACGCTTTCTGTTCTCAAATCAGCATGTGTTTTCTGGGCTGAAGTGACGTCTAATCGAATTATAACGATGGAAACAGAACATTAACACGTAAGATTGCTTCTTTTATTATGCAAAAGTATAAGAATTCGGTCTAATTATACTGAATACAGAAAAAAGGAATCGCCGGTGCAGCACAGATGTTTACTTATTAATTTATTTATTAACAATGACAGTCATTTCTGCTCTGTTTTGTCCTGCCCTGGTTGCACCGGATTGTTGTGGATTGCAGAAGCGCAGAAAACCTTCTTTTCATTTGTGTACTGAATACAGTTGATGGTACGCTTTGGTTTGAATCGGTTCTGCTTAATGAGTCGGTTGAAGTGAATCTCATCTGTCAGAGCTCGAAAAAGAACTTGATTTATTCCGGTTATAAAATACCTTTAACTGTTAATGAGCTTAAGTATTGCTATTGTGTTAAAATATGGACAAGCTGTTAGACACACATGTCATATTTGTGGTTGATGTAAAAAGGCGCGTTTTGTATGATGAAACACATCTCAGGGGATGCCTGAAACAAACATACAGTCACAATCGTATTTGATCAACCACAGTGAAAACGAATCAGTGTTTTTACGACATTAGGACAAAATTATAATCACAATCGGGCGCTAAACAACACTATTTGTTTGTATTCTTACTCCCCTGCACGTGTGTATCATAATTTGAGATGAACGAATAATTGAATCAGCAGTCAAGCGAGCAGTTCAAAAGAACCGAGTCGCCTAAACGAGTCGCATTATCTTCTGGACCAATAGGCGACTCGACACACCCACACAGACTCCAGTCTCTCGTAAAGAGCAGTCTCACTTTTATCAGACATCACAAACCTCCGCGTTTATTCTGCACATTTATCTGAAGACATAGGATTCCGAAAAAAAAAAAAAAAATTCGATTCGATTTTTATTGGATATTTATTTCTAAATAATTTAGCTCAACGCTATCAAGGGCAGGTTAAGGAGAATGTGGTTTGATATTTTTTAGTGTCGTGTTTTTGTTTTGTTTTGCGAATGGACGTCGATTGTATTACGAGCTAGACTCTGGATGGGAATTAATTTGCGTAAAATCCGCTGATCTGAACTGCGCACATCATCACACACATCATCACACACCCTAATACATCATCACAGCCATCACTCAGCAGGAACCCGGCGGAGACCTATAGAGGACATAAGCAGGTATTCAACATTTGCCTTCGGGATTTGTTGCTTTTGCAATGCCTGATGTTGTTGAATCAAAGCATGCTTGCTGTGGGGACTGTTTATTTCTCGTAAAACAAGAACCTCTCATGCGTTTTAAACAGATATCAGCAGTCATCTGTCGGTCAGGTGATGTGTCAGGCAGGTGTGCAATGAAAAACATTGACTACACACGAGGAAGATTTACTGATATTGCCTGTGCCAATCTTTATCTGATGGACATGATGCACTTTCACATCAGATAACTGTCTAATGCAGGTTTTCAACAACAAAAAAATTGTTTACAAAATGTATTTTTAAGGCTGTCAGTGTGCACTACTTAAGATGTTAATTAAATTAATGTAACCTAACATTCAAATCACTACATTTAATGATTAATTTTGCTTTCTACAGACATTAAGACATTATTTGCAATCATTTTGTATTTTAAATTTCTCATGATTTCGCACTTTTTTTCTAAAATAAAATATTTGTGAAAAAAAAGATTTTTAATCTTTAATTGAAACAATTTAATTTAATTGTTAATCTCATGCACGCTGTCAACTTAATTAAAAATAAGTACTTTTCAAATTTTTTTAATTTTTTTTTTTATGTAACAACAATGTAAAAGCCAGTTATTTCATTCTGGAAACATTTAGTATAAATGCATTTTAACACATTAAAAATATATACATTTATCACAAAGGTATCGCATTTGAGTCCTGAAAACCCAAATGCAAATTTGACGTATGCAAAAATATGAATTTAAAATATTAAAGACAAAAAAATACAGCATGAAACATTATAATGCGTGTTGATTGTCTGATTGTAAACATATTATACAATAATACATATAAGCATTTAAACATATTATAGTTCAAAAGACTAGAGCCTGGTAATCCACCCCAATCTCTGTGGAATGATTTATGAAAAATCAATGCTTAACCAGAAATCAGGAATGATTTCAAAGCTCATGGAAATTCATTGGTCAGAACTGAAGTGTTACATGAATATGGTAATCATTAAATATAATCCTCTGAATGCCTCACACCATGGAATCAGCACAGTACGTGTGTGTGTGTGTGTGTGTGTGTGTGTGTGTGTGTGTGTTGTCTTCCCTCCTGAAGGATGGATCAGGTCAGTCAGTGGCTCTGGAAGCAGGAATACTGGCTTCCTCCGGGAATCGTCTGGGATGATCTGGATGAGATTGAGGGATCTCGGCGTCCTCTTCCCCGGGATCTGCTCCTGGCTCTGCCTCTAGCTGTGGGATTCATCATGCTTCGTTACGCTTTTGAGAGGTGATGATGACATTGAACAAGGTCTGACCTCCCGAATTCATTTCAGAATATAATTCAGAATATGAAAAGTACGTTGGAATCACTGTGTTTTTTTGGATGTTCTTAGAGCAGGGATGTGATTTTGACGTATTTTTATTCATTTCCGACTTGAAGGATGAAATTATTTTATTTTATTTTATAGTACAATATTACTATTGCAATAGTAATATTGATTTTAGTGATTTTTTTTAAAATTAATAATAAAATACAAATATTATTTTGAATAATTATAATAATAAAATTACTTTTATTATTATGAAATACTAGTTAGTATTTTACAGTACAATATAACATTCTTTAATTTCTTTATTGATTTTTATCATTTAAATAAAAATTTTAATAACAAATTACTTTGAATAATAATAATAATAATAATAATAATATATAATAATATGATAATATTATTATGAAATACTCATTTTATATTTTACAGTACTGCAATAGTAATATATTTTTATTGATTGGTTTATTTTTTTAATTAAATATTAATAAAATAAAAATATTATTTTTAATAATAATAATAATAATATTATACAAAAATATGATAATATTATTATGAAATACTCATTTTATATTTTACAGTACTGCAATACTAATATATTTTTATTGATTGTTTTTTTTTTATTAAATATTAATACAATAAAAATATTATTTTGAATAATAAAATTACTGTTATAATTACGAAATAATTTTTTTATATTTTACAGTACAATATTACTATTTCAGTAGTGATATATTTCGTTATATAAAATATTTTGAATAATAATACAATTATTTATTATAATTATTATAATTATTAATAATATTGTTGTAGAGTCAGGAACAAGCCTTAGCAACCACATAGCAGCACCCTGGCAACACCCTAACATCACGCTGGAGAATTTTACACGAGTAAACACAATAACTATGAACTGATATTCTGGCAGAGACGAGTGTAAATGGTGACACGTCTTTCTGTACTGGGAATGAACTGGTTTGTTAGTTCCACCAGCCTCTCACACACACGAGTGCTTGAATATTTAGTGTGCACGCTTGAATCTGTTCTCCTGCTGTATCTCCGCATGCAATCAGTCTTTTTGTTTAGTTTTGCGAGTTTGTGGTGTAACTTTACACTCTGTCTGCCTGGAACAGGTGTGTGTGTGTGTGTGTGTGTGTGTGTGTGCCGGAGGGAGTAGCTGACAGGTAGTGTGTTATAGGAGGGAAGGGGGACGCTGAATCAACAAACAGCAGCAGGCAGACGTGTGTGTGTGTGTGTGTGTCTCGGTTGCTGCAGCAGCTGATCGCTATAGCAACACAAAGAGTCTGATGCCGTGACCCTTCTGACCCTCGTTTGATCTCGGATCATCTTTCCACCGTCTAATTAAAGTCCAACCAATGCAAACACTTCCATATAGACAAAAGAGTATTTGTACAGATAATATTACACATAAAACAACGATCGTTACGAGCTCCTCCTGAGCTCCTGGACAATGCAACCCGTGAGCAATGAATATTCTTTTATTTTCTGTGAGTGCTTTTATTGCACTGTTCAAATAAAGGCCTCTTTTGGTAAAGAACGGCACTGATGAAACATGACCCGTGTCCTTTCCTTCCTCAGACGTGTGGCGCTTCCTCTCAGCACAGTTTTAGGAGTGAGAGATCAAGTTCGTTTGAAAGTCACTCCGGCCCCACATCTAGAAGCGTTTTACACTAGAAACAGCAGACAGCCGACGCAGGTGAGTGTACACACACACACACACACACACACACACACACACACACACACACACACACACTCACACACACACACACACACACACACACACACACACACACACACACACACACGCACACACACACACACACGCACACACACACACACACACACAGACACACGCACACACACACTCAGACACACACACACACGCACACACACACACACACACACACACACACACACACACACACACACACACACACACACACACACACGCACACACACACTCAGACACACACACGCACACACACACACACACACACACACACACTCAGACATACGCACACACACACACACACACACACACACACACGCGCACACACACACACACACACACACACACACACACACACACACACACACACACACTCACTCACTCACTCAGACACACACACACACACACACACACGCACACACACACACACACACACACACACACACACACTCAGACACACACACACACACACACACACACACACACACGCACACACACACACACACACTCAGACACACACACTCAGACACACACACACACACGCAGACACACGCTCAGACACACACACACGCACACACACACACACTCACACACACTCAGACACACACCCACTCACATAAACACGCACGCACACACACACAAACACTCACACACACAGATGTGAATCTACACACATGTCTGAGATCATTCTCCAACAGTCGTTGTTTTGCATCTCACTTTCCTGGAAAACGTCGACACCTTGCAAATGAGTGTGTAGAAGTCGAACCACATGCGGAAAGAGGGGAACGTGTTTTTCACAGACACACAAATAATCCAGAACCGGTCTGTTGCTCATCCGAATCATCCCCTGATTAATCAAACATGATTCAAATAATGAGACGGTAAAAATACAGGCTGCGTATGTCGTTGTCGAATCAAACTGGTTATTCAAGTCAAAAATATGATTTAACAACTGCATGAACTGTTTGTTACACCAACAAAAGGCCGTTTTTCAAAGCGAGGACTAAAATCTTCTTCATCTGAATTAAATCCATCTCATATTCAGCTCTCATTCAGTGCTATAAAGGCACAGAGGAAAATAAATACACGCGTTTATTTCACACTGTAAGAGGAAGCCGTCGGTTATAAGGAACCTGATATTGCTGACATTTATTTTGTGCGTGGACTTATTATTATGGACCCACAAAAGGGACGTTGGGCATTTCTCTCTGGAGTTCATTTCCATATTTTCAGATCTAGCTGAGATAGAACTACTTTTCTGGGTGGATGAATTTCTGGTTCTACTTTACATCATTTATACGTGTGAGTTTGCTCCTTGTAAACAGGCTTTATGGATAGTTACTATGGTAATATGGTATTTTTGCATATGGATGACCACAATGTGCTAATACATTTTGTATGATGTTTGGAATTTTACAAATGTGTGTTTTGATAAATATGCAGAATGTTTTTGTGAAGTAAGGAGTAATTAACCCAAGGTCATAATGAGGTCACGACGCAAAGCATTATTCTCTTATATTTCATCAGGACCGGAGTCAGTTATTCCGCTTATTGCTACGGTCGCCACACCTCAGAAGACGATGTTCAGACGATGCATTTAAAGACATTTTTCAGGTTTTTTTTATTTAAAACGCAGGACTAATTTCTTACGTATCTCATCCCACGTCTCCGTTGCTAATTACAAAATGTTGTTTTAGAGCTTGTAATGGAGACTTGAGCCACTGATAGCAGACTAATGAAGTTATTAGAGAGAGAGAGAGAGATTAAGATTAAGTTCCCTATCTTGCACCCAGCGCAAGTGACTTTGTACACGACGCATGTATCATTCCTATTTTGCACCCGCGCACAGCGAACTTTTCCCTCCACAGACGCACGCCGGTAAACTAATGAGTGAACTTGCGCTCCCGGGGGCGGTTCAGCGAAAAGAGGAGGCGTGTTTCGGCGCAAACGTTCCCTGGTGCTATTTTGCAGTTTCAGAAAACAATTCCTCCACTGACCAGAAGAAACCTCGTCTAAAGTCAGTGGCGCGTTATTCAGATGATATTTTAAGGGCGCATGCTTGGCCATAATCAATGTAGCGTGTGCACAACGCACATACACTTTGATTCTCTCATCTACACAGAAGCAGCAGTTTTCATTTTTAGAAAATCATACATTATTACAAGGAAAAATATTACCACACGAGGGAAATCATTGTGTTGTCCATGAAGATGTGACAAAATAGGCATAAATCTAGCTTACACATTTACCCAAATTATTATACGCCTGTTTAACCGAAGCTAATTTGGGTGTGTTTCTCCATCGCCAATGTCACTTCTCAGTGTTTTACGGCCCTGACGAGAACGTCGGTCTCCTCGGCTGTGAACCGCGCCTGGCAAATCCGCCGTTATAATAGCAATCCGCCATGGAACAAGCGCGCCTGCTCTTAAAGGGAATGTGAGATGACGCTCTGATTGGTTTATTTCACGTTACGCCCAAACCACACCTATGAATAATGAAGCTACTTCAGACCAACACATTTTAGATTTGCGTCGGGCGCAAGAGTCATTTATCCCGCCGGTATAATAGCAACAGCACCCGAGATCCGCCCACAAAGTTACTTACGTTTCGCGCTTGATACTTGCGTTTCAGATCGTTAAAATAGGGCCCAAAGTGTGTGTGAATCACCTGAGTTCTGTGTGTCTCTCAACAGTGTGTGTTCATCAGCAGCGTCTCTAAAGGCCCTTTCACACCGGACGCGTAACGAAAAAGCGAATAGTTCGCGTCAAAACCATTCACATCAGCCGCGACGCGAATTTGCGATGTCTGTGACGTTCAGAGCTTCAACATTCTAAAACTTTCGCGCCGACAGCTGAGAAAACATGGACACTTCATCATCATCATCATCATCCAGTGAAGACGAGCTTTTCATTTTCTTTAAAAGACAGAAAAGAAGGTTTTGGATGCACCCAATCTTACAGAGCAGAGAGTCTGAAGGGGAGTATGCTAATGTCCACTTTCCTTTTCCTCTCTCCTCTTCCTCACACAGGTGTCCCTGAGGTTTTCCACAGTGTTTTTTGCGTCTTCAACTAAACCCAGTGCATTTTGTAATGTCAATACACATTACATGTAACAGTAACACGAAGTAACAAGTTAAAATCATTCAACTAGAAACTGTAGATATCACACAAAGAATGTATAGATACTAAAAGCAGCCCTAAATAGTCTCACTACATTTTGTTACATGTTCAAAGTAAACCCGGTCTCTGTCTCTATCTTTGACGATAATAGTGTTAGCTTTCTATCCCAAATGTAGTTTAGCCTGCTAGCCTACACAGCACAGGACTATACAACGACTAAAACTATCACACAACACACTCACAGTCGTGATAATCGAGTTGGTTTGGCAATGCTACGCCACACATTGTCTTTCAAATCGTTGTCCTTGCAGTATGTGATTGGCTGAAGCCTTTTCTGTCGCCGCTAAAGTAAAAAAAAATCGACATCGAAGCGGAAAAAATAAAAGTAATTTTTTCGCCGCAGCACATTCGCGTTCGGTGTGGAAGCACTCGTTACACAAACACATGATCAAAAAATAAAATCGCGTCCAGTGTGAAAGGACCTTAATAGTGAAACTGTAAGTTTATCTGCTTCAAGAACAGCGGCGTTATTCCCTCGCTAGTGAGAAACGTCATGTAGCTTTTAAGTTGCTAAACTAATTTACTGATAAACTCATCAGACGGCGCTGACAACTCGTTTCTGTGTGTGTGTATGTGTGTGTGTGTGTGTGTTTGAGTGCTGTCCTTACATAATAAAACGTAATTTTGTGGTGAAAAACATGAAAATAATTTGTCGTTTTTATCCTATTGTTTACTATATTTATCTGCTTGGTCAGTGTCGTTGTGGGTTTTGGTTCTTTCGCTGTTGTCGGCTGTAAAACCTCTGAAATAACTGAAATCATTCGGCGTAGTGATATGGAACTGTAATGCGGTCAAAACCTGCCTGGAACTACTTTAGCCATGTGTTTCCTTGAAAATAAGTTGTATAATACTATATATTTTTGTCCTGTAGAATTCTATATTGTCTGCATAATTGGAGGCGTGGCCTTTGTTATTATAACAGCTGTAATAACTATTATTAATGTATTGTTTTTAAATTGGCTGATACCTTTGCGTGTGTTGTAAGCATGAGGGACTGAAAGTAGCTGATAAAATTTCGGAATGATGAAAGTTTGAGTAGTGTGTAAGATTTTTTTATTTGACAATTTTTTAGCTTATTGAGTTAACTTGCACTATTTTGGTTCATAATTCCTCATGTTATTGCATTAATCCGTCTAGAATGAGATCACCAGTCTGGTTAACCAGTGCAACCTGACTCGTAGACAAGTCGAGACCTGGTTCAGGAACCGCAGAAACCAGGACCGACCCAGCAACACTAAGAAGTTTTGTGAGGCCAGGTAAGTTTTCTTCAGGTATGTGCTTTTAATAATTATCAAAATCATAGTTCCACTCTTTATTTTGGCTTTAGAAAACCAAGTACTGCAGCTTTAAAGATTCCAACGACCTAAACACTGATTTGAGGATTTCAAAATGAAACATATACAGAACTTTTTAAACTCATAAGAACTATAAAACAATCTAAATAATAACAATTTCAGTCTTTGTAATATGCTATGCCACTGTATTAGACAACTATAGAAGTCTAGAGAAGATGAGAAATGCAATAATAGCATGATATAACATACGTTTTTGTGCAATAATAACGTGCTCTGCTTTGACGTAATGCACTACTAAATATTTTTGTGTTGCAGATTGCAAAATTAAACTTTTGAAGCATAACTCTAGGTATAAACTAAATATTTACAGAGTAACGGTCATAATAAAATAACAGACTGTCTTGTTTTACCCGACAGACTTCAATTCTTTAGACATATAGTATATAATAATGATGACATTTACACTCGCTTACGGTTTAAGAGAGAGAACGTTATGAGAATAACTTTGTTATTAGTAGCTCTTCAACACAGATTTGTCCGTGTTGTGCTTGTCAAATAATAAACAAATTCCATTTTTTGTTTTTTTTAAATCAGTATTTATTTATTGATCCTTGTTATTTTCAAATATGTTATTTAAAAATAAAAAATACCTATTATGTTATTCATGATTAAGTATTATCATATTTTTTTTACCATTATGTGAGGCAAAAGAAGTTATAATAATTATAAACTGAAATTCACGGCATTTAAAGAACGTCCGCTCACTTACTTGAAGGCTGCTATTAGATTATTGAGGGTAAATGTCATCTTATGCGACTATGCATTACTTTACGGACAGTTTGCGACCTTCTACGCTCTGTCTTAAGAACAAACAAGTTAGTTACTAACTAGCTTGTACCCAGCAAACACATTGCTACCCAGTGGCACGTTGCATTTCTGCTATGGCAACGTCGCTGTCTACGTGCTCGCAACATTGTAACAACGTAGAATTGTAAGACGCGCCAGGGATGTAGCAACGTTGTTGCGTGACATTCAGCAACTGAGAGATGATGGTCTGGCCATTTTTTTTTTTTTATGCTAGATATAGATATATCCCCCATTTAGCATGTTTTGTGGTTAATTTTTAATTAGTTATATATGTTAAAAAATTATATACTTTTTAAATATTGTTTATCCCTATTATTATTTATGGGCCTAACAGTAAATTCATTATAATCAACATCTGCAAGTGTACACTTTGAAGAGTAAAAATGACATAGAAGGTTAGCTAATTCAACTTTATTAAAACTGCATATGGTAATCAAATTGCACTTCCAAAAGTCATACATTTGTGAGGAAACAAAAGTGGATTAACGTTAACTAGCATGAGCAGACATGAGAAAATTTAGCAAAGAAACGAATGAGATGTAATTTCACAAAATGAAAGGAATAACAAACAGTTGTGCGAGCAGTTACAAACATTTTTTTTTTCTCTGTTGCGTTTCCAAAAGAAAAAAGAAGGAAAAAACATTAATGTGCAACAAGTAGTCTACGCGCTGAAATCAATTACTCATCATTAAAGTCATTTTGGCTTCATACTTTTGGCATAAAGTTATTAAATATTTGTCATACCTGACCAGAAGATGTTCAAATAAATGTCACATTAGACAAGGAAGTTGTAGGTTGTGTTTGAATAAGTACGTATCTTATTTAGCTGAGGTAAATTAAACGCAATTCTCACGTATGGATTGCTCGATGAAGAATGAGAGACGGCCCAATGGTCAGTTGAAATGTAAAAGTCTGATTTTCGCGCTTCAGGGCAGTGACGAGCACATATGTCGTCCAGTGGTTGTCCAGACACCCTAGGCACAACCTTAAGCAATGGCCCTGAACGGTGGTTCAGTGTCAACATTGTGACAACGCTGTAACAACCTTCACCACGCAACGTAGTTATAGCAACCTTATGGCCATGTTGTTAAAACGTTGTTAGAAGGTTGTGCCAACGTTCTGTGTTTGCTGGGTATTTACTAAGCCTCTTTATGTTCGAGTTTATGTAAGAATGTATGAATGGCTGGTGCATTATTAGTTCATATACTTAAGATCTCTAGCTTTTGATTGCAGACTTTAGTATCTTGAAAATTCTAAAAGTAAAACATCAAAAGAACTACAATCTCAATAGCTAATTATCCAGACGAATATGCATCTGTCTTAATGCCGTTTTATTTACCATAGTAACTTCAAATCTTTTGTTTCCCCAGCTGGAGATTTGTGTTCTACCTGATTGCTTTCGCCGCGGGATTTGCATCTTTAATTAACGTGAGTCGTCATTTGAAGCTTCATTCCCACGTGAACCCGAGTGTGTCCTGGGGTTGGTGTCTTTTGAGTCACTGCCTAATTATGGTCCCCTAGTTATAGAGTCCTAACAAATAGATTTTAACGCTTCTTCAGATCGACCTGCGTTAAATCAACAAGGACAAGCTTCAGCTTTGTTATTTTGAACACACACGGTTCTGATGTTTTTCTGAAACACAACACGGGCTCTCGGGACTCAGTATGGTTTTCACTGTATGACTGCCTCTTTTATTGACTGGCAGTTAAAGGAAGTAGTTCTGTTGTCTGAAAGTGTTCCTCTTCTTCATAGACGCCCTGGTTCTGGGAGCAGAGCGAGTGCTGGAGAGGATATCCTCAACAGGTGAGCTCACCTGTCTGAAATACACGTCACAACGAACACGCCAGTGCAGATGTACATGCCTATATGTGACCCTGGACCACAAAACCAGGCATACGGGTCAATTTGGTGAAATTGAGATTTATACGTCATCTGAATGCTGAATACATAAGCTTTCCATTGATCTATGGATAGGACATCCGTTAGGATAGGACAATATTTGGCCGAGATACAACTATTTGAATATCTGGAATCTGAGGGTGCAAAAAAAAATCTAAACATTGAGAAAATCCCTTTAAAGGGGTGGTTGATTATGATTTCACTTTTCTAACTTTAGTGAGTGTGTAATGTTGCTGTTTGAGCATAAACAACATCTGCAAAGTTACAGCGCTCAAAGTTCAAAGCAAAGGGAGATATTTGCTTTTAAAGAAATCGCTTTTTAAGGACTACAACAAACGGCTGGTAGAGACTACACGAGCTTCCTCCCGGGTTAGTGACATCACCAACCCTAGAATTTACATAAACCCCGCCCCCGGAACACGATTTATAGATTATCAAGACAGAATATGCTAATCAATGACTAGAAGATAACTACACATAAGCTTCATAAATTCATCAACTAACCATTCAGAAATGTTGTCTACATGTTGTCACTTCTTCTCGAGTCTCTCCATCTTTCTGACTCCGGTTTGAACATAAAAGGCTAAAAGTTTAAGAAATGTTCAGTGCATGTGTGTGTGAGGTAAAAGGACACGCGCTCTTGAAGCTCCGCCCCCTGTGCCGGGAGCAGCGACTCATTTGCATTTAAAGGGACAGACACAAAAACAGTGCTTTTTTGCTCACCCTCAAAAAGTGACAACTATAACATGTTATATAAAAATATCTGTGGGGTATTTTGAGCTAAAACTTCACACACACACTCTGGGGACATCAGAGACTTATTTTACATCTTGTGAAAAGGGCATTATACCACCTCTTTAAAGTTGTCCAAATGAAGTCCTTGATTGTGCTGCATCCACTCACAAAAATAAATCTGATATATTTACGGTAGGAAATTGACTAAATATCTTCATGGAACATGATCTTTACTTAATATCCGAATGATTTTTGGCATAAAAGAAAAGTTAATAATTTTGCCCCATACAATGTATTGTTGGCTATTGCCACAAATATACCCGTGCGACTTATGACACATATGTAACAGCAAAGCATACAAGATGTTTAGAGACTGCGCCTGCATCCGAAATCTCATACTTCCCTACTATATAGTAGGCGAAAAACAGTATGTGACAAAGGAAGTATGTCCGAAATCACAGTACAAAGAGTAGGGGGGAAAGTCCCTACAACTTTCAGTGAGATCCTGAAGTGTGCATATGATGGACACTTTACTATCCCATGAGACCTCAGGAGAGGATTTGTGAATGGCAGTGAAGTGACTTAAGTAGTACGTCCGGATTACATTCATACTACACAAACTCATACTATATACAACATACTTTTTTCTAACTACTTATTCAAAATAAGTACTTACTCGAGAGTATGTGATTTCGGACTTTTAAAAATTTTTTTTTTAAAGAAATTCATAATTTTATTCATGCATTAAGGATGCATTAAATTGATCAAAAGTGACTGTAAAGACATTTATAATGTTACAAAAGACTAATAAAAGATGAACTATGGTCATTTATACACTCAAGCTCCAAAAAGAAACAAAAACACCCAACACTACCTTTCAAAAATTTGGACTCGGTAAGATTTTTAAAAATGTTTTAAATTAATATTCAGTAAGGATGCATTAAATTGTTTTTAAGTGACAGTAAAGCCATTTATAATGTTTAAAAAAGATTCTATTTAAAATAAATGCTGTTCTTTTGAACTTTCTATTCTTCAAAGAATCCTGAAAAATAAAATGCATCACAGTTTCCACAAAAATATGAAGCAGCAAAACTGAATTTTATTAGAATATTAGAAAGATTTCTGAAGGATCATGTGACCCTGAAGACTGGAGTAATGATGCTGAAAATTCAGCTTTGATCACAGGAATAAATTACATTTGAACATAAATTCACATAGAAAACAGTTATTTTAAATTGCAATCATATTTTTGAGAAGTGAGGTTCTCCTACGCTTTTATGCTGTTTAGAGGTGATGTAATGTCAGTGTTCTGTGTGTGTTTGTGTTTCTCTAGCCGGTGCAGGACGTTCACTACTGGTACTACATGCTTGAACTGGGCTTCTACTGGTCTCTGCTGCTCTGTGTGTCTGTGGATGTCAAAAGAAAAGTAAGCTCTCGCACAACAGTGTCCCACAGGTTTGCTTTCTGAATGTTTTATGAGGACTGGATGTTACAAGGTCAGACTTTCTCATTTTGAAGCCAATGTCCTTTTTAAAAATGCTCAATTATTTACTTTGCCAGCTGCTCACCTTTCAATTATTAAAATAAAGTTAAATATACGCTGTATTAACAATAATAATCAATCAGTTATAAAATCATAATTTTGTATTTCTATGATGTTACTTATGGCCATTGCAGTTCATATAAATATCAACCTGAACGTCCAGAGGAACGTTGACTTTAATACACTTTTAATGCACAGAAAGAGCCTATAATATTTGGGTCCCACTTTATATTAGGTGTTTTTAAAGTCTCCCTGTAGTCAATACTTTAACTCATCTCAAGTTTTTTCATTGAAAAAAATGTCTTCATGCCTTATAATATCTTGACTGTAACTCGACACCCTCGCCTCATTTAGTATGCACAGTTCTATGAATATGCAAATGAGCCCCGCCTCCACTCACTCACTCAGCTCAGAGAGCCACTGGTTGACGATCACACGTTAATCTGATTGGTTATAAGGTAGTTTGTGACGTCAGAAACACCAGCAAAGACACCAAAATGTCTTTGGTTCACTGCAGTTTTAAGGAGGAAATACTCAGCAATGGTGTCAACTTATGAATTTACACATGGTTTGTCTTAAAGCAAATTAAAAACACCACATAGACACATAAACAACATTAAAAACTGGATTTTCACCTCAGGGACTTTAACTTCTTTTTAACATTTACATCATTTGATACAATGCAGTTATTGTGCACATGCATGCTTTTACATGTAAACTTATCTTGTTTAAAAAATACCTGCATGTAATTACAGCTGTAATTTCTGTAATTTAATCTATAATTACATGTTTACCCGTCCCTTGAACCTTCCCATACCACTAAACCTGTTCGTAACCTTACCTCAATAGCAGCACAAGTGTTTTGCAATAGAACATAAGCACAATAAGTGCATTGTTCTTAGTTTTTGATGTCAGTACATAGTAGTTAAGGACACCTCATATAAAGTGTGACCAGTTTTCGTAATATGCAATGCCAGGTTTATTAGACAACTATATCAGGAAGCAAAGTAGAGAAGAGGAGAAATGCTGAGAATAAATAAGTATAACATATTATTGCTCAAAAGAGAGTTTTGAGTTGATTTAAATATCAACTTTGTCTCAGATGTTCCTCCTAAAACTCCTCAAGAGAAATAAAACTAGTCACAAATGAGTCAATTGTTGTCATAGAGCAAATAGAGCGATAAAATTAATGTGGAGATGAGAAATATTTGAGACCTCTGACTGTTGATTGCAGATCTTGAGCAAATCTTAATATCAAGGAAAATGACAGCCTTTAAATTTAGATGCTGGTTTTGATCACAATAGCAGGAAAAAGTTTCGACACTTGATTTTAAAAACCTTCGGTTACACTTTATTTTAAGGTGTCATTGTTACAGTGTAATTATATATTTAAGTACTGAGTAATAATAATTAACTACATGTACTTACTATAGGGTTAGGGTAGGGTTAGGGTTTAGTTGAGGGTTAATTGCATGTAATTATGCATAGTTTACTCTTATTACTATGGTAAGTACATGCAACATATGTAACAAGGACACTGTAAAGTTGGAGAAATCATAGAGTTTCTAAGTGTGATTTGTGTGTCAGGTATTTCACACACTCACACTCACACTAACACTAACACGCCATCTATTGTCCAGATGGATTTGTCCTTTTGGTTGTGTCAGGTTACATGTCTTGTCAGATATCACCGTGATATCAATTATTCTTTTGTCTTTTTGTGTTAATCTGGATCGTGTTCTGTTTTAGGATTTCAAAGAACAGATCATCCACCACTTTGCCACTATTTTCTTGCTGGGTTTCTCGTATTGCTCCAACTACATTCGGGTCGGCACGCTAGTGATGCTCGTCCACGACTCCTCAGATTTCCTCCTCGAGGTACGAGCTCAACCGCAGAGTCACGTGTTCATGGAGAATATGTTTATGCAGAAACAATGAGTCTAACACTGCCGCAAAACTCCCCAAACACACTGCTGTCCGATGATTTCACTTTTACTTCATGTTAAACCCTTTGGTACTGTTTGTGTGTCGGTCAAAAATGACCAATTTTGTATTATTATTATTCTTTCAATTAAATGATTGTACTATATTTTAGTTTGATGATATTTTTTTATTTAATATTTAGTATTTTTAGGGGATTTTACGGTACTAAATTATATTTATGCAGTAGTTATAATCTATTTATTCACTTTTTGAACATAGACATGAAAATGTCATAAATCTTGAAAGTTTTGGATCACAGACTGAAGTTTGGTCTCTTTTTAAAGACGACGCGTGGCAGATTATTGCTGAAGTTGAAAAATGTTAAAAAGTGAACTTGAATTTTTTTAAATAACATTTTAAAGTTATTGTTATAGCTGTAACTGTAGCTCGAACAGTAGAGCATTGGCACTTGCAACGCCAAGGTCATGGGTTCGATTCACAGGGAAAGCCAGAACTGATAAGAATGTAAATGTGAACCTTGAAATGCAATGTAAGTCGCTTTGGATAAAAGCGTCTGCCAAATGCATAAATGTAAAAAATGTAAATGTTATGAAAAAAACACAATTTTAATTTTTATATGAAATATTTATTATTTTCCAAAACATGTTTTACTCTAAAATTGTGAGAAAATATAGATAAATCTAAACAAGTTGTGTTCCAAATTTGAGGTTGATATCTCAAAAAATGAGTTTTCAGTAATATTTAGTTTGGCCGCAGTACCAAACGCTTCCACTAGAGGAAATTCATCTCACATTCATTTCCAATGCGCTCATTTTAGACCTCGAACAATACAAGTGTGACTATGTTTATCAGGACCATTTAACCTTTTTGAATCACGTCCATATTTTTTTTCTGTTTTCACACAGCAAGTGCCAAAACCTTTACCAAGTTTCATACCATTCAGATGAAGAAAAAAATAAAAATAAAAAAAAAACGTAAAATTGAACAGCATCAGAGGGTCACACCATTTGCAATGACCATTATGCTTTCTTTTGGTTTTATGAAATGCTATGGTCCTAGTATTTAGAGTAATTTAGAGTTTATGTGGTTTCTGTACACTGTAAATTCAAGTTCACTTTACTCCAAAAAGTTTGGAAATGCGCATTATTTTTGGCAAAGCAAACTTAAAGCGAAAAATGTCAACTGTAAGTGAAGAAAGCAAGTAAATTAAGCAACAAATATCAAGTTAGTTTAAATGTCAATTCTAGTTAATATACTGAATGTTTACTAATGTTACGTAAGATTTAAAAGTAAGATTACTTTATTAATTCTATTTTGTTCTGCAAACATCCTAAATTCTATTATTCTCAACATGGGTTTAATCTTCCATTATGGAGACTATGTGAAATCATAGTAAATAATAGTAAAGTGAACGTCTTTTCAGTAGTTAACATCGTTTTTTTTTTTCACTGGTCAATTTTGAGATTTTGGGCTATTTGTCTTCAATAACATGTCTTCTTTCAGACTTGTGGTGAAAAAAAGTCCAAAATACACATTAAGGTCTTTATTTTCCTACACTTTGTCTGTTTGCGTCTGTAGATTTCTCATAAATTCAACAAAAGTTGGCTTTCTAAATCATCACACACACCGTTAGAAAGCTCTCTCTCTCTCCTGTACAGTGCTGTCGGGTCCAAATATGGTCATTTCCTTTTTATCAGCAACCAATCGTGAAAGTAAAAGGGCTGAATGCGCAATCTCATTGGCTGATGTTAAATCTTTAAAGCCTGTTTTCTCAAAATGACTTTTCTCTCATTCTCCAAGTCTGAAATCTCCACTTCAGTAGCAGTTATATACACCACACTTTCCAGTCTTGTACCTAGTTATATTATGAAGACATTTACCGAGGGATTTGTAAATATATTACTCCTAGCCTGATTTATATAACATTTTATTCCAAAAAACATGGCGAAAAAATATTTTTTTAAGGCTATTGACAGTATTTTCTGATTTACAGGATAACAAAAGTAGATATCCATAAATCCCTCTGTAATTTTTTTCCCCATCTAATATGTGAACACAATGAAAATTTTTTTTTTAACCTGGCTTTATCCAATACTCAGATTTAGTTTTTTTAAATATATGCAAATTAGCACATATTTAATTAGATATGGCCAAATTTGCATATTTAAACATTAAATTACAGAAAACTGGGAAAGTTTCATGGTAATATCTGCTAGTTAAAAATGTTACCCTATTCACCTGTAGTGTCTCGCCTTAATGGATCAGAAAAAAATCATTCCATAAACAATGTATAAATAATGTTTATGTGATAATGATTTGAGAACTAGGTAGGCGATGTTTTTTATAAACACTGTTTGTTATACTGGTTGAAACTCTCTTCACATTCTGAATCAAAAGCATCAATCAATCATTAATAGATGTGGTCTATATATGAAAAAATTTACATATATCTTCAAGGAAGTCTCAGGACCAATAAATGTGCGTCCAATCATTGCACTCGTTCTGAAATCGCACATGCTACCTTTAATACAAGAGAACTTTGAACAAACTTTCCATTTATGTTACTGGAAGAACGTTTATTTTGTAACAATAGCTTGAATATCACAAGTCTTCTTGAACAGTATGAGACTAACATTTTGAGTAATTTAGTGTCGCTCATCTTAAATCTCTCTGCTTTTTCCACAGTCTGCCAAGATGTTCAACTATGCCGGTTGGAAGAAAACGTGCGATTCATTGTTTGTGATTTTTGCTGCTGTATTCCTGGTTACACGCCTGGTCGTGTTTCCCAGCAAGTAAGAACCTTGGCTACTGACTCTTTAAAGGGGTGGTGTAATGCCCTTTTCACAAGATGTTAAATAAGTCTCTGATGTCCCCAGAGTGTGTGTGTGAAGTTTTAGCTCAAAATACCCCACAGATATTTTTATACAGCATGTTAAAGTTGTCACTTTTTGAGGGTGAGCAAAAACACACGTTTTTGTGTCTGTCGCTTTAAATGCAAATGAGCTGCTGCTCCCGGCACAGGGGGCGGAGCTTCAAGAGCTCGTGTCCTTTTACCTCACACACACATGCACTGAACATTTCAAAAACTTTTAGCCTTTTATGTTCAAACCGGAGTCAGAAAGATGGAGAGACTCGAGAAGAAGTGACAACATGTAGACAACATTTCTGAATGGTTAGTTGATGAATTTATGAAGCTGATGTGTAGTTATCTTCTAGTCATCGATTAGCATATTCTGTCTTGATAATCTATAAATCGTTTTCTGGGGGCGGGGTTTATGTAAATTCTAGGGTTGGTGATGTCACTAACCCGGGAGGAATGTGGTGTAGTCTCTACCAGCCGTTTGTTGTAGTCCTTAAAAAGCCATTTCTGTAAAAGCAAATATCTCCCTTTGCTTTGAACTTTGAGCGTCGTAACTTTGCAGATGTTGTTTATGCTCAAACAGCAACATTACACACTAACTAAAGTTAGAAAAGTCAAATCATATTCAACCACCCCTTTAAAACATGAAGAATCAGATAACATCGTCTTAATTTTTCCATTTTAAACACTTCACTATTAACAATATGTGTGTGTGTGTGTGTGTGTGTGTGTGTTTTCTCTCCTGTAGGATCATCTACACCACTCTTGTATTGTCTATGGAGGTGTTTGAGCCGTTTATGGGATATTATTTCTTCAATGCGCTTCTGCTGGTGCTGCAGGCGCTGCACATTTACTGGGCGTATCTCATCCTGAGAATGATCTACAAGTTTCTCTTCTTAGGGAAAGTAAGTCAGTCCATCCATCATATCTACATCCCCTTAAAACTATTTAATAGTCACACATAAAAATGTCTGAATTGAACTGCATAACACTTTACAATAAGGTCCTTAATGCATTAACTTACATTATTTAACAATGAGGGATATATTTTATACAGTATTTATTAATCTTTGTTAACGTTATTTAATAAAAGGACTGTTCATTGTTAGTGTCATGTTAGATCAGGTCCATCAAATAATATTAACAGATACAACTTTTGATTCCAATAATAGAAAATGGTCAAATTAACATTAATAAATGCTTCAGGAATATTTTTTATTGTTAACTAATGTAGTTACTGGAAATGTTTTAGTTTATAACAAAACATAGGTAACAATATATATATAATCAGGTAAGTATATATTTTGTTACCTGTGTAAATATAGCATGGTATTTTAGAATTATTTATATATTTATTAATATTATGAATAACTTTTATTTTCATTTTTGTTTAAGTTTTAGTAATTTTATTTTGTGCTTTTGTCATTTTTTTATTATTTTTTACATTTATTTTTAACTTTGATTTATTTTTATTTCAGTTTTTGTTTTCAGTCCTTTTAGTTCTTCAACTTCAACTTATTCAGTTCAATTATTGCAACATTTCTTAATATTCATAATAAAACATTTAAGTTAAAAATGTTCATATTTATATTAAATGTTTTAATTAAATGTTTTAGTTTATAACGATACATTGGAAACAAATGATATATTTAACTCTTTTATATATATATATATATATATATACACATACATACATCAGTGTTATTTTAGAATTATTTATATATTTATTAATATTATGAATAACTTTTATTGCCATTTTAGTTTAAGTTTTAGTCATTTTATTTTGTGCATTTGTCATTTTTTATAATTTTTTACATTTCTATTTCTATTTAACTTTAATTTATTTTTATTTCAGTTTTTGTTTTCAGTCCTTTTAGTACTTCAACTTATTCAGTTCAATTATTGCAACATTTCTTAATATTCATAATAAAACATTTAAGTTAAAAATGTTCATATTTATATTAAATGTTTTAATTAAATGTTTTAGTTTATAACGATACATTGGAAACAAATTATATATTTAACTCTTTTATATATATATATATATATACACATACATACATACATCAGTGTTATTTTAGTATTATTTATGTTATTTATTAATATTATGAATAAACTTTTATTTTCATATTTTCAGTTTACATTTTAATTTTAGTTTATGTTTTAGTAATTTTATTTTGTGCTTTTGTCAAAACAATTGTTTTTACATTTCTATTTAACTTTAATTTATTCTGTTTTCAGTTTTTGATTTTGTCATTTTTGTACTTATTTTATGACTTATTTATGTGTCACTTAGTGCAACATTTCAAAATATTAATACATTTTTTTTTTTTTTTTTCAAACTTCACTTTTCCTTGATCATTTCATTAACAGATTTCAAAAAGCATTGCACAAAGTTATAAATAGTCATAGACTGTCAATATATGAGTGAATTCAAACGACATCAGAGAAGAAATCATAGGTCCTCTAACCGATCTCACTTTGACCTCTTCAACAGCTGGACAAGGATGAACGCAGCGATGTGGAAAGCGAACCAGAGGAGAATGAAGAAGAGGAAGAGAGAGATCAGTCCTCCTGGAGGAAGAGGAATGTCGTTCGGGACTCCAGGCTGGCAATGCTCAGCTCCAGTTGTGTCCTAAATAACCTGACCAATCAGAAAGCAGACGCAAACAGAAGACTGCCGAAAGCCAGATAGCAACGATAACACGCTTTACTCTAATGTATGGGTTTATTAGAGACACAGAACAACACAAACCACTGTAAATCTCATCTACACAAATAACCAAGTCAAGGATGAAGTATTTATGTGTGAGGGCTAGATTACTGAATGTATTTAAGTCTTTAAGTGTAACACACACCTCATATTGCTACTAAAAGAGACGAACACCTGCTGATAAATGCACTTATTTCACCACAGATCAGCAAACCCGTATCACTCTCTGATTGCAAAGTACTTTTAACTGAAAATACACTATTTATTGTGCATTTGCATGATGAAAACACTCTGAACGCCGAGATGAAACGAATGATTTGTTTTGTAAATAATAGAGCTGTAGGATATCACTGTGGGAAATGTTTCCATGTAGAATATAAAGAAATATATTGTGCAATATCTCGCTTTGTCTTTGTATATATTTACTAATACATACATGCATACAAAAATTAATGATGAATAAATGCATATAAATTAGTGCTGTCAAATCGATTAATCGCATCTAACATAAAAGTTTGTGTTTATATAATATATATGTGTGTATATATACACACACACACACATACACACATATACACACACACACACACACACACACACACACACACATATATATATATATACACACACAGACACATATATGTGTCAAATTGATTAATCACATCTAAAATAAGTTTATATATATATATATATATATATATATATCTCAAATATATATGTGTGTGTGTGCAAGGGTGTAACTTTGGTTTGAAAAGTGGGGGGGACACAAAATGGGGGGAACATTTTTCGATTTGAATCCCATTTCCCGCATTTACATACATTCAGGGACTATGGTGATACAAAATAATTAATAATAATAATAATTTTGAAAATAATTAAGTTGATTATAATGATAAATTCTGCCAAAAAGAATAGTAGGCTACTAAACTATGTATAACAAAAAGATGGGGTTTTTTTTATTGACTTTTTTTATTGTTTAATAGATTGCCAAGACTTGAGAGAATCATTTTATGTCAAAAATGTTCACTATTAATGTTTTGTGTGTAAATAAAATTGAAATAAAGTCAACTCAATTTCCTCTGTAATGTAGAAACAACATTAAGACAGTATATTTTAAATAATTGTTTAATAGCATCTTTTTATGAATGAAGGCCAGTATCACTGATAGCCTATTAATATAGGCTACTGATGTCTCGATGAAAATGATTCCCCCCGCACTGCATAAATTGTAATTACATATAGATTAATCCTTATTAAAGCTACAAATGTTCTTTAGTCAAGATCAGTGAGTAATTTTCTCTGTTCCCTTTGTTCTTTGGTTAACTTTACTGACAGAGAGAATAAGTGGCTGCTGTCACTTTAAGACCAGCCGCTGAGAGGATCTCACGCATTTTATTTTCTACTCTTGACTTTTATTTAACTCATTTAAGACTGTTCTTGTGAGGATACTCGACAAAACGGGCATTTTGGCATAAATGTGTGTGTTATTGTTCGTTCAAGCGCGAAAATGAATTGGATTCTGGTGCGCTGTCTGTGCGTCGTGTGCGTGTCAGGAGAGCTACCTGCACATTAGAACTTTCAGTGAGCTATTTTTAGAGTGTGGACGCGACGTTCCTGGACGCGGCAGCGCGCATCGGCACAGGCTCTCTGTGTCCTGCTCCTCCTTGGCGATGACGGTGTACGAAAAAAAATAAAAATAATAACAAACGAATTTGAAAGTGGGGGGGACACAAACGGGATTTTGAAAAGTGGGGGGGACATATCCCCTCTGTCCCCATAGGAAATTACGCCCGTGTGTGTGTGTATAAACACTTTTATTTTAGATGTGATTAATCACTTTGACAGCACTGTTATAAATGTTTTTGTCCAGCAATTAGTTTTGACTATTTTGACTGATATTATTATTTAATAATCTTAATTTAATATGTAGAATTAAAACTTATTTAGGCTCTTTTGAGCTCCCCCAACATTAACAGATTTATGCACCCTGTAACACTTTTGTTTTCGTTTTGTGTGTTTTCTGTAAAATAGGCTTGAAACAGCGTGAATTATACGTGCATTTTTAGCAATTGCGGGTTCAGACATAGATTCACACAATATACAATAAAGCTTGTCACCAAAAATACTGAAGTCGATTATGAAGTTACATAAAACGAGCACATATTTAACTATTTTAACTCGGAGTCCTGATGGAAAACTGTTTGAAAACACGTGCTGCAGTTCCGCTCCAATCCTGCATGCGGCGGTAAACCCTCGTTAACGGTCAAATACACGCGATCTTCAGGCACGAGAAACGCGTCGGTCTTTTCCGCCCGGACCAGCAGCAACTGCGAGGGTGAGGATTCGTGTCCGTGAGATTGCTTTATTTTGTCGTCTTTTCCCTCTTTATTCACCCGCGCGATTCGGTGAATATTTACATTAGACGTTTATGTTTGTGAATGGTGCGATTAAAGCTTGCTGTGCGGTAGATTTAGACGCTTTTGTGTGGTTTGAAGTGTAATGTGTCGTGATGGAGTGTCATGGCCGCTTCTGCCATGTGTGTGAGAGAAACTCCTCTCATAAAAACACGCGGAATTTACACTAAACATACAATCACAATACTAGGTAATAATACATGCGTATATATTACCTGAAAGCGCTCAAGTTGTTCTGCTAGTTGGTCAGATAATGGCGTTGCCGGTCAAGAAGGCTTTTCTGCTCATTTATTTGATCAAAAATACAGAGAAATCAGTAATACTGTGAAATATTATTACAATTTAAAATATTGTTTTATTTTATTTTAATATACTTTGAAATCTAATTGATCAAAGCTGAATTTTCAGCATCATTACTCCAGTCTTCAGTGTCACATGATCCTTCAGAAATCATTCTAATATGATTAGTAAATCATTGATTCATTATCAATGTTGGAAACAGTTGTGCTGCTTATTATTATTATTATTATTTTTTTTTTTATTACCTGTGATTTAGTTTTTATTTTTAGGATTCTTTTATAAAGTTTATTTAAAGCATTTATTTAAAATGGAAATATTTTTTGTAACAATATACAATACCGTTCAAAAGTTTGCGGTCAGTCTATATATATATATATATATATATATATATATGTATGTATATGTGTATATATATATTTTTTGTTTTTTTTAATTAATACTTTTATTCAACAAGGATGTGTTAAGATTGATATTGTTAGAAAAGATTTATATTTTGAGTAAATGCTATTCTTTTAAACTTTTTAGTTATCAATGAACCCTGGAAAAAATATTACTGGTTCCAAAAAAAATATTAAGCACATTGATAATAAATCATCATTTTAGAATGATTTGTGAAGGATCATGTGACACTGAAGACTGGAGTAATGATGCTGAACATTCAGCTTTGATCACAGGAATAAATTACACTTTACTATATATTCACATAGAAAACAGCTGATTTACATTACAATAATATTTTAAATTTTTCACTGCATTTGATAAAAAAAAAATGCAGCTTTGGTGAGCATAAGAACATTAAAAATAGTAATGTCTCCAAACTTTTGAACGGTACTGATATATATACACTCACGGTAGGTATCTTGGAGTATTACCGTGGTACACACACAAAAACATGGAAGTACTATTTTATTACAGATGACACTGATTAATAATTGTTAATCTGTACCAAATAATGTCTCAATGGAACAAAGATTTTATGTGAATCTGGTATTTTTGCTGCTTGTCTTACTGTGTGTTCATATTGCTGAAAGTGATTGTGATCATTGTTTCTCTCTCTCTTTTGTGACAGTGGCAAAATGCAGATCTTTGTGAAAACTTTAACCGGTAAGACCATCACCCTCGAGGTCGAGCCCAGCGACACCATCGAGAATGTCAAGGCCAAGATTCAAGACAAAGAGGGTGAGGATGAACTTTAATGGATTGTCTGGCTTTAGTTTTAAAATACAGGCTGAATTAAGCAAGTATGACGTGTGTGTGTTGTTTTCTGGTCGGACCACTGATGTGTGTTTGTTCCTCAGGTATCCCACCTGACCAGCAGCGTCTGATTTTCGCTGGCAAACAGTTGGAAGATGGCCGCACACTTTCAGACTACAACATTCAGAAAGGTGTTTATCCAGTGTCTTTCCTTATAGTCGAGTCTTGGCCAATCAAACATTTTATTAGTTGGCCTGTCAAAGAAGAAAACCTTGTGATGAAGTCATGTAGTCGGTGAGGGACAGATCATTAACAGCGGGTCCTTGTGATAACAGTAGGGCTGGGACGACACACCTATCTCCCGATTCGATTCGATCACGATACTTGGGTGCTGATGCGATTGCGTTTTTTATTTTATTTTTATTTTATTTTTAAGAATTGCGATTCTACATCTACATATGAAGAGCTCTTTTCCAAAACGCGATAAAAAAAAACAAAAAAAAACGAGTTTGTCGTGTCATTTTGCTGTATACTGAACCTACTCACTGCTCCATCAACGCTTCATGCCAAATCGCTATATTTCCTTGTTTAAAATGTACTGCAAGATGCAGTTTCTTTCCAAACCACGATAAGCGCCGAACCTATTTTTAGCCTAAACGCGATACATCCTCTGGACTAATCAGAATTCTCTCTCACTCTCTCACCCTCAAATCACTCGCGTGTATCGCGCCAGACGCTCTATTCGCCTCATTCGCGCTGCAGGACCTCGAGATGCGCGTAAACGCATCTTTACATTGACTTAACATGAAAATCACTTGCGCCAGACGCTCTATTCGCGTTTGGTGTCAACGCCACTCACTCACATACACAAGGTCATGTCGTGATTTGTTCTATGTAAAGTGGACTTTTTATGGGTTCGACACTTTACTGAATGCCAATGTATTTATTGCTGACTTGCCTTTTTTTTTTTTTTTTTTTTTTTTTACAAACAAAAAATTATGGATTTATAGCAAAAAAAAAAAAAAAAAAAAAACTTTGAATTTATCTCAAATTTTGTTGTTTGATTTAATAATCATTGTTCAACATGTTCAGACTGAGGCAAAAAAAAAACATTTTAACAGGATAAATTGAATATTCACAAAAATGTGTGGGTCTAGGTAAAAAAATAAATTTTCCTGAAAACTATTTCAATGGATTTATAGCGTTTTGGAAAAGAGCTCCTCAAGTATTGCGATTAGATATTGCAATTTTTTTTTTACACTAGACCCTCGTGAAAAGTTCAATCATACACTTATACAGACTGTACATGATGTATAAGATGAGTCATATTTACAAAAACAAATCATCACATCTTTCTGACTTATTTCAGATTCATCATACAATACTCTTTAATAAATTATTCAATAACAAATACATTTTTTAACAGTCACTTGTCGACGAAACAATGTAATCGATAAAATGCGTTATTGCACCAAGTTTCTGTCAAAAGCTGATTTACTCTATTTTGATCGCTATCGTAGACATCAGTGTTCATATTTAAAGTTTAAACTTATCCAAGTACTTATGTGATAATTTGAACTATTGCATCACAGAAATAATGATAATATGAGGTTTGTGAAGCGGTTTCGTGACGACTCTCTCCGGGTCAGCACCAACACCAAAAATCGTGATAGCTGGGTGAATCGATTTCTTTTCTTCTTTCTCCCAGCCCTAGATAACAGTATGTTAGGCAGAAAATCCAAACGTTTGCCTAATATCCATCGATCTCAAATATGGCTCATCATTTGAAACAAGTAGCAACTTAACATGTCTGCTCGCTCTAACGCTAACCTAGATACATGTACACTATTATTCGGTGCATATTCAAGTGTTTGTGTGGATTGTTAAAGTATAGCGAGATTACTGAGTCTTTTTAGATTTTGAAAGATAATGAAGATATTTTGATCTCTGATTGTAATCATTGAAAACCCCAAAAAAGTAGTGCTGGAATGAAAGTCCTGGAATTTCATATTTACAGTGTCTGTACGAACCCCTGAAAAAGTGTCCCAATCAACACTTGCTGTTGGTCTCGACGACAGCATCATTTTATCTTCCGGTTTCCTTTGTTCCTCAGAGTCCACCCTCCACCTGGTTCTGCGTCTCCGAGGAGGAATCATCGAGCCTTCCCTCAGACAGCTGGCCCAGAAATACAACTGCGAGAAGATGATCTGCCGCAAGTAAGACCACGCGTGCTTTAAGCCGGTGCACACTGTGAGATTCTGGCCGTCTGAGACGAATTTAGCAAATCCTAAAAGATTTCTCTGATCCTAGGCTAAAATCTGAAGTCTGTGATCGTTAGTTTGACATGTTCATCGACAGCCGATTAATGACGGTCGCGATCAAATTCTGGCCGTTTCAGAAGATTTGACTCGAATGTCAAATTATCTTTGTTTTTCAAGACAAGCCATGGAAAAAAATTAATGTTAGTCACTGAATGTGTCAATGATTGATGTAATATAATAGAAAAAAAATAAAAAATAATAAACTTTAAAGGTCCCATATTGTCAAAACTGAAATTTCCTGGCTTTTTTTCATGATAGCAGAGGTCTAGAGGCGATGAAACTACCATACAAGTTTCAAAACAGTCGATCCACAGACAAATGCACACAGCCTGCATAAAGTAGAGCCGTTGTGACTTTTGGATAAGTGTGATGTCAGAACTACTCAGTCACCGCCTTCAGTCTCCACCCCCACCAATGATGGTTCACTCAGAAAACAACAGGCCAATCAGAAGAGAGGCTCATGAATATTAAGTAGACAGCTTCTTAGCAGAGCTCCTGAGAAAGGAGCTGTAAAAATATATTGAGATGGTTTTTGGTACTTATACCGCAAATATATTCTTAAGGACATCAAAACCTAAAATAAAACTTCAGAAAGGTGTACAATATGGGACCTTTAAAAGTTAAATCTCAAAGCGCTTCACAAAAATAAGAAAAGATAAGAGTAATACCAAAGTCCTTTTAGGCAAGTCGTGCCACTCGGCCGCCATCTTGGCAACGCCTCCGGGCAGCTATTTCGGACTAACAAGACCAGGCTCCTATCTAAATGAATGGGCAGAGAGTCAGAACGGCACTTTAACTGGTCACCGGGACATAAAAACTGCATGTATAGAAACAGCAGTAAAATATGATAAAAATCGCTGAAAAAGTTTGATGACTTTGCCCCAAAATAAGGTTTAAAATGCCTTTTTCCCCACAGGTTATACTTTACTACGCATGCGCAAGAGTTTACGACACCAACTTCATTTACGTCTCTATCCAGAATGCCGGTGTTGTGCAATAATCAATGTCAATATTGTTCTCCATTATTTAAATATAAGCAGGTTTGCACTTTATCAGTAATAACAATGTATTATATAGATAAGTTGTTTTAACTATTCATTTACATGAATCGGTTCAAAAGAGTCATTAGTTCGCGAATTGGACGTGTCATACGGTTGTGTGATTATCCCAGCAGTTAGGACATGGACATCCCACAAGGTTAGTGTCAACACAGAAAACATTACATCACTGGATAGGTTTTTTCGTTTATTTAGAGAGTAATTTTATGTCAGCCGAATGTGCGGAATGCATTTCAGAGAAGATAAGGCAACGTATTTTAGCACAAATCACACCCAGCGGTAATTCAGGAAAAAAAATCTCAGAATGCTTCACATGAAACTTCGGTCTTCCGACCTTTTACCATAATGTTGGTTTATTTTGATTAATACGCGTGCGGGAGAGAGAGCAAGACAGCGCTTAATTTGGAGACGTTGAAGTCTTTTTTTACACTTTTGCCTGGCTCTGAGAGAGAGAGAGAGAGAGAGAGAGCGCGCGCGCGACCGGGGCGCTCTCTCTCTCTCCGCTGTCGCAAAACCTCAACTGTGCGCATGCGTCAGTGGAACCAGACGATAGGCTTAAATGTTTCCTGGCTTGACTTTTAAAAGCAGATGATTGGCTTACCAGCGGGAGGGGCGGGACATGTGCACACAACCGCCATCTTTGCCGTTACGGGTTTTCCTTATATAGTTGTATTGAGGATTGAGGAAGTGGCATGTCTCATAATAAATAGTCTCTGGTAATACTGTAAATAATATAAAAGAAAAGCACATTCAAAATATACAATACAAATATAAAATGTTATCAAAGTAAATTGTATGTATTTTTTTTAAGTAAATCAAATAAAAGCTCCCCTAAAAAAGTATGTTTTCAGGGAAGCTTTAAAAACACTGATTCCGCTTGCCTAATCTAGCAATGTAAAATCTAGTTTGATGGACAAGTTTTCTTGCGTTGTTTTTAACGCGTCTTTACTGTCGTACAGTGTGACTTACAGCGATGATCATGGTCGTACAGTCTGACAAGCAGCAGTCGTAAAGGACTATTATAAATCGCACCGTGTGCACCCGGCTTTACTCTGTCTAGTGATGGACCCGTTGAGTTGATCGTCTCATGATGTATCCCATGATGCTCTGCTCTCAGGTGTTACGCCCGTCTGCACCCCCGTGCCGTGAACTGCCGTAAGAAGAAGTGTGGCCACACCAACAACCTGCGGCCCAAGAAGAAGCTGAAGTAAGCTAGCGGCGATGCTACGCTTCAGGAACCGCAGGAGATTCTGTGTTCAAATAAAGTCTTGTTGAAAACCGTCGCCTTGAGTTTGTCAACTTATATTGTGCTTTTCCTTGTCTGTGTACAAATGTTTAACCATTCATACTTCCCTGAAGAGTTTTTTTTTTTTTAAAATTTATGGATTTGTCAGCGGTTCGGGTTTTATATTTGTTTTTAAAAGGAAAATCTTCCATATTTGGTACATGTGAAACAGCAAATGTTGAAGAAAAATAGTTGTATAGAGGTTGTAAACCCATAGTATATGGTATATTTAAAATATTGGGTTTGGGTACAATATTTGGTCATAATAGGTCTAGAATATGCATTATTTATGACAGATTAAATGGAACAATATCTCATAATTGGGGCATTTTTGCATTTATGTATGAGCTATTTTACCCCAAACCCACTTTAAGACTGACCAAGGTCCATGAAACGGTTTTCTAAAGTGAACACTGAAAACTAATTTTTGCATGCAAGTATTTCAATTATGATGAATTTCCAAAACTGAGTACTTATGAATTATGTTTTGAAAGGCCAATCCTTCATATTATTCTAAATTAATTCAGTTTAAAACGATACATTTTAGTCAGTGTTGAAACAAGTATATTTGCTTTGACATTAAAGCGGTGTTCACAAGATGTAAAATAAGTCTCTGATGTCCCCAGAGTGTGTGTGAAGTTTTAGCTCAAAATACCCCACAGATATTTTTATATAGCATGTTAAAATTGTCACTTTTTGAGGGTGAGCAAAAACACACCGTTTTTGTGTCTATCCCTTTAAATGCAAATGAGCTGCTGCTCCCGGCACAGGGGGCGGAGCTTCAAGAGCTCGTGTCCTTTTGAAACTTTGCAGATGTTGTTTATGCTCAAACAGCAACATTACACACTAACTAAAGTTAGAAAAGTCAAATCATAATCAAACACCCCTTTAATTGAGCAAATGTAATATTCAGCAAAGTTAAGCATATTTAACACAGTTAATAAATAGTTTCTTGATTGGAATCTTTGATTCCATGAAGAAACTTCATCATCCAAGGATTTTCAAATGTTCTTTGCTCTAATTGTTCTAATCACTGAAAGGTTCTTCTGCAAAAACAAACGACCAGATATTAATTTAAATATTGGTTTGACAAGATTTTTGAGCACATGCACGATGGCCGAGTAACTCACACTGGTAATACAATGTAAAACAAATTTATTTAGCAAGTTTTCGTTAAACTCGGAGAACATCACACACCGTAACAGACTTGGCTCTGGAGTTTTCCAGCTTGACTCTTAATAGTGTATTATGAAATCTACGGTCATAGTTTTAATCGAGAGCTGCAGAATATATGATCTCGCGCACACTAAAGATGCACGTGTGGAAAAACGAGTCTCTCGCATTCGTCCGAGTCAGACTTCCGATCGCTTGCAAAGCAGAAATGAGGAGATTCTGTCCTTGAAAAGAGTTCATAATCATAAATCACACATGCTTTCATTGTCCAAAAGATACAAAGCAGTACACATACTCAAGTACCGCATGAAGAAATACAAAAGTTTGACCCTAAAATCAACGGCGCCGGAAAGCAAACGAACACAAACCCTGTGGTTGTTTCAGGCTGTTGGCACTTAACACTGGTTTCTTGTGCTATCAATCACAAATACACTGTAAACGCAACGACACTAGATGCATTCAAGCACAATCAGCATCCATTCCTCAATGAACAACTACAGCTATTCTTATCCAAGTATAAACTCCCTTGAGAGATCTTAATATTCTATAATAACAGAGCAATTGTTTATGTCTACCTAATGTATATTTCTGTGGCAATGCTGCATCTATTTAATGCTTTCTTCTATCTATCCTAAGCATTCCACAGTATGAAGATTCGAGCTGGTCTTTGGTTTACACACTCCAGCTGTGAGCACATCCATATACAGAGAAAACACACACAGTACAGGCATTCAGAAAAAAAATATTTGTAAAAATAATAATTGATGACTTTGTCATATTTCGCTCGTCTCTCCCAAAAGTTTGGCATTTGAGCCACAAAGGTATTTGATACAAGTTAGTTTCGGTTCATAATATTCTATAGTAGAGTAATGATTCATATTTTTTTTTTAGCTTAATCTTTTAGTGTTGTTTTAGTTATTTTAAGGTGTCAGTGTTACAGTGTAATTATATATTTAAGTGCTGAGTAATATTAATTAACTGCATGTAGGTTGGTTGAGAGTTGGTTGCATGTAATTATGCATAATTTACTGTTATTACTATGGTAAGTACATGTAACATATGTAACAAGGACACTGTAAAATAAAGTGTTGCCCAGAAATGCATGAAGCTAAATTATTATTGAAATATAATCATTTTTTAATAGTAATTCTGGGCCGAAACCAAAAAAAAAAAGGATGCACTTGGCTTAAAACAGATTAATAATAAATTAATTAAACGTGTTGTTTAATCAACACTCAAATAAAACTGAGTTGTACAAACATTTAAATTGCACATTATTTTTATTAAATTTGGTTACACTTTATTTAAAGGTGTCAGCGTTACAGTGTAATTATATATTTAATTACTGAGTAATATTAATTAACTACATGTACTTACTATAGTTACGGGTTAGTTGCATGTAATTATGCATAATTTACTGTTTTTACCATGAAACATATGTAACAAGGACACTAAAATAAAGTGTTACCTTAAATTAATATTATTAAAAAATATAAATTTTAATTATTATATCATAATAATTAAAAATAATATTGTGAATGTAAAAAAGCAAAAATGAATCTTGTGTAAATACGATTATTTAACTTTTGTGCTGCCCTAAACTGAATTATTAATACTTTAAATTATGATTCGGAGAGATTTGCAATGCATTTGTGAATCATTTTTCCCTATTGTTCACGATTGTGTGACCTCTAACAAATAAAGATGAATACTTGTGGCATCACTAGTGTATCAAAAATAAAGCGTCTCCTCCTGTACCGTAACATCGCTGTTCGTGTTCGACCGACACTGAAGTTATTGCTAGAGTTTGAACAGAAAGTTTTCAGTGCAAAAGAAAGAAAGCAGGAGAAGTGAGAAGATACTGATAGAAACTAGTGAAGCTGAACTACTGAAGCCCTCGACGAGTGTCTCTCACGTCACACTATTTACTGATGAGTTTGACCAGACTCTGTCGAAGGTCGTTGAGGTCGTAGATCTTGACGTCGAGGATCTGGACGACTCTCTGCACCTCGTTCTCGGCGCGCTCGCGGTCTTCCAGCGCTGAGGACAGGTTCTGCTCTGCGTTCTGCACACGCCGCTCCAGATCCATGTTACGCATCTCCAACTCCTGAAAACACATCACAGAGGTCACTGAGGTCACTGAGGTCACTGATTTAACAGGAATTAACCCTCTAATGTCTTCATATCGCACGTGCTCTCGTTGTTCAAGGTACACAGCGGCGCATGCTACATGAAGAAATAGTCAAGTCAAGTCATCTTCATTTATATAGCGCTTTTAACAATGTAGATTGTCTCAAAGCAGCTTTACAGAGATAAATGTATAATTTAACGTAAGATTGTTTTGGCTTTATAGCGGTTCTTTAATAAAGTTATTTTCCAGCTAAAGTTAGTTTTGATTGATTCGCTTCCGTCGCAACGATCATTTGTTTTTAAATTAGGGGCCGCCAAGACGACACCATTCTCTCTACACAGACTTTAGCGAACCTGTGAGAAACGCTGATGGCGTTCAGATGCGCATTAAGAACGGGTTCAATAATTATGTGCGTTTGAATATATGTGTGCAGGTTTGGAATTCCCTACAAACCAAGCCTAAACAAATTACTGGTGTTTCCTTATAGTTTTGATTCAGAATTTTATTTTATTTTATCAATTCGGGGTAGATACGCAAATTGAGTTTTCCCGACGACGCGTTATCTGTAGAGTGGGAAAGGGATCCTCCATAGGGAGAGACTAGTTGGCCCTTCAGCACTGCATTGACATCGGGTCCAGGCGAAGGTCCTTCATCAGATCTGGAAACGGCCTGGATCCGGCAGGCTGCGGGAAAACCTTGGGATAAACAAAGACACTAAAATTAGCGTAGATGCCATTCTTCTCATGATGTAACAAGTACATCAGGATTTATGGGAAGTGTTCCCGGTTCCAGCTGACCTAATCTATGCAGCCTAATATTGAATTATAGAAGTCTATAATGTATTATGTGAACGCTATGTCAAAGAGATGTGTCTTTAATCTAGATTTGAACTGACAGAGTGTGTCTGCTTCCCGGACAATGGTAGGAAGACTGTTCCAAAGTTTTGGTGCTAAATAGGAAAAGGATCTACCGCCAGCAGTCGATTTAGATATTCTAGGTATTATCAACTGGCCGGAATTTTGAGATCGCAATAGACGTGAAGGAGTATAATGCGCTAAGAGCTCGCTCAAGTACCGCGGAGCTAAACCATTTAGTGCTTTGTAAGTAATCAGCAATATTTTAAAATTGATGCGATGTTTAATAGGGAGCCAGTGCAGTTTTGACAGAACCGGGCTAATATGGTCATACTTCCTGGTTCTGGTAAGAACTCGAGCTGCTGCGTTTTGGACCAGCTGTAGTTTGTTTATTAAGCGTGCAGGGCAACCACCCAGTAGAGCATTACAATAATCTAGCCTTGAGGTCATGAACGCATTAAATATAAAAATGATACAAACATATATAGAAAATATAGAAATATAAAACCTGATTCTCTACTGCATGGAGAAATATAAAATAAACAAATAAACAAATAAATAAATATAGGAAAAAAAAAAAATATATATAAAAATATATAAAAAATATTTATAAAAATATAGAAATAAAAAATCTTATTCCATTCCTGCAATAAAAAGTGCTATAAAAATAAATAGAAAAAATATAGAAATATAAAACCTGATTCTGTACTGCATGAAGAAATATAAAAGTGCTATAAAAATATATAGAAAAAAATATAGAAATACAAAACCTTATTCTGTACTGCATGAATAAAAATAAGTTATACAAAAATATATAGAAAAAAATATAGAAATATAAAACCTGATTCTGTACTTAGCAACTGTACTACACAATTCTGTATTGGAATTGTGAATGTGAATGTGATTGTGAATGCGATTGTGAATGTGACTGTGATTGGGATTGTGACTGAATGTGAATGTGATTGTGACTGTGAATGTGATTGCGAATGTGATAACGATTGTGATTGCGATTGTGAATGTGATTGCGATTGTGAATGTGATTGCGAATGTGAATGCGATTGTGAATGCGATTGTGAATGTGTTTGTGAATGTGATTGGGAATGTGAATGCGATTGTGAATGTGATTGCGAATGTGAATGCGATTGTGAATGCGATTGTGAATGTGTTTGTGAATGTGATTGCGAATGTGAATGCGATTGTGAATGTGATTGCGAATGTGTTTGTGAATGTGATTGCGAATGTGAATGCGATTGTGAATGTGATTGCGAATGTGAATGCGATTGTGAATGTGATTGCGATTGTGAATGTGATTGCGAATGTGATTGCGATTGTGAATGTGTTTGTGAATGTGATTGCGAATGTGAATGCGATTGTGAATGTGATTGCGAATGTGATTGTGAATGTGTTTGTGAATGTGATTGGGAATGTGAATGCGATTGTGAATGTGATTGCGAATGTGAATGCGATTGTGAATGTGAATGCGATTGTGAATGTGTTTGTGAATGTGATTGGGAATGTGAATGCGATTGTGAATGTGATTGCGAATGTGAATGCGATTGTGAATGTGTTTGTGAATGTGATTGGGAATGTGAATGCGATTGTGAATGTGATTGCGAATGTGAATGCGATTGTGAATGCGATTGTGAATGTGTTTGTGAATGTGAATGCGATTGTGAATGTGATTGCGAATGTGTTTGTGAATGTGATTGCGAATGTGAATGCGATTGTGAATGTGATTGCGAATGTGAATGCGATTGTGAATGCGATTGTGAATGTGATTGCGAATGTGAATGCGATTGTGAATGTGATTGCGAATGTGTTTGTGAATGTGATTGCGAATGTGAATGCGATTGTGAATGTGATTGCGAATGTGAATGCGATTGTGAATGTGATTGCGAATGTGAATGTGATTGCGAATGTGAATGCGATTGTGAATGTGATTGCGAATGTGTTTGTGAATGTGATTGCGAATGTGAATGCGATTGTGAATGTGATTGCGAATGTGATTGCGATTGTGAATGTGTTTGTGAATGTGATTGCGAATGTGAATGCGATTGTGAATGTGATTGTGAATGTGAATGCGATTGTGAATGTGATTGTGAATGTGATTGCGAATGTGATTGTGAATGAATGTGAATGCGAATGTGAAGGCGATTGTGAATGTGATTGTGAATGTGAATGGGATTGTGAATGTGAATGCGAATGTGAAGGCGATTGCGAATGTGATTGCGAATGTGATTGTGAATGTGATTGCGAATGTGATTGCGAATGTGAATGCGATTGCGAATGTGATTGCGATTGTGAATGTGTTTGAGAATGTGATTGCGAATGTGAATGCGATTGTGAATGCGATTGTGAATGTGTTTGTAAATGTGTTTGTGAATGCGATTGTGAATGCGATTGTGAATGCGATTGTGAATGCGATTGTGAATGTGTTTGTGAATGTGATTGTGAATGTGTTTGTGAATGCGATTGTGAATGTGATTGTGAATGCGATTGTGAATGTGTTTGTGAATGCGATTGTGAATGCGAATGTGAATGTGATTGAGAATGCGATTGTGAATGTGATTGTGATTGCGAATGTGAATGCGATTGTGATTGCGAATGTGAATGCGATTGTGAATGTGATTGTGAATGTGAATGTGTTTGTGAATGTGATTGTGATTGCGAATGTGAATGTGATTGTGATTGCGAATGTGAATGCGATTGTGAATGTGATTGCGAATGCGATTGTGAATGTGATTGCGAATGTGAATGCGATTGTGAATGTGATTGAGAATGCGATTGTGATTGTGTTTGTGAATGTGTTAGTGATTGTTCCAGCACCTGTAGTCTGTGTACGGCTTCTTCTCTCTCTCTCTCCAGCTCATGGTAGTTCGACTTCTTACTCTGGAGAATCCGGATTTCCTGAAATGAATTGAGATGCAATAATGTGCAGAAATCTCTAATACAGTGAGTCATTGCTGAAAGTGGTCCGTGTTCTGTGTGTTTTATAAGCAGGAGTTTGAGCTGAAGATTACAGTGACTTTCAGGAAAGAACATCTGTAGGTCACTGGACTCTCCCCTCCATCAGGTGTGTGTGTGTGTGTGTGTGCGCGCGTTTGTGTGTGAGTGAGTGTCATTGAGTGAGTGAGTGTGTTTGTGAGTGTTTGTGTGTGTGAGTGTGTGTGTGTGAGAGAGAGAGAATTTGTGCGTGTGACTCTTTCTCTCTCTCTCTCTCTCTCTGTGTATGTGACTGTGTGTGTGTGAGAGAGAGAGAGAGAGAGAGAAGTGAGAGTGAGAGAGAAGAGAGAGTGAGAGAGAAGAGAGAGTGAGAGAGAGTGTGTGTGTGTGTGTGTGTCTCTCTCTCTCTCTGTGTATGTGTGTCTCTCTCTCTTCTCTGTGTGTGTGTGTGTGTGTGTGTCTCACCTCATCCTTCGCCTTCAGTAAGTTCTCCAGCTCCTCCAGGGATTGAGTGAGTTCATCTTTGAGCATGTCACTGGGTCCCTGACCACCACCATGAGCCTCCAGCTCCGACACCTACACACACACACACACACACACACACACACACACACACACACACACACACACACACACACACACACACACACACAACAATAGAACAAAGATTCTATACACAACTCTAGAGTTCTTGACTCAACTTGAAAGAACACTTAAAGGTTCTATATAAGGAGAAACGTCTTCAATGATTGCACACAATACTGTTATGTTTAACAGATTATTTTTACCTAATATTTTCATGCGTACAAAAATGTATTTGACTTTTACATAACAGCCAGTTACATGATGTAACTGTTGCATAATTTACTGTTACTAATACAGTTAGTATTAATTCATGTAAAGCTGTAAAATAAAAAAAGTGTTAACAAATGCTAAATAAAACAACTATTCTGCTATAGCGATCTCAATATAATTGTGAACCCTGTGTAAATATTTATCTTGCTATCCAGACCATGCACAATTTTCTTATTATTATTTATTATTAATGTTATTTTACCATCATTGAGACAGGGTTATTATAGTTAACAAACTAAAACTAAAACCATCAAAAAAATTGTTGCTTGAAATAAAAATAATCAACAAACTTATTTTATTTCTCATTTTCATTTAGTTGAACTTGATGTACTAAAATACCTATAACTGAAATAAAAATTAATAAAAACTATAGACATCTTTTTTTAAACAAAAACACACAGCAAAAGTACTAAAACTTGAACTAAAATTATAACAGAAAAAAAAAACCTATAATAGTAATGCAATATTACTAAAATAACACTGACTGAGATACTATTATAATTTGTACTAATATTTCTGAATCTGATTTTTTTTTCTATCTACATTTTAATTTTAGTTAAAATTTTATTAATTTTGATGTGTGTTTTTGTCATTTTTATAAGTTAAAAAGATTATAACGATCTCTAGATTTCAATCTCCATCCAACAAAATCCTGTAGAAATACATGAATCACACAAAGCATCAGACTTTGAATAGAGACTCTTTTGTATGAACGCGTGTCAGAGAAACCTGTCTGGAAACACTCATTAATTAATTTCCTTCAGCTTTAATTCACAGAAGTGTCAGTTCTTCCAGAAAACAGGCTCTTATTGATATTTCTCAGCGATGGCAGAATGTTTTGAGGCTCAGATGAAAGAGGTAATGACTCACTCGTTTCTCTCCTCCTGCCTGTCCGTTTCTTTACAAACACATTGATGCGTAAAATCATTTTATAACTTCACTCAGACACATTACACAGAAGCTGCAGCATAATGGCCATCATAAAGCTGACCTACATACACACACACTGATTATTCACACATTATATTTGAATAATGCATTACAGACAGTAAAGGACACGCTCTTTAACCAGGTGTGATGCCACAAGTTATTGACTATAAATTCAGAAGTATAAAGTATAAATGCTGTGCAAAATTACAAACTCAAAGCCAATCAGGTCATATTTGATGTTTAATACACAGCTATAGTACACTATCTCTCATATGTTTGAGGTCGGTATGATTTTTTAAATGCTTTTGAAGGAACTCTCTTGCGTATGATAAGGCTGCATTTATTTTTATAATTATAATAAAATATAATTACAATTTAAAAATAAGTTTTCTATGTGAATATATGTTAAAATGCAATGTATTCCTGTGATTTTCAGCATCATTACTCCAGTCTTCAGTGTCACATGATCCTTCACAAATCATTCTAATATGATGATTTGATGATCAAGAAACAGTTATGATTATTATCAGTGTTGAAAACAGTTGTGTACTATTTTTTTCAGGATTATTGATGAATAGAAAGCTTAAAAAAACAGCATTTTTTGTTTAAAATAGAATCTTTTGTAACATTATAAATGTCTTTACTGTCACTTCTGATCAATTTAATGTGTCCTTGCCGAAAAAAAATATTTCTTTCTAAGAAAAAGTCAAATGTAACAAAAGTGGTGATTATGAAGAAATGTTTTTTTGCTTTGAAACAACACACTGAATCACCACAATAACACCAGAAATGTCTTTTAAAGAGGACCTGTTATGCTTTTGTCACATGTTCATCTTTGTTTAGTGTGTAATGTTGCTGAGTTCTTCTCTATATCAGTGTCAGTGTTTCTGAACTCCTGAAACGCCTCCATTGTAGTTTCTCCCGGGAACGAACACGTCACAATATTCCTCATTTAAATAATTCATATGCAGAATAAAGGGGCGGGGCCTGGTTGAGTTACTTAGTAGTGTGTTAAACTGGCGGTTATGGTAAGGGGCGGGACATTTTCCAAACACACTCGAAGCGCTCAACCAATCACAGCACACTGATCCAGCCGACCAATCAGAGCACAGTGTGCTTTTCAGAAGGAGGGGCTTCATAGAGACAGGAACTAAACGGAGCGTTACTGACAGACTGGGAAGAGAGGAGCCGCAACAATGGAGAATATGGGGAATATAATGTGTTTTTTGAACACTGAACCATGAAAACCTGTTCTAGTAGAGCATGAAAACAAAATCAAGACTTTATAAAAGGGCATGGTATGACCTCTTTAATAAAGGCCCTGATGACAATCAAATGTTTCTCAACACCATCTTTTATTCCATCCATTCAAGGTAAATGCAGTGCCTCTCTATCCTCCAACATTATAACCAAATACACTCACACTCACTCACACTCACGAGGTCTTGGAGAGCCTTAAGAGGGACTGGCTTATTTTTAACCATGTAAAGTGCAAAAAAAGTTTCCCAAACGAGGGTCTGGCAGCTTCCCCTGGTGATATTTCAGTCCTCCGAACTAGGCCATAGAAAGTAGGATATCGCTGTCCTACAAACCACCCCACATCTCTCTCTCTCTCTCTCTCTTTCTCTCTCACACACCCTCTCTCTATCTCTCTCTCTCTCTTGCTCTCTCTCCATCTCTCTCCCTCTCACACACACCCCTTCTCTCTCTCTCTCTCTCACACACACTCCATCTCTCTCTCTCTCTCTCTCTCTCTCTCTCTCTCTCTCTGGTCCCTTAAGACATGAACCATTTTCAACCACCTGGTCGCCTGTTCTCGTCCCAAAGAGACGGAGCGAGATCGAGGGCTACCTCTCTCAAACACGAGTCCTGTTCTGAAGCGATAATGAGAGCAAACGGTGTGAAGAGAGAGACACGGAAAGGGTGATGATGACAATCCCATTCGGATCGATGGAGAGTCGGATCATTTCTTGCAGTTTTTTTGCTTTTTTTTTAAATTAAGATTTATTTAATGCTTTTGAAAAGGTCTCTTCTGCTCGCCAAGGCTGCATTTATTTAATCAAAAATACAGTAAAAATGTGAAATATTATTACAATTTAAAATAAGTGTTTTCTATGTGAATATATTGTAAAGTGTAATTTATTCCTGTGATCAAAGCTGAATTTTCAGCATCATTACTCCAGTCTTCAGGGTCACATGATCAGTCAGAAATCATTCTAATATATGATGATTTTGCAGTTATAATCAATTATTGGTGCGCAATTATTAATAAAGTTTCTTATTAATATCAGAGACAGATACAGAGTTTTTGCTGCTTAAAACATGACCATTTTTGACAGGATTCCTTTCAATGAAAAATTAAGCTTTGCCATCACAAGAATAAATTACATTTTAAAATATAGTAAAATATTTTCCTTTAAATACTATTTTACTGCGTCATTTATCATCAAATAATGCAGTGTTGTTGAGCATAAAAGACTTCTTATTATTTCTAACCTTTGATCGGTAGCGTAAATGTATTAAAGTCCCCCTGTAATCAATAATTTGATCCCCTAAAACTCACCTTTGATCACCAAAATTAAGCTTTTTCCTAAATTTTTTTTCTTCATGCCTTAAAATATCTTGACTAACTCGACACCCTCGCCTCATTTAGTATGCGTGGTTCTATGAATATGCAAATGAGCCCCGCCTCCACTCACTCACTCAGCTCAGAGATCCACTGGTTGACGATCACACGTTGATCTGATTGGTTACAAGGTAGTTTGTGACGTCAGAAACACCAGCGATTTCAAAGCGTGTTTTTGAGACTGTCTTTGGTTCACTGCAGTTTTAAGGAGGAAATACTCAGCAATGGTGTCGACTTATGAGTTTACACATGAGTTTGTCTTAAAGCACATTAAAAACACCACATACACACATAAACAACATTAAAAGCTGGATTTTCTCCACAGGGGGACTTTAATAAAATGTTTGGACTTGTTTCTCTTGCACTTTCAACCTTTTTCATGTTACATTGAAAGCATCTTATATTCTATATTTTCACCTGATCTCGTAATCTCTCCGTCTCGTCCTGATACGCCGCCAGCTGTTTCTTCCACTGCTCCACGTTGGCGTTTGCCTCATGAAGCGCCGCCACTAGTTTAGAGTTACTGTCCTGTAAGGTGAAGAGCTCTGCCTCCAGGTTCATCTCACAGATTGACCTGTAAGAGAAACGCTCAAAACATTCAATGTGTCTGATAATTTTAACCCTGTTGACTTTTAGTTGTAACCCTAAAATGAGCAAGAGTTACAGGGACTAAATAGTCTTTATTTTCCTTATTACACACACAAGGCTTAAAGGGTTAGTTCACTTCAGAATACAAATTTCCTGATGATTTACTCTCCCCCACGTCATCCAAGATGTCCATGTCTTTCTTTCTTCAGTCGAAAAGAAATGAAGGTTTTTGAGGAAAACACTCCAGGATTTTTCTCCATATAATGGACTTCAATGGGGTCCAAACGGGTTGAAGGTCCAAATGTGAGTTTCAGTGCAGCTTCAAAGTCTCGACACGATCCAGCCGAGGAATAAGAGTCTTATCTAGACAAACCATCGCTCATTTTATAACAAAAAATAAACATTTATATACTTTTTAACCACAAATGCTGGCCTTGCACTAGCTGTGATGCGCCACACATTACGTCATCACGTTGAAAGGTCATGTTTGTGTTCTGGTTTAAAAAGGGCGAAAAATCTCATTTTCTCCTCCAACTTCAAAATCGACCGACATTGTTGTTTTACCTTTTGTTTATTTGTTTTGTTTGTAAAGGCCGTTTGACTTAGTCTTCGCTTTGTAAACACTGGGTCTGTTCTTCCGCCTATGTCACGCTTGACCTTTCAACATGATTTCGTAATGTGTGGCGCATCACAGCTAGTGCAAGACCAGCATTTGTGGTTAAAAAGTATATAAATGTTTATTTTTTTATAAAATTAGTAATGTTTGTCTAGATAAGAGTCTTATTTCTCGACTGGGATCGTGTCGAGACTTTGAAGCTGCACTGAAACTCACATTTGGACCTTCAACCCGTTGGACCCCATTGAAGTCCATTATATGGAGAAAAATCCTGGAGTGTTTTCCTCAAAAACCTTCATTTCTTTTCCACTGAAGAAAGAAAGACATGAACATCTTGAATGACGTGGGGGAGAGTAAATTATTAGGACATTTTTATTCTGAATTGAACTAAACCTTTAAGATAGTCTCAGACTAAAATGCATGTTTGAGCTGTTTTAACAAAGCAAACTGCATTGATATATCTTAAATCATTGTCAAAACAACTGTCATTGACAATACACTGTCATTGTTATGTCTCAAGATGCACACCAGTAATGTTTTCTAAGACACGTTTGTCATGTCCTAATTGAACTAATATCTAATCCTGACTTAAACTAAGCCCTGTCTGTGAAACCAGGCCATAATTTACTATGATTTAATCAAACTGCAGTAGATAAAGATTATTAAAGCTTAAATGCTCTATGCATCAAAGCAAGCATGCAATGTATAAAATGGTAATTTTATTCATTAGTATTACACCAATCAGATAATCCTAGCATGTACAAATTCACTGCATTTATGTATGTTTAATATTCCAAGCATATGTCATTTTTTCAGGGGGGGCACTTTTGAAACATGGTGTTTACAAGGCGTTTACAATTCATAGTTTTCACGAGTGAGTGAGTGAGAGAGAGTGAGTGAGTGTGAGTGAGTGAGCGAGTGAGTGAGAGAGTGAGTGCATGAGTGCATGAGTGCGAGAGTGAGTGAGTGAGAGTGAGTGAGTGTGAGTGAGTGTGAGTGAGTGCATGAGTGCGTGAGTGAGAGAGTGAGTGAGTGTGAGAGTGAGTGTGAGAGTGAGTGAGTGCGTGAGAGTGAGTGAGTGAGTGAGTGTGTGTGTGAGAGAGTGAGTGAGTGAGTGAGTGAGAGAGAGAGAGTGAGTGCATGAGTGCGAGAGTGAGTGAGTGAGTGAGTGAGTGAGAGTGAGTGAGTGAGTGTGAGTGAGTGTGAGTGAGTGAGTGCATGAGTGCGTGAGTGAGAGAGTGAGTGAGTGTGAGAGTGAGTGAGTGAGTGAGTGAGTGTGAGAGTAGTGTGAGAGTGAGTGTGAGAGTGTGAGAGTGAGTGAGTGAGTGAGTGAGTGTGTGTGTGAGAGAGTCAGTGAGAGTGAGTGCGTGAGTGAGAGAGAGTGAGTGAGTGAGTGAGTGTGAGTGAGTGTGAGAGTGAGTGTGAGTGTGAGAGTGTGAGAGTGAGTGAGTGAGTGTGTGAGAGAGTGAGTGAGTCAGTGAGAGTGAGTGCGTGAGTGAGAGAGAGTGAGTGTGAGTGAGTGTGAGTGTGTGTGAGAGAGTGAGTGAGTGAGTGCATGAGTGCGAGAGTGAGTGTGAGTGAGTGAGTGAGTGAGTGAGAGTGAGTGAGTGAGAGTGAGTGCGTGAGTGAGTGTGTGTGTGAAAGAGTGAGTGAGTGAGTGAGTGAGAGAGAGTGAGTGCGTGAGTGAGAGTGAGTGAGTGAGTGAGTGAGTGAGTGAGTGAGTGAGTGTGTGTGAGTGAGTGAGTGAGTGAGTGAGTGTGAGTGAGTGAGTGTGAGTGTGAGTGAGAGTGAGTGAGTGAGTGAGTGAGTGAGTGAGTGAGTGAGTGAGAGAGAGAGAGAGTGTGAGTGAGTGAGTGAGTGAGTTACTCATCAGACTAATGGTAGGACAGAGGTCTCTCCCGATATAACACACCTGAACGTGTTGCTTCACGATACACCAAAATAACACTGCAAACAAAAACTAGACGTTTACATTTTCTAAATGATTAATTTCATAAGTTCATGTTTCTTATAAAAAAAAGTTTTCATTTAGCCAAAAACTGAAAGTAACCGAAAGTGAAGTTTATTTAATAAACAATTAATTAGGGATGTGCAAAGCAGAATCCTATATTCGGAAAGGAAATGCCCCTAATGGGACATGGTGATGGGAGGAAAATATGAGATGGGAGGCAATTATAGTTGGGTAATTATACTGTAAATAATTTGCATTTAAATTGCACTTAATTCAGTTTTATATCAACTTGACAATGACATAATGATGTTTCTACTCTAATTCGGTGTTGACATAAAAACATTTAAACAGTGGCTGTAGTAAAACTTGTTTTCATGACAGATTCATTTCAATATACATAAAATAATGAAGACAACAGGTTAAGTAAAAATATAACGAATATGTAATATAGTGCATATAGTTTTATTAAAATGTTTAGTTTTTTTTCTAGCTGACTAACGAGTTTATGGACAATGAATGGCTTTCCTGAGGTAAATGTAATGTTACATGACAAACTTTTTACAAGCTGTAATACTGGCATCTTTCTGTGTTACAGTATAAAGTGACGTTTTGCTCATGCTTCGACTGAAAACCGCACAAAATAAGATCTCGGTTTATCAAAATGAAGATTGCTTAAAAACGAGAAATCGATATTCCTAGCGTCCTGACATGCTAACCTGTAGCTTTTCCACATTGCTGTTTCCATCCAATTATTATATGAATTTTGGGATATTGCATAAAAAAAAAAATGCCGGATGGAAATGCCAAGATGTGCATAATTCTAAAAAACTTGCGTACTCTGTTGAGGAGGGTTTTTTTTTTTTATCCGATAAGAAAACATGCACATAAACTATGATGAAAACTAAGGCCTCGTTTACACTGTCAGTGAAATGTGACCCAATTCCGATTTTTTGCTCAAATGTGACACAGATCGGATGTGTTCTATGACAGTGTAAACAGGAAAAAAACGCATGCATTCGGATATTTCCAGATCGGTTTCAGGCCTCATTCGAATGTGGAAATAAATCGGATATGTGCCAATGCGACTGTCATGTAAGCAGGCAGATCGGATTTTCTGAGGCATTAGGCAACGTCTCCGTGGTTTAATGACGAGAGAAACCCCGACATGCTTCTGCAAAGGGACGGATGGCCCAACGAAACATTGTGTTGTCGTAGGAGAGGAATGTGGACAAACGTTGACACAACATATCAAAGGTTGGCTTGCTCATCCTAAAATTTCGGACCCATTGCTCCTCGTTAAAGCCCGCCACAATATGCTCCCGCCAGTCCTGAGAGCTCTCTCACACACAATAACTGAAGCATGAGCACAGGCTGCAATGATGGCACTTTTCGTCCTCCTCCGCCTCATAATCATGGTGATATATCGCAGAGCAAGCATCAATCATATTTTGCGTTCGTCCATCTGTGCAAGATAACTTAACCCTTTAAGCATGCGCGATGTCTCAGATAGTATGGCAAGTGTAAACACATGAACCGGATTTGGGTCACAATTGAAGGAACGTGTAAACGGACGGCCAAAAAAAAATCGGATATAGGCAACAAATCAGAATTGGGCATCAAGTAAATTCCTCTGTGCAACAAAAAAACTCATGATGATGATGTGTAATACCCTAGTCCTTTGCCATTCCCATCATGAACTACATTTCCCATAAACCTCTGCTTTGACTCATTATCGTGTGATTACACTCACCTGTGTGTCATTAGCTTGTTAATATCTTTGTATATAAACCTTATGTTTGCTCACACTCTTTGCGAAGTCTTGCTAGTGTCAGTTCAGTGTCTCTCTCGTTTCCCTGGTCTTGTTTTCCTGCCTGATTCCCTGGATTTGTGTCCTGGAGTCCGTCATTGTTTGCCTTGGTTTTGACCCTCTGCCTGTTACATGATTTTGGATTGCCCAAATAAAACTGCATTTGGATCATAACCCAAGTCTCGGTGCGGTTTTCGTGACACCAGCGGACATTTGAGCATCTCAGATGTTGGTTTGCTGGTTCTGAAACACCTGAGCCGAAGTCCGGCATCAGAATGATTTGATTTAACTCCCTCCAGAAGCGTCTCACAAACACCAGCATCCCAATGCAGGAGAGAACAATGTTTATGGCGTCATTTATCATGTATGAAAAAAAAGAGTCACAGTTTCTCTTCCCGATTGCAGAAACATACATTTTTACTACAGATATTTAGCGGCAATTTCCCAGAAAGTGTCGATTTTGTTCTCTTGAACACATGGGAAGTGAGTGGAAAAGTGAGTGTTTTATGCAATATTCCAATTTTGCACATAAGTTAAATTCACAGCTTTGGATGGAAACACAGCCACGGACAGACATGGAGTCGAAACGTACCATCGGAGAAACGCTAACTAAACGTCATTGCTTGGGTTAATGATTTCGGCCCTCCGAAATGGTGAAACATTATTTTTTGGTTGCCGAAATGTCTTGCCTGTGCAAAATCCAGCGCCATAACGCGCGTGTGCTGAAGGTGCTTACTATGGGGATCAGAATGATTGTTATTACTACTAACTCACACGGTAAAGAGGCCTGTAATCATTGGATTTAGAGGCATTTTACGGGCTCTTTCAAAGGATAATTGGATGTTACACACATTCTTCTGGATTGTTTCTCCACAAACGTGGACATTAGCGCTGCATTAGCACTCACCCCTCTGAGAGCATCTTTTTAATGCGCTCCTTCTCTGAGGACAGAGTAATGTCAGCGCTCTGACTCCTGAAGAGCTTGTCGTCCGGTCCGTTCACACACATCACTGGAGGAGACTGCAGCTCATCAGACAGGTCCTAACACACACACACACACACACAAGAAAACTATTATCACATGCATCCAGACACACACCGACAGCTCAGCGTCTGTCTGACTCACACTGTGTTTAAAGGATTTGCCTTGAAGCCTGTCAGACAACTGAGTTAAACATAATATTACATTAATAGAAAAACTAAAAATTGACTAAGCAGCTCAGATTATTATCATATATCGTTGCGTGTCTCTATGAATTACTATTGATACTGAACTTAGTCACATTAATCTATATATGTTCATGTTTTTTTATCATGTTTTTTATCATGTTGGCATATTATGAACGAAATCTGTCACAGGATACCAATATTGCTATATTATAATTGTAATAATACACTACTGTATGATAATAAGAAATTACAAGTCACAAAACTGAACAAGGCAACATAACTGAGTGATAATATCAGAATTTAGTCAATAATGTAATAAAATTATAAATGTATAAATCACTTATTGTGTGTGTGTGTATATACATATATATATATATATATATATATATATATACACACACATATATATATATATGTACACACACACACACACACACACACACACACACATATACATACATATATATATATATATATATAGAGTGACAATAAATAACTCTTATTACTTTTTACTTGTACATTATAAATAATAAAAAATCTATATATTCAATTCAACTTCCAGTTCAATTTCCAGACTCTGAAGGTCCATTAGAGAGAAAACAAACATCAACCTACACCAAATTACATACAATACAAAACATTTAAAATAGACAATTATGCCAATACTTTCTCATAGATGACTGGTATCGCACCACACTTAGCTCAGGGTTTGACAACAGCATAATAATAGCATTCTGTGAATCATCCACCCGACAAATACATTTATACATCAAATTTCTCAGTAAAGCCATTAAGGTTTTTACTCTTGACATACAAATTAGGTTACTTGCACTTCTCCACTTCTCCATTAATATAATCCTCATACAATCATTGTGGGCAAACTTAAGCTTACATATGCTTACTTTTTTTAAATTATATATATATATATGGTACTTTTCAAGACTGTAACCCCATGTTTAGTTATAATATGGGCGAAATAATCTACCATTAAAGTCACCATGAAATCAAAACAGACAATTCTTATTTTTGATGGAATATTGCAGTATTTATTATAAATGATTTATCTGTGCACATCATTATATTTTTTGGTAACACTTAATTTTAAGTTGACGTAGTTATTACCACATTACTTACTATTATACCAGTAAATTAACCCTGAACCAAACCCTAACCGTAACTCTATAGTAAGTACACGTAGTTGTAAGTACAGTATACCTACATCACTTTAAAATAGTCAAATCTATTTTTAACATTATTTGTTGTTAAATTCCTGTCTCGTAATCTTGAATCATAATAACCGCAGCATGTCTTCTCTTCTCTGATGGCAAGCAGTTCAGCAGAACAAACTTTTGTGAATGAAATGAAAAAAAAATCAGCCAATTCTCAAAAAAATGAGCAAATTCACTATAATGAGCAGAAGAATGACATTTAACTCGTTCACGGTGAAAGTAAAAATGAGCTGATTTCCGCAGTGCAGATGACGCTACAGGGTTCACCGTGGGAGTCATTGATTGTGGAGCTCATGGGACACGTGATGTGTGTGTTACAGTGTGATAAAGCACAAACCCCCTTTACGACATCAACAGCGTCTGCTAATATCCCTGAACCCCTGTGCAAAAACCTGCGAGCCAATGTCAAACTCACCTGAGAGAACTGACAGCGTCCGGATCCAAAGCATGAGAGAAAACGATAAAACATACAAGCATTTACATCATTCATCATGAGGAGGGAAGATTTATCACATTTCACACACTTCTGGTGTAAGAAACATTTAGTGGCATTCACATTCATTAAACACTAGATCAAAATACTGAACTGAAGTCAGTACTGGAGGCCACTGTAGCACTTGAAAATATATTATCCAATTTATTTCAAATAAATACATGTTTTCATTTTTTTATTATATCAATTTGTTTTAGCTGTCAAAAATTAAAGCATGCGTTTATGTGAAAAAAAAACCCGGCTTCAGGGTTATTATAGTTAACTAAAACTAAAACCATAAAAATATAAACCTCATACTAGTGAGATTATACAATATATATATATATATATAAAAGAAACTTAGCTCAGTTGCCAATGCAACATTTCTGATTTTCATCTACTTTGAATGTACTAAAAATACTAAAATAACTAAAACTGAAATAAATATTAATAGACATAGTTTTTATTTTATTTTAAATAACTAATAAAAATGACAAAACGTTCAAAATTAAAATGAAAACAGAAAATATAAAAATAAACTACCTAACTTGATAAAGTCAATATTTAAGTCAACTACATTCTACACAACTACATATATATATATATATACACACACACACACACACACACACACGTATATGCATGTGTGTGTGTGTGTGTCTATTTGAATTTTAATTATAGTATATATATTAAAGATTCAATCTTTTAATTTAGTCATAGAATTCTTATTTCATTGCTAGTATTACACAATTCAGATGTGAATCTTGATTGGTTCTAGATTGCAGATGTCACTCTGGTTTATAACCAAACTGTGTGTGAATGTAACCATGTTTAACACTATGAAACAGGACTGACAATCGCGTTCTGCTCCTCTCAGATTCGACACGATGAGAACGGATGCTGACAAAAGCGAAACTGAAGCACATCGAGCAGAATTCAGTGTGAATGTCAGAACAAACGGGCGGTCGAGAGGTCTGCGTCACTTCAGCAGCCTGTTGACCTGAAAAGAAGAGCATCATTCGAGAAGACAGACGCTGGCAGAGAGTGAACAGGACAGCTCCGGATAATTTTATCACTGTCCTAGTTCTCCTCTCACTTCCCAGTGAGACGAATGACCCAGCTCATCCTGCGCTCTTTCTCTCTCTCTCTCTCTCTTTCTCTCTCTCTCGTGAGGTGGGTCTAGGATTACAGTAACTCTTCGTTTACCACAGACACAAACTATCTGTGAGAAACAAAGCAGAAACTGTGTGAAAATGAATCATGTTTGCCCGTGCAAAACTAGGGTGTTCTGTGCAGTTGCCAGGGCGTTGCTATGCAGCTGCTGATGTGTTGTGAGTGGTTGTTAAGATGTTGCTATGTGGTTGCTGAGGAGTGGCTTCAATGCACTGCCAGGCTGTTAGAATGTTGGGTGGTTGCCAGGGCGTTGCTATGCAGCTGCTGATGTGTTGTGAGTGGTTGTTAAGATGTTGATATGTGGTTTCTGAGGAGTGGCTTCAATGCACTGCCAGGCTGTTAGAATATTGGGTGGTTGCCAGGGCGTTGCTATGCAGCTGCTGATGTGTTGTGAGTGGTTGTTAAGATGTTGATATGTGGTTGCTGAGGAGTGGCTTCAATGCATTGCCATGCTGCTTGAATGTTGGGTGGTTGCCAGGACATTGCTATGCAGCTGCTGATGTGTTGAGTGGTTGTTAAGATGTTGCTATGTGGTTGCTGAGGAATGGCTTCAATGCACTGCCAGGCTGTTAGAATGTTGGGTGGTTTCTAGGGCGTTGCTATGCAGCTGCTGATGTGTTGTGAGTGGTTGTTAAGATGTTGCTATGTGATTTCTGAGGAGTGGCTTCAATGCACTGCCAGGCTGTTAGAATGTTGGGTGGTTGCCAGGGGGTTGCTATGCAGCTGCTGATGTGTTGTGAGTGGATGTCAAGATGTTGCTATGTGGTTGCTGAGGAGTGGCTTTAATGTATTGCCATGTTGCTAGAATGTTGGGTGGTTGCCAGGGCGTTGCTATGCAGCTGCTGAAGTATTGTGAGTGGTTGTTAGAATGTTGCTATGTGGTTGCTATGGAGTGGCTTCAATGCATTGCCAGGCTGTAAGAATGTTGGGTGGTTGCCAGGGCGTTGCTATGCAGTTGCTGAAGTGTTGTGAGTAGTTGTTAGGAATCAGAATGTTGCTATGTGGTTGCTAAGGGGTGGCTTCAATGCATTGACAGGTTGCTAAAATGTTGGGCATTTGCCAAGGCGTTGCTATGCAGCTGCTATAGTGTTGCAAGTGGTTCTTAGGTTGCTGCTATGTGGTTGCTAAGGAGCGGCTTCAATGCATTGCCTGTTTGCTAGAATGTTGGGTGGTTGCCAGGGCGTTGCTATGCAGCTGCTAAAGTGTTGCAAGTGGTTCTTAGGTTGCTGCTATGTGGTTGCTAAGGAGCGGCTTCAATGCATTGCCAGTTTGCTAGAATGTTGGGCGGTTGCCAGGGCGTTGCTATGCAGCTGCTATAGTGTTGCAAGTGGTTCTTAGGTTGCTGTTATGTGGTTGCTAAGGAGCGGCTTCAATGCATTGCCAGTTGGCTAGAATGTTGGGTGGTTGCCAGGGTGTTGCTATGCAGCTGCTAAAGTGTTGCAAGTGGTTCTTAGGTTGCTGTTATGTGGTTGCTAAGGAGCAGCTTCAATGCACTGCCAGGTTGCTAGAATGTTGGGTGGTTGCCAGGGTGTTGCTATGGAGCTGATAAAGTGTTGCGAGTGGTTCTTAGGTTGCTACTATGTGGTTGCTAAGGAGCGGCTTCAATGCATTGGCAGTTTGCTAGAATGTTGGGTGATTGCCAGGGCGTTGCTATGCAGCTGCTAAAGTGTTGCAAGTGGTTCTTGGGTTGCTACTATGTGGTTGCTAAGGAGCGGCTTCAATGCATTGCCAGGTTGCTAGAATGTTGGGTGGTTGCCAGGGCGTTGCTATGCAGCTGCTAAAGCGCAGCAAGTAGAATTTTGAATTTATTACTTCAGTTTAAGTCAGTGTGCGTTTTTCACCTGCTTATGCACATATTGCACACAAAAGAGCTGATTTCACACCTGAGGAGCTGCGATACTGAGAGCGGCAGAGCTCAGCTCCATCTTGTCCTGTGATTTCTCTCTGGCCATGCGTGCAGCTTCCCTCACCTCCTTAAAACGCTCGGCAAACTGCAACAAAAAACCCACACAATGCAGTATTATAGAAGGGGTGATGCAAGTACTTGCAAACATGTCTGTGTAAAACTGCATTATGTTGTTTTTTAATCTCATCTCAAGTGTTTACATCCATGCACTTGCACAGAGCACGTTTCAGGTCTACCAGGGACAATGTATCATCTGTGAACAGGCCATTAAAGCAGACATTATTGTCCACACCTGGTGCAGCTGATTCTCCGTGGCGAATCCGAGGCCGTAGACCGTGTTGGCTCTGCTGTCGGCCCACTGACCGAACTTCTGAGACGTCTTAGTGAACGTCATGTTGGGGCTGATCATGCTGTTGATGATCGCCTGCCGAGAGAGAAGATGTCAATCACAAAAAAAACACTATGTATCAGATAATTCTGAATAAGCACCCATTTAAAAGAATATTCTGGGTTCAAAACAAGTTAAAAATGTTTAAAAACATAAAATTCGGTAACTTTTACACAATACGTGCAAGAATGCCAAACATTTAGTAATAATACATTGAGAAAACTCCATAGAGGAAGGCAATATTTCTCATTTTCATTTAATTTAACTTTGTTAAAATACTAACTAAAACTAAAACTATATAGATATTTAAAAAAAACTAATAAAAATGAGAAAAGCACACAATAATAGAAAATATGTCTGAAATGACACATTTTTAACCACAACATCTCACCCCAAATAAGCCAGCATTGAAAGTGCAATACTGTCAAAACGATTTATGCTTGTTTTTACAAAATGTTGCTATAATTTTTTTTGTGGTAATCAGCAGTTTGGGACAGTATTTGAACAGTGAGTGTGTATAAACAAAAGCAGGTGCATAAATATTAATAAATACAATCTAGCACAAGTGTTTCATGCAGCTTTGAATAGAGATTGTAATCTTTCAGGTGCAGCCACACTTATGACCCTTGAGAGAATGTAAAACACGAATTCTAGAGTATTTCGAGAAGTTAAACACTTTAATGTCATGTTGAAGGTATTATGAGGATCTAAAATGCCCCATGGTTTTTATCAAAATCTAAAGCTGTACAAACATGCACATTATCATAGTGTGCTTCAACCAACAGATTCACACAATGTGAATGATATAATGTGAGACACGTCCATGTCCATAACTGTAGACTTTAATTCACTTTAAAACACTTACAGGCTTCATGACCAAGCCAGCATGATGAAACAACAATGCAACTAGAGATGCTTTTAAATGAGGTTTACAAAAAAACTGGATAGTTATGTCTTTAAATCAAATTTGTAAAAAAATACAGTAAAAACCAATGCAATCTTATTCCTAAATGACAACGATTTGACTAGATGTTTATCAAACGTTTGACAAGCACAAGCGAACATTCAGATCTGCGTTCTGACCCAGAGAGTCCAGTCGTCATGTATAGATATGAAACAGTATTATTATATCTGTAAAAAAAAAAAAATTCATATTATCACAGAAGTACTGAGATACAAGTTTGTAGTTTGGAAATGAACACTAATGTCTACGGTAGCGATCAAAATAGAGTAAAAATAAAGATCGTTTCATTACATCGTTACACCAGTAGGTGGCGACAAGTGACTGTAAAACGTAAACTGTAAAAAAAATATATTTGTCATTGAATCATTCATTCAAGAGATTCATTTAAAAACACTGATTCATCCAGTAATGAAACAAGTGACGTCTTTATGAGCGAGTCATTGAATCATTCACTAAAACAGTTTTTTTTTTTTTTTTTTTTTTTATAATTCCAATTAAATATATATTTTTTAAATAGACTGCAGAAATTAATATTTTGTCAGAATTCTAGTAAATTATGTAGGGATGCACGATATTTCGGCCACCATATCGGTATCGGCCGATATATGTTCATTTTTAATATTATCGTTATCGGCCTGATAAGAAAATTATACAACATAATTATACACAGTTCACACACATATATTATGTAAACACAAACTTTTATTTTGGATTTATCGCTATTAATCGTTGCACAGCACTAGTAGTGTGTGTATGTATGTATGTATGTATGTATGTATGTATGTATGTATGTATGTATGTATGTATGTATGTATGTATGTATGTATGTATGTATGTATGTATGTATGTATGTATGTATGTATGTATGTATGTATGTATGTATGTATGTATGTATGTATGTATGTATGTATGTATGTATGTATGTATGTATATATATATATATATATATATATATATATATATATATATGTATATATATGTATATATATGTATATATATATATATATATACACACACATTTAAATGTGTATATATATATATATATATGCGTGTGTGTGTGTGTGTGTGTGTGTCTGTGTGTGTATATATATATATATATATATATATATGTATATATATGTATATATATGTATATATATATATATATATATATACACACACATTTAAATGTGTATATATATATATATATATATATGCGTGTGTGTGTGTGTGTGTGTGTGTCTGTGTGTGTATATATATATATATATATATATATATATATATATATATATATATATATATAGCCTTAATATTATCCTATTAAATGTATCTTAACTGAACTGGATCTTTCATCATATTGCTGTTTCATAGAAGAGTGTGTTCACCATAGTAAAGGTGTTGTAGTAGGTCATAACACACAGTCTCTCATGGCTTATTGTTTTCTCTCTTGTTCTCTAATGACCCCTGTTCCTCCTGACAGCAGGAGTCATGTGACTGCAGGAGTCATGTGACCACAGATTACCATAATGGCTCAACTGGACTCGTGACAGTGAGGTCATCCTCAATCCAAATGTGGGTCAGTTTAGAGGTGTTGGATGAAGTCGAGACGCTCCAGTAATCCACGCACAACTGAGATTTAGAGGCTTTGGTGAGCAAACAATCACGAGTTGAAAATGAATGCTGATATCACTGTAATAGAGAGATCAAACTGAGTGACGTTAAATACTAATGCAACAACAGAACAAGTTTCTAATCTTCAGTGCTCAGAAGCAAACTGTCCGGATCAAACTTGAACTGTGAAAACAAAAAGATTACTGGAGTCTGTTTTACCACAAAATACGATTTCAGTCGGTCTACTTCAAATTTTTTAGTTGAATTCAATTTGGAGCTGTTTTTTTTGGTCCCTAATATTCATCTAAACATTATAAAAAAGCAAATCAGTAAAGCGAAAGTGTGACGCAGTGAAGAAGGAAAATCTTGGCTTGAGAAAGCCTGATTTAAAGGTGTTGTATGTAATTTCTTTGACTGTACAAAAATTAAAGTCGCCCTGTGGTGAAAATCCAGCTTTTAATGTTGTTTATGTGTCTATTGGCGCTTTTCCACTACACAGTACCAGCTCGCCTCGGCTCGGCTCGGCTCGACTCGACTCGGCTCTGTTTGGTTTTCCACTGTGTAAAAGTTGTACCTGTACCTGCTTCCAGGTACTTTTTTTCGTACCACCTCCGGCGTGGTTCTAAGCGGGCTGAGGCGAGCTGAGGCGATACTAAAATGTGACGTGAAATCATGGCAGACTGCTGATTGGTCAGAGAGAATCGTCACTATTCACTGCGTCATCATTGCACGCGCCAGACGCAGTATCCTGAATAAAAAACAGCAAAAACAAAAACAAAAACATCCAAAAACAGCATACACTCGATTTCCTCCATTGTCCTGTGTGTGTAGGTAGCGGGTGTGTCTCGCGCGTCTCGCGTAAAAGATTAAGTCACGGCAGTTTCCTGCGGTGTCGCTATGACGACCAGGTACTATTGTGGAGGTACTATCTGCAATGGAAAACGGAGCGAAAAGCGAGCCGAGCCGAGCTGAGTCGAGGCGAGGCGAGTCGAGTCGAGCTGGTACTGGTAATGGAAAAGCGCCATATGTGGTGTTTTTAATATGCTTTAAGTCAAACCATGTGTAAATTCATAAGTCTACACCATTGCTGAGTGTTTTCTCCTTAAAACTGCAGTGAACCAAAGACAGTCTCAAAAACACGCTTTGAAATCGCTGGTGTTTCTGACGTCACAAACTACCTTGTAACCAATCAGATCAACGTGTGATCGTCAACCAGTGGATCTCTGAGCTGAGTGAGTGAGTGGAGGCGGGGCTCATTTGCATATTCATAGAACCGCGCATACTAAATGAGGCAAGGGTGTCGTTTTGCTACACACTTGTATTCATTTAGCAGACGCTTTTATCCAAAGCGACTTACAAATGAGAACAGTTTAACTAACAATAGGACAACAATATGCAAGTGCTATGAGCCTTCCCAGTTTAATCTAACGCAATGCATGTACTTTGTTTTTTTTATAAATAGATATAGAATAGAAGAGTCTCAAAAGCATAAACTTTTTCTTCACAAAAAGAGTACATACTTTTAGGGCGTAGTATAAGCAGGCGAATTGAGACGCAGCATTAGAGACTATTGTGTCTGATCTCACACCGCTCAAGGTCGTCTGTGAACTGCCGTCTTTCGATCGGCGAGACAGCTCTGATCCGCTCCATCAACAAGTATCGATCGATTATCCCGAGCGGATGCGAGTCTTGTAGCTCTTGCACTGACGCATTACTCTGAGCTCTCCTTTAAGAGGCGTCTCGTTCCCTCTGATATCAGGTGTTGAGCTATTAACCTTCTCTGCTGCGTAAATCCTCTCGTGGGGAGTATTTCGTTCCGGCCCTAATCACATCGACTCAATAAACAGCATCAGAAAGGTTGATGTTTATTACGTTACACCACCACATTTTCGGATGGATTTCCTGGCATGTTGAATCAGTGCACTGATAACACATTTCTACAAAACCTAGGGTACATTTACAAGGGTGCTGCCAGTATGCAGTATGTGCATTATAACAAGCAAAGTACGCACATCTTTCCACATGCATTGAAAAACCCCGTTGTTGAAAAGAAATGCATTGAATGTGCACTACTTCAAATCTTAAAAGCATATAAAAAAATAAAATAAAATAAAAAGTGCACATAATATACTACTAATGACATAAAAGGCTATTTAAGTGCACTTATGGAGCACAAAACCTTGACTTAAGTACACTTAAAAAAAAGTGCACTTTGTAATAATGTCAAATCAAATGTTTTACTTTGTTTTAATAATCTTTTGCCATGCTTTAAAGTCCCCATGAAATCAAAAAATCAAAGTTTTTTGGCTTTTGGTATGAATATGTTAGCATTACTGTTATCTATAAGCGAGTGTGCTTCAAAACAATGACAAAATTCGCATTTAGAAGATATAGAGCTGGTAAGTCCCGCCCCTTCCGTAAAACCCCGCTGGACCTCTAGGTTGAAAAATCGTCAATGCAAGTGAATGGGAGAAAATAATTATTTTCTGGTCCCGTTTGAATTGTGCCATGAATGTGAACATATGTTGTCTGTGAATTTTTTATATAATCTTTCGTGTGAAGAATGCTACAATTTAGCGGGTAGAAGTTTGATACGGTTAGACTTTGTGTGAGAGCACTTTGTGGACTACAACTCTTCGCTGCTTTCGACGCGTTTGAAACGTCACCACCATACGCACACGGACACTAGCTCACGGATCCCGCTAAACATGGCTGTGTCTTTGGTGCACTTCACCGCCTTCTTTCAGGGAGAGGACAAAATCGTTGAGGTTGGCGAAAACCACGGGTAAGTCAACTTTATGGGGTGACGTCACATAGGCGACATGTAGTCTTTCTCGTTATGTCTGTTCCACAACTGCTAGCCGAAGAATCATACCATATACTGTCAAACTCGTAACATGAAAGATTATATAAAAAATTCACAGACAACATATGTTCACATTCATGGCACAATTCAAACGGGACCAGAAATTAATTATTTTCTCCCATTCACTTGCATTGACGATTTTTCAACCTAGAGGTCCAGCGGGGTTAGCGAAGGGGGCGGGACTTACCAGCTCTATAAGCGTTCAAAACTTAGTCTCTCACTTCCGTCAATATGAATCAATGATTGTGATGACATCACTCGGCAGTTTAGCTTCTCATCAGATTTTCTGTCCAATCAAATGCTCTCTAGAATCTGAAGCTCCGCCCCCTACATTATAAATAGACGCTGTTGCTGCGGTTGAAATCGGTCAGTTTCACACATTTACTATTTTCTACATGGTGAAAGTGCACTATATAGGGGATAGGGAACGATTCAGACAGTGTAAATATGCTTTCCATTGGGGAGAATGAAGTCTGGTTTCACGTTAGAGTCACATGATGCGCCGCGGCTTCGGTCCAGAGACACGACACACAGAGCGGATCATGTGATCGAGTCGTTGCAGACCAGAAAACGTATCAGACCCATTTGAATTCTGCACAGAATAATGTATTTTACAGTGATATGGAGGAGATTAGGAGGAAACTGCGGCTTTACTGAACTCAACAGCTCTGGACGAAACGCTATTGGCTATTTTTAAAAAGGGGAGGAGCTGTTCGATATATGCCCCGCCCCTTCTTCCCGTTTCAGTGGAAATTACATCAATACATTAAATAATGCTGTAGGTTTCACAGCACTTCAGTGAGCCTTTATAGAAGTAAACTTATAATGATGTGTTACCTAACATACTAAAGCACATTGTAGTCCTTGATTATAACAATAACTGTTATTTGTAATTACACGTTAATGTATTTTAAAATCAACTTTATTACAAATGTGTAATTTAAATACGTGACACACGTTTCAATAGAAATGACACTGAAATATATTTCTGCTTGTCAGTACAAAGACAATAGAAGTAATTATGAAGTTACATATAAAGATTTCTTTTAACTTTTAACTTAAGTTCAACAAATATAGATTTAAACTAGAATACATTTTAATTTAATTGTAAATAACTTGCAATTAAGTACACAGAAAACATTGCATTCAATTTGCACTAAAGAATATTATTTTTGCAATGAATGCTCTTTTTAAAAGCATGTGAAAGTGTACTTCTTTATCACAAGGGCCATGATGAAAATGTGCATAGGCTTATATATAAATCCAGAGAATACCAATGCAAAACCATTTCCCACAGTGCAATGCAGTCAATATGAGCTTCCATTTTCACCGTGATGAATAAAAATTAGTGACATCAACAACAATCTTCGTCTTGACTGTCAAAAGGTCTAAATGTCAAAAGAGGTTTAAAGGACAAATTAATATTCAGTAATATTATCGATTTAACCACACTGACACTATCAGATGAGAACAAAATTGGAAATGACTTGCACTGAATAATGACACTATTGTCTTCTGTAGAGCTGAACCGAATCAACATTGAGCTGTGCTAAATTGAGCTAGAAATGACAAAGTCATGGGTTTGATTCCCAGGGAATGCATGACCTGATCAAATGCTCACCGAATGCAATGGATAAATGCATAAATGTAAAAATGCATATATTTATAGTACGCCTCTGTGAATACAGCATGACTTCACATGTTGCATGTTACATTCAGTGAGTGAAGTGCAGTTTTCAACTTATGCAGTTTAAGCCAATTTTGTGCAAAAAATGTTAGAAATCACAGTTCTTGCTTCCAGTTGATCTGTGGCCGTGCAAAGGGAAGATGGAGTATCTCACAGTGTGTGCTCAGCTGTATACTGAACATTTGGGCAATTGTCACAGGCCATCCAGGCATATTCAATAAACAGAGAATAGCTGTGCACAGTGCAGTATGCATACTGTATGAGTAATATGGCAATAATGTCCTAATGCAAACATACCACTAATCTGCAAATGTGCTTGATTTCCAGGAGACATTCTTATGTATATATATATATATATATATATATATATATATATATATATATATATATATATACATACACACACACACACACACACACACACACACAGTATAGTCTATTATACTACATTTTTTAGAGAGTGCTGCACGGATGATGAGTTTTTAAAGGCCAAACCCCGGAAACAAGTTTGCATTTTAGCACTTTCGGTTCTGTCGTCCTGAAGTCTATGGGTTTATTAATAGGTCAAGTCCCCCTGAGGTGGAAATCCAGCTTTTAATGTTGTTTATGTGTCTATGTGGTGAAAATCAATGCGCTTTAAGACAAAGCATGTGTAAACTCATAAGTCGACACCATTGCTGAGTGTTTTCTCCTTAAAACTGCAGTGAACCAAAGACAGTCTCAAAAACACGCTTTGAAATCGCTGGTGTTTCTGACGTCACAAACTACCTTGTAACCAATCAGATCAACGTGTGATCGTCAACCAGTGGCTCTCTGAGCTGAGTGAGTGAGTGGAGGCGGGGCTCATTTGCATATTCATAGATCCGCGCATACTAAACGAGGCAAGGGTGTCGAGTTACATTCAAGATATTTTAATGCATGACATTTTTTTCAAGAAAAAACGTTTAGATGTTTCAATTTTGGTGATCAAATATGAGTTTTAAGGGATACAATTATTGACTACAGGGGGACTTTAAATGCTTAAAAAAAGGTCAAGCTCAAACTGTTTATGTTTTTTTTTTCTATTACACATCATACATCAGTAACACCTCCCCTTATGATTTCTTTCTAAAGCTTTTACTTGTTTTGAAAAAAAAGAAAAAAATGGTAGCTAACAGGTGTCTAAATGAAGAGGTTTAAACGGGTAGACTAATTAACTACTTGCTTTCACATCCTCATTGTGGTTATAATCAAACTATTCTAACTCAAACTTTCAGGAAACGTTTTTAAAGACTGAAAGGGTTGATCTTTTTTCCATTCCCAAGTGATATATGGGCGAGACGTCATCCAACTCATCGGGAGTGGATCAGGAGACGCCCAGTTTAGCTTGAGTCGGGTGTGTGTTCAGTGATTGTAGTAAAAAAACGTATTATATTTATATAGTCAACATTTGAAGTGGATCAAAAAAGTTCATCAAAGCTGTCCTAACACAAGAACGGACCATTGTTCAAAATTCATGTATAACTTTGATGAAAGGTTTTGATCCACTTCAAGTGTTGATTACTGTATATATATATATATATATATACAGTGCAATGCATAAGTGAATACACCCATGCTAAAGTTGACTAAAAAGAGGAATAAAAAATCATATTTTGGAAATTGAACTTAATGCCTTAATTAAAAAAATTAGGAAAAATCCAACCTTTAAGGACACCAATTTTCTTTGTGAATGAATAATGTATCGTAAATAAATAAATTTTCTTCCTTAAAATACATGGTGCATAAGTTAGTACACCCCTATGTTAAATTCCAATTTCCAAAATATGATTTTTTATTCCTCTTTTTAGTCAACTTTAGCATGGGTGTATTAACTTATGCATTGCACTGTATATATATATATATATATATATATATATATATATATATATATATATATATATATATATATATATATATATATATATATATAAACCGTGATGAAAAGCCCAGTTTAGCTTGAGTCTGGTGTGTGTTGGGGAATATCTGCCACAAAACCTGCGTTCATCACAGAACTTATAACAGCAAAACTCACCACAGACTCCATCAGCCTACAGACCAAACCGGTTGTGAAGTAGAGAAAGCGTCTCACCTTGGTCCCCCCCACGCTGATGATGCGGTACGCGTGTCTGTTAGCGTCATAGAAGAAGGAGACGGTGACCGCATGTTTGCTGGCCGGGATCCAGTTGCGTTTGGTGCCGGGATCGATCTGGAACACATGAGCTCGTGTGCTGTAGATCGGCTGTTCCCTACGACACACACACAGTACAATGAGTGAGTGTGTGTGTGTGTGTGTGTGTGTGTGTGTGTTCAAACAACAACAGAGCAATACGACTGAAAAACATATAGCCTTCCACACACACACAATATATATACTAATAAATATTATTATTATTATTACACATGAAACAATTTAATAATATGTAATATTGATCATATATTCTTTTCAATCTTTTTAAATATTTATTTTTTATTTAATCTATGTATCTATATATAATACATCTGTGTCTATTTATGTATTTATCTATAATAAAATGTGTTTATAATATTGGTATTGTTATTATTACATATACATATATATATACACACATTTATTCACACATATACTGTACATACACACTTAATATACATTCTAATAAATATTAATATTATTACACATGAAATTTTTTTATACATAATACTGACTTTATATTATTTTCAGTCTTTTTAATATTTACTTATATTTATTATATATATATATATATATATATATATATATATATATATATAAATGTGTGTAAATATGTGTGTATAAATTATAATAACAATAATATTTATAATACATTTGTATATTTGTATATATACACATATACATACATATGTACATATGTACATATGTATACGTATGTATATATATATATATATATATATATATATATATATATATATATATATATATATGTGTGTGTGTATGCATGTATGTATGCGTGTGTGTATGTATGTGTATGCATGCATACATACACACACACAGTATATTATAATAATATTTAAATTCCTGTAAAGATTAAAATATCACTTTTTTAAATTCTTAAATACTCAGTCTCTATTAAAAATAATAATTTAAACCTATACAGACCCAAAAAATTATGAATGAAACAATAATTTTGTATCCAATGTTCAGATTTCTGTTCTGGAAATGTATGCATATTGCAAATGCATGCCTATTTAATTAGACAAAGACACAATATAAAAATAAAATCATCCCTAAATGCAGGTCAAATTAGATGGACAGCAGACAGAATATAATATTTAGCATATTTTACATGCAATATTTAATATATATGGCGGATGAATATGTGCACAGATCATGATGTGAATCTAAAAGTTGAAATCCGGAAGAGGATCTAGGAAGGGTTGCATTTCAGAAATGTGAAATGCAATAATCTTAATGCAACGCATCACTAGAGCGGGAGGAGGATGGGTATCGCTGAAAGATGATCCTCTTCCCATAATGCCCTTTACAGAAATACATCATCATTCCCATCCGCACTGTCTGTCGGTCACATTATGAGAAGTTGCATCTGTGTAAATCTGACATATGATGGCATTAGAGGCGTTTGAGATTTCATTTCTGCCCACTGATTATTATAGAGAATATTAATAGTGTTAGAGGTCTTGTGTGACTTAAAGACTTCAGTAAAAGTTGAAGTATTAGTCCTGCTTTCATTCTTCTCCCTCCAGCCTGTCAATCACTGTGAGTCATGTGTGAATGTCTCGGTTTGAGCTTTAAAGCACAAGCTCCTACAGAGTCAGACGTGTGTTTCAAAGACCTTTACACGTCACCAATCCAATGAAAGAAATGATAAAATAATAGTTCGGCTGATATTTGGCTATTTTGAGATTAGCATTATTGTACACACACCAAAATCTACCAGCAGTCTTTGGCAATAGAACATGCAATATGTTTTTTTAGGGAATTTTGAGTGATTATGTTGTAGAATAAATGCATAATTTGTTATTAAAGTGCCCCTATTATGCTATTTCACAGGTTCCTAATGTTGTTTTGGAGTCTCCTGCATCAGGTTTACACGCATCCAAGGTCAAAAACACTGTAATTTGCTCAAATTATACATCGCAGAATCAGCTCTTTTCCCACAGAGTCTGAAACGGTTCATTCGAAGATTCAGTCTCTCTAAACCCCGCCTTTCTGAGAGCAGCTCTGCTCTGATTGGTCAGACGGCCCAGTCTGTTGTGATTGGTCAAAATCAAACGCCTATTAGCATATCTGAATTTCAGCTCTTCCTCAGAGCTTGATAGATACACCATAACTAACGGTACACACACAGACTCACACTCACACACTCACTCACTCACACACAGATTCACACACTCACACACTCACACACAGATTCACACACTCACACACTCACAGACTCACAGACTCACAGACTCACACACAGACTCACACTCACACACAGACTCACACTCACACACAGACTCACACTCACACACAGACTCACACACAGACTCACACTCACACTCACACACAGACTCACACACAGACTCACACTCACACACAGACTCACACTCACACACAGACTCACACTCACACACAGACACACAGACTCACACTCACACACAGACTCACACTCACACACAGACTCACACTCACACACAGACTCACACTCACACACAGACTCACACTCACACACAGACTCACACTCACACACAGACTCACACTCACACACAGACTCACACAGACTCACACTCACACACAGACTCACACACTCACAGACTCACACACAGACTCACACAGACTCACACAGACTCACACAGACTCACACTCACACACAGACTCACACACTCAGACTCACAGACTCACACTCACAGACTCACACACACAGACTCACAGACTCACACTCACAGACTCACACACACAGACTCACACACACAGACTCACACACACAGACTCACACACAAAGACTCACACACACAGACTCACACACACACACACACACACTAACATACACTCTCACACAACACATACACTCTCTCTCTCTCTCTCTCTCTCTCTCTCTCTCTCTCTCTCTCTTTCTCATACACACACACACACACACACACACACACACACACACACACACCACTCTCCTCCTCTCCGCCTTCAGGACTCCTCATCGCAACAGGAGTGCAGCGCTTCTTATAGCCTGCTCTGAATTCCCAGAATTCCATGGGGTGAGACTCCAGGCTTCACACACAGATCCCCAGCAACGGCCCCTTATCCACGCCAGCTCACACACACACACACACACACAGATCGAGCCGAGGGTCTGTAAACAAGTCCAGCGTGAGAGATCGACTGGCGCTAATGACTTTCAGCGGGAAACAGACTCCACAGATCTCTGGATCCAAACACCACACACACACACACACACACACACACTCCAATCTGTCAGTGTCGACAAATGTGTTGCTGATAGAACAGATACAGATTCCTGGTATTGTTATAATGCAAAATGATTTCCTCCTCTGGTAATGTGTGCTAATAGTGAACATTATTTTTACTGTGTTTGCTGTATTGTTTTAATAAACGCAGCCTTGGGGAGAAGAGGAGACTTCTTCAATAGGAATATATATACATAGACACATTTTACACCCTCACATCAATTCCTCGTGGATAGAATCATTCAGTTTTCTGATTGACCTGGAAATGCATCACATTATGACAATAAATGTGTTGTAAATGGTATTTCATGTTTATCGTACAGCAATGAAGCGATTAGAAATGGGATGCTGTGTGTAACAGAGGAAACGGTGTCCGCATAAACACAACCCAACGAGACCATTAACTGTTAATATCCTACACTATTGTGAGTGTGTGTGTGTGTGTGTGTGTGTGTGTGTGTGTGTGTGTGTGTGTGTGTGTGTCTGTGTGTGAGAGAGAGAGAGAGAGAGAGAGAGAGAGAGTGTGTGTGTGTGTGTGTGTGTGAGAGAGTGTGTGAGTAAGTGAGTGAGTGAGTGAGTGAGAGAGAGAGAGTGTGTGAGTGTGTGTGTGACAGAGAGTGAGTGAATGTGTGTGTGTGTGTGAGTGTGTGTGTGTGTGTGTGTGTGTGTGTGTGTGAGTGAGAGAGTGTGTGAGTAAGAGAGAGAGTGTGTGTGAGAGAGAGAGAGTGAGTGAGTGTGTGTGAGTGAGTGTGAGTGGGTGTGTGTGAATGAGTGAGTGAGGGTGTGTATGTATGTGCGTGTGTGAGAGTGTGTGTGTGTGTGTGTGTGTGTGTGTGAGAGAGAGAGTGAGTGTGTGTGAGGGAGTGTGTGAGTGTGTGTGTGTGAGAGAGAGAGAGTGTGCATCTGTGTGTGTGTGTGTGTGTGTGTGTGTGTGTGTGTGAGTGAGTGTGTATGTGTGAGAATGTGCATCTGTGTGTGTGTGTGTGTGAGAGAGTGTGTGAGAGTGTTTGTGAGTATCTGTGTGAGTGAGTGTGTGCGTGTGTGTGTGTGTGTGTTCAGAGATCACTGAACCCTCTAGCTGTCCATTTGCATCTTAGCTCTAATTGCCTTGTTTTTCCAGATTGGTTTATGTAATGAGGAACTCCGAGGAACTGTCAGTGAGAAATGAAGCTCGCGCCGCATCTTTATTCGACACGCAGGATTTACAGAGAAACTAAATCAACACGCATGATCTCCACAGACATGATCAAACCTCACAGGCTCAACACCAACGAACTCAACATCATATCGCTATAGTGCGTTCAGGAGTGTGTTTCCCGAAACCATTGTTCTAACAAACATTCACACACAGCATCGTAGAGTTGTGTGTTTGGAGCGACAGATCTAGTGGTTAGAAGCAGAGTTTCTAGTTTGCATGACATGTGGACTTAATAAATCCTTATCTTGAGCAAAATAAGCAATCTGACATTCAGTGCAACCTGTGTCTTTTATTTAGAATAAATACAAATGTAATTTACGTCTTTTAGTTTGTCAAGAGATTTAAAGTGTCGTTTTTGAAGAGTGCGCATGTGTGAACGAGCTCTAGTGCGTAAGAGCGAGTCTATGATTGAATCTGGAAATAAAGCAAAATAACTGAGAAAAATTAGAAAAATTCCTCAGATGTCATGTCCGTAATTTATAGCAAAACATGTTAATTCGATCTCAGACAGATTTATTAAAAGAAGTTATTACTCCACCACGTGCGTGACGTCATTAATCAACACATTTGAACTTTGACATACAAAGTCAAAATTATGGCATAAGTCGTCATATGACATATTCATAAAAAGTCGAAATTGAAACACAAAAATGATGTCAAACTAATGACACTCAATTCATTATTATGAGATAAGAAGTTACGACATATTAAATTTGCAATAAACATAAAAAGTGGAAATTATGACGTAATAATATTGATTTATCTCATAAATCTGATTTTGTATGTTATAACTTATATCATAATTTCAACTTTTCATGTTATTATTTCAACTTTAGTCCTAATGACTTAGAACGCCATCAACTTCATCTCGTAATGACTTAGTAAAGTCGTAATTACGATTTTTTTATGTCAATTTCGACACGTCATCATAATTTTGAAGATTTACGAAAGCGTGGTGGAAAAGGGCTTCCATGTATATATATATACACTCACCTAAAGGATTATTAGGAACACCATACTAATACTGTGTTTGACCCCCTTTCGCCTTCAGAACTGCCTTAATTCTACGTGGCATTGATTCAACAAGGTGCTGAAAGCATTCTTTAGAAATGTTGGCCCATATTGATAGGATAGCATCTTGCAGTTGATGGAGATTTGTGGGATGCACATCCAGGGCACGAAGCTCCCGTTCCACCACATCCCAAAGATGCTCTATTGGGTTGAGATCTGGTGACTGTGGGGGCCATTTTAGTACAGTGAACTCACTGTCATGTTCAAGAAACCAATTTGAAATGATTCGAGCTTTGTGACATGGTGCATTATCCTGCTGGAAGTAGCCATCAGAGGATGGGTACATGGTGGTCATAAAGGGATGGACATGGTCAGAAACAATGCTCAGGTAGGCCGTGGCATTTAAACGATGCCCAATTGGCACTAAGGGGCCTAAAGTGTGCCAAGAAAACATCCCCCACACCATTACACCACCACCACCAGCCTGCACAGTGGTAACAAGGCATGATGGATCCATGTTCTCATTCTGTTTACGCCAAATTCTGACTCTACCATCTGAATGTCTCAACAGAAATCGAGACTCATCAGACCAGGCAACATTTTTCCAAGTCTTCAACTGTCCAATTTTGGTGAGCTCGTGCAAATTGTAGCCTCTTTTTCCTATTTGTAGTGGAGATGAGTGGTACCCGGTGGGGTCTTCTGCTGTTGTAGCCCATCCGCCTCAAGGTTGTGCGTGTTGTGGCTTCACAAATGCTTTGCTGCATACCTCGGTTGTAACGAGTGGTTATTTCAGTCAAAGTTGCTCTTCTATCAGCTTGAATCAGTCGGCCCATTCTCCTCTGACCTCTAGCATCAACAAGGCATTTTCGCCCACAGGACTGCCGCATACTGGATGTTCTTCCCTTTTCACACCATTCTTTGTAAACCCTAGAAATGGTTGTGCGTGAAAATCCCAGTAACTGAGCAGATTGTGAAATACTCAGACCGGCCCGTCTGGCACCAACAACCATGCCACGCTCAAAATTGCTTAAATCACCTTTCTTTCCCATTCTGACATTCAGTTTGGAGTTCAGGAGATTGTCTTGACCAGGACCACACCCCTAAATGCACTGAAGCAACTGCCATGTGATTGGTTGATTAGATAATTGCATTAATGAGAAATTGAACAGGTGTTCCTAATAATCCTTTAGGTGAGTGTATATATTCCATATGTAAATTCCATATATATATATTTTTTTTATATATATATATTCAAATAAGAAATAAATGTATTCTTTGGAATAATGTGCACTGATGATGAATCATTCACAACAAAGACCAGGCGTGCATAACAACGCAAATAAAATATTGACTAAAATGTTAAGACAAAGAAGGATCGTTTGAAGGACAGAGATTGGAGTAATAAGGGAGAAATGAGGCCAGGCGTGTTCTGGTTCTGACCCGCAACTAATGAAGCGCCCCGTCTCTATAATACACTGTTATATACCGCTTTAACCCATTACTGGCGTCCTGAAGGTCAAACAGAAGCTCGTGGAGAAGAAGGACACTCCAGACGCCAAAGAACATACATTGTGCGGTCGTCATGGCAACTGAAAAAAACAAAACCGGCTGTTTCATAAACAATATCCCAAGACCTTTCAGTGCAGCGGCAGCCGAGATGGGGTGTCATTTCTCAGAGAGATTAACACAGTACTCGAAGAAATCTCTTTATATATGCATGCAGAATCCATAATTCCCATGAAAAGGTCCGGCTAAGAGCAGGATTAATGGGTCGTATGAAAAACAGGTGCCATGTCCATTTTCACAAAGTGCATTTCTGCAAAAAAAAAAATCTTTTTTTTTTAATGGCTGATGCTCTATACAGCAATCTGTCTGATTTATACATAACTTATGAGACATAAATGACAAATAATTGTCTGTGCACAATGCAAAATAATGTTTAAAATATTATGCATTGATTATAAGATTCTCTAAAATTGGTGTTACCGATTACTGACGATTTGATCAATGCATCTAATCTGGCCCATATTCACAAAAACAGCCCAGGATCTGATATATATATATAAAAAAAAAATAATAATGAAATGATCAGAGAAGCTTGATGTCTTACCTCTCTCTGTGCAATGGAAACATTCTTACTGGACAGACGAGGGTCTTCTTCTGCCATTAGAAATGAGAGAATGATCACAAATAACATATAAACCCAACTTTGTTAATACTGAAAAAAAAAAAAAAATGCATGACATATTTGGGTCAAGGACGGGGATGAAGTTCAAGAACTCAAAGGCCTTTTAAATTAATCTCGATCAACAACTCTTTTTATGCATGCATTAATTGCAATAACTATTTAGAAGAAATACATCATATCCTAGAAAGATGGTAAGATGATTCTTTGGCTGAACTGAGATTTATGGGTTGTCGGAAAATATCCTTTTCTGCATGCAATAAGATTAAAATGTTAAATGTGAAGTTAAATCGGAAAAGTGTGTGTTTGAGATGTTGCAAATGAAGTTAAATGCCCTTTTAGCTTTTTTTTTGCAGGTCACTTTTAACAGGAGTTCATGAAACAGCATGCATACAATTTTATAAAAATGGTTTAAAACGCTGTCATACTGCAGGACATTGATTAAGATTATTGATTAAGATTATTGATTCAGATTAAGACAAGATTATTGCACCGTTTCCTAATGCAGAACTGACATAAACAACTAAACATTCGCTCATGAACAGTTTTCAGATGTCTAAAAGCAATTTAAAGTCTTTAATCTGACATACTGTCGTAAGTTTGTGTTCAGTTGAAGTCTCCTAAGTTCATATAAATAAGAATATGCCCCTTACCCCATGTCGTTGTGAACACACAGGATGTCAAACTCTTCCTGTTCTGGATCAACAAGCCTGTAGACCGTGTTAAAGATCAGTAATCCGTGTGTGTGGAGTGTGTCTACTCAGTGAACACGCTTTATATCTGCATGGCATCAAGCGAATGCAACACTAGCCGCCGCAGAAACTGGACGTGATGACCGGGCGCGTGTCAGTTCCTCTTTTCCCGTGTTTTCCTTTGGTTGCGCGCGCGGACACGCGGGATTTCCCGCGTTCTGATGTTTCCCGCAGCGACTTTGATGACGTGCCGCGACTGTTACTTTGTAACCAGTTTTGGCTTTGATGTCCCGAGCCTCTGTGCGCGAGCGGGTTTTGAAGAGACTCACTCACACACATACACACACACACACACTCGCGCTCTAGTGGACAGAACGAGAACGGCAGCTTCTTCACTGCGTCTTCTTCTCGCCCTCTAGTGATTAGAGTAAAGAGCCGTTAATCATACAGACATTTGTGCTGATGTGACCCTAATGAGACTCTACAAACCTTCACACACACCAGTGAAACCATGGCGTTCCCATGTTTTGCGGACATGATGCCTAAGGTAATAGTGTTTTCTGAGCATGCACCATATGCTTTTTTTGGACATGTGTCATGTTCTTTGAAACACCCTTTAAAGGTAGGGTAAGTCATTTTTTTATAAACACTTTTTGTTATACTGGTTGAAACTCTCTTCACATCCTGATAGCAATCTATAAAATAAATTGCCTGATATTAAAACACGTATATATATATTTCTGTCTTTATAGCGTCATAGAAGATAGAAAGGCTTATTGTATTAGTGAAATAATTTAAAGTATTTGCAAGTAATATTTTATTTTTAAGTATGCATGCATTCTCTCTACATGAGTCAAGGAAATTATAGCATATTTTCTATTCCAAAAGGCCAAATTTAATAATAATAATAATAATAAAAAAGTTATTCCCTTAAATCGCTTTTATAATTAATTAATCTAAAATTGGGTATTTTTATTTAAAAGGAATTAATTCATTATAAAAGCGATTTAAGGGAATAAAGAAAAAGAAATGCTTATTGTATAAGTGAAATAATTTTAAGTATTTGCAAATAATATATATTTTGTTAAGTATGCATACATTCTCTCTACATGAATCAAGGAAATTATAGCATATTTTCTATTCAAAAAGGTTGAGTAATTTGCGTCACCGGATACTTAATTTATATTATATAAATATTTTATGTATAAACAAATTTTTCTTAAATATATACATGCATGTGTGTTTTTATATATACAAAATAATTACAGTACACACTGTACTTACTGTACATATTATGTAAACACAAACTTTTATACACAGTACATAAACACATATTATAAACAAACTTTTATTTTGGATGCGATCAATCGTTGCCTAGCACTAATATAAATATATTTAAATAAATGTTTGTTTGTTTTTTACCTTTCGTTAGGTGTAACACCAGGCAACATGGCTTAAGAGCATGCCAGTGAATAACACATTTATTTTTAAAATCCAATCACTTAGAAAAACGTTTTAGCACAGTGTGTTTAGTAAGTTTTAATGTGTGATTGATGCAGCAAGAAGATTCTGCAATTTATACAAATTATTTACTTTAGAAGTAAAATATTAGCTTTAAAGCCAATAATGCATGTTCTTACAGTAATTTAATTCTAGGATTAAACATTCCTTCATCAAAGCTAAATAAGCATTAAAAATATAAATCTTGTATGACATTTGCATCAAGTACTATGTAGGCCTGAAACCTTTTCTCATTTTCGGTTAAACTAAACAGAGCAATATGAAAGCTTGTTGCCGCCACAGAATAGAAAATACCAAAAGATAAATGCGACTTCTCACAATTCTGACTTTTTATCTTAGAATTGCATGATATTAAACTCGCAATTCTGAGGGGGAAAAAGTGTTTTTTTTTCCCCTTAGAATTGGACTTTATAACTTGCAAATGCCATTTTAGATCTCGCAATTCTGACATTTTTTCTCAGAATTGTGAGATCTAAAATGGCATTTGCAAGTTATAAAGTCCAATTCTAAGGGAAAAACAAACACTTTTTGTGTTATAAAGTCAAAACTGCCTGATATAAACTCGCAATTGTGAGATAAAAAGTCGCAATTTGGCTCTCTTTTTAAATGTTTTATTATGTGGCGGAAACAAGCTTCCATGCACAGACACAAGGCTCACAAGAATTGGACTTCCTTACTATAATTATATAGAAAACACCAGTGGTTAAAGTAAAAAGTCAAATATTTAAAGAGGTTATTTGTAGAAATTAAGAAACGCTTATTAGCGACACTGGTGGCCGTTAAGTGAACTGCAGCAGCACTTATTGCTCGTGCCCACAATTGTAGTAAAGTACAAGAGACTGAACGTGATTCAAGGCCCTGATATCTTTTTTGTTCTTCGCTTTGAAGTAAATAAAAGCTGGAAATGCCTTTGCGGCGATAATCCAACATCCGAGAGCGACGTTTATATGCATATGTAAATCCTCTCAATAAGCCGCCATTAAGAAAGCATCTGATCGTATCGATGTGGATGTGTTTACATGAGCTCTGCGATTCACCGGCATCACGTCAACAGATGAGCTAATTAAAATTACAGTGTTATGAGTTTGATTAAGAATATTTGAAGGAAAGAAAGGCTCTCAGGAGCGCGTTAAACGTCATATCCTTTTGATTTTCGCGGCAAAAACGTCCCGAGTCTGGCTTTCATAGTCAACCTATAAAGTTGGGGAAGGTCTCGTTTTTAAGTTTCACTACAAGTTGTTCACACATTGGCAATAAAAAAAAAAAAAGCGATTAATAACGATTTCGTACATATAGTTTCATTGTAGATCAAACACAATTAAGACAATGAAGCAAGGACACATGCATTGGGTGAAAGAAAGCAACATTTATTTGTAAAGTTACGAGTACATACTGTGGGGGGGTGAAAACTCTTTCCACAAAACAAAATCCTGAATTATACTTAATATCCTGATATTTTTCCAATGTCCCTCTTCAATGCAAGTTAATTTATTGTACATTTCCATCAAATCTGATATCTGAATGCAACTTTCGCAGCGGATCCTCTCAAGCACTTCAGGCATGATCTCTTCATCATACTCTGTTCATAACCAGAATATATATATATATCACCTTGGCCTGAATATCTCATTGTCATTGGCAACCATTTGGCTGATGTTATATCAAATCTGAGCATTGATATATTTACAGTTGAAGTATGAAAAGTGAACACAAAACAGTTTTAAGGAATTTTAGAGAACGGGTTCACTCTAAAAGAAGAGGTTAACATGGAAAAGACGGAATATCAGTCGCTAAACGTCAGAACGTCTGTGTTACAACATTTTTGCAACGTTGGTTATGATGAATGAATCATGATTGTCTTGTGGGCAAAGAAAAAGTAAAGCATATGTGAGCTTAAAAATGAATCTGTGGCTTGATGCTTATAAAATGCGAGTGGGTGATACTTCTAAGTAATATTAAACAGTCAAAAAGTGTTGCAAATATGGAGTGACAGCAAAGGTATAAACACTCCAAAGTAAAAGTACAAAGTTGAGGCGACTGGCATCGGTCGGAAACAGATGTTAAAAAAGCTGCCATAAAACTCTGAATGGGTCCGTGGAAACCAAATAAAGTCGAGCAAATTTCCACACAGAGAGGTTACGAGAAATTCACGTCAGATCGTACAAATAAAAAATGAGCTACTAAGAAGGGGGAGGAAAAGAAAACAACAAAAAAAAAGCAAATAAGCAACTAGAACAGGGGGGAAAACAAAGCAAAACTACAATCTATCACTAATAATAATAATGATAATAATAATAATAATAATAATGAGGAAGGGCAGTCTGGAAACATACACACACACACACCCCTCTGGTTGGCGATTACCGCCGCTCATCATCTTCATCATAAAGCAAGAGAGCACGACGGCGCCTCTTACGGTCAGACACAAAAACAGCGAGAATCTCACCTGTCTGTCCTTCGCATGGGTCTCCGATCTCCTGCTTTCTCTCAGGTGCAACCGCTCATTTTCACCTTTAACTAAAGCGACTGGGGCGCAACAATATTATGATGGCATCCTGATTGGACAGAATAGAAGTGGGAGGGGTTTACTGTGATTGACACGCGTCTCATCTCATAATAAATCACATTTCAGCACTGATGATCTGAACCCTTGGAAACCTGATTGTGACTATTTTTTGACTGACCAAGGCAAGAATCCTGTTGGTTTTGATTGATTTTTTTACATTTTTTTTGTAGCAAGGTAAGAGATTTAAGAAGCCACATCTAAATCAAGCAGGCTAATCGAGTGGTTCTACTTCACTGTGTTTATTCTAGTTAAACCAAAAAAAAAAAAAAAAAAAAAAAAAAACTTTTTTAAAAGAGGAAAATAAGAAAGGATAGATCCGTCGGCCCCGTCCGCGTCAGCTCTGCAGAGACCGAACGTTTTAAAAAGAAAAGAGAAAGCCATTTCTACCCCTTTTTTTGCTTTCGCAAAATCACCTAAGCAGAGAGCGGCTAAGATGTGACGGGCCTTCGGATACACGGCACCTCTTACCCTCCTTCTTCAGGCGGAAAACTTTCCTCAAAGTTGAATCGTCCTTCAGAGCGCCCTAGCACCTTTCGTTGGAGACCAGCGTGCTCGGGGAAAACGCGAAATTAAACGCAAAATCGCACTCGTCCGTTCTCTCAGAGATGTTCGGTGGCAGAACCTGAATGTCAGATCTCAACTTTGAGGGGAACACTATTTTCCCCCAAAATCAGCTGCTTGAAAAGCGTTTATAATTACTTTAAATACGTCACCCCCTCTCTCAGCTCGTGGAGACGACAGAGCAAGCTTGGTTTTTGCAGGTAAGTTTTAAGAGAACTTCATCTTTTTACTCCTCCCTCTGTTGGCAGGGCAAGGCCTGAGGCTGACGTCGGCAGCCAGGCGAGAGAGAGAGGAGGCCGGGAAGGGTCCCTGCGCTCCAGGAGCCTCCTCCACGTTGCGGAGTTGCAGATCGAAGATCTCGTGTTTCGTCTCCTCCTAACACTGCGTCTCCCCTCTCCTTCCCCGTCCTCAACGAATGGTGGATGTAATCCGCCACTCACACGTTCTCTTTCGTCCTGTCCAGCTTTACTCCCCTCCTGTGATTGGTTTGATTCTCTCCTGTTGCTCTCACACCATGGTGCTTCAGTTGTAACAGTGGTAAACGGGCATCCATGTTTGTTCTTTTTTTATATTTACCCATATTTAAAATGCTGATGAACTAAGCTCAGCACAGGCCTAGCTCCTGTTCCAACAACCTGCGGACACAGGCAGAGACACACATGTTTTATTACATGCATTAATAAGCCAGAACTGGAATGCTTTTATAAAATAAAAATGCTTTTAAAATAGATTGGCCCATCATTTTAAAAGTGAGACAATAATAATAATACTGTGGTAACAAAAGCCCTATTCGGACGGGATTAACTTCACAAGGGTAGATGGAGTGATGTAATTTTACCACAGGACGTCTGTAATATTAATGGCCAATTCGCACGGGATTAGAGATCTCAGTAAAACTAGCAGAAGTGGGAGAGTAACTCGATTTGCGCATCGCCGTCACTCCTGTCGTAATGTGCGTATTACCCTGATATCACGTGCGCAAACACATATAACCTATATATATATATATATATATATATATAAAACAGTTATGTCCGGTCGAACGATGTATTAATTAACTTCAGATTGGAATGTGTTGGTAAATAGACACTTATCTAACGCTAAAAGATGTTTCGTGACTCTAACAAGTGCTTTCGATCTTCTCTCTGATCTGAATGGTGTGTGTAAAACACTTGAGTTTTGCCACAGACTCGTCCCAGCGTCTAGAACGCAACTGAACGCTTTTTCAAGCGTCTCCATACTTGGAAAAACCACGGAAAACTACTTTTAAACAGGAAATTATGAAATATTTGCGTACATATTTACAGCGGATCTTTTCGCATGGGATTAGTATCACCTGAGGTCATTTTTCTGGACCTTTTTACTGAAGGTAAAAGTCTTTACTGACATTGTCCGTGATGATCACTGAGATGCACATTCAGACGGGACTAAAGTCACAGAGAAGCTCTGGTGATTATTACTTTACCCCACCTCTCCATGTTACACTATAGTCCCATCCGAATAGGGCTAAAGTCTGTCTGATTCATGTGTGTAGACAAAAAACAGCACATAATATGAAATATAATGTTTTTTTTTTGGTGTCTAGGTCATCCAGGCATCACTCACACCAACCAGGCGAGTACATTAATGTACACTATCATTCAAAAGTTTGGCGTTGCTAAGATTGTATTGTTTTTGAAAGAAGTCTCTTATGCTCACCAATCATGCATTTATTTGATCAAAAATAACCAATATTTAAAACTGCTGTTTTCTATTGTAATACATGTTAAAATAATTTATTCAAGTGATAAAAGCTGAATTTTCAGCATCAATGTCACATGATCCTTCAAAAATGATTCTAATATGATGATTTGCTGCTCAAGAAACTGATACTTTTTTTTCAGGATTCTTTGATGAATAGAAAGTTCAAAAGAACAGCATTTATTTGAAATAGAAACTTTTGTAACATAAACGCCTTTAATGTCACTTCTTTTGATCTATTTAATGCATCCTTGCTGAATAAAAGTATTAATTTCTTACTATATATATATACACACACAAATTTTTTTTTTTTTGACCCCAAACTTTTAAATGGTAGTGTATATGTGTGGTCTTCTAAGATGTGTGTGTGTGTGTGTGTGTGTGTTGTTGTCTTACACTCTAGTACTGTGAGAGTCCAGTCACTCCTCCGTGCTGATAAGCCCGTTCGCCCTGGTAGGTTGAATCCTGGGAGAGCGCCACATCCATCTGGGATTTGAACTCATCACCCAGGTAGCTGTCCTGTTTCACACAAAAGACCCACACAACTTTAGCACAGATTCAAGTGGCTTACAGCTTATATTCAACAGTGGAACTTCAATAAGCAAACCATGTTCAAGCAATTACATGTTTCATAAATAAAACACTGATCTTGACTGAGAACTGATCCAGTATTCCCATGATACTTTTGTCTTTTATGAGTTTAATAAAGAACTCCGTCTCGTCTTCTGCACAAACATACCGCGCATGTCTTTAAAGAATGACTTTTACGTACGCCAGGTGACCTGTAAATGTGAAAAAACCATTGCAGTTCTGCAATATATTCCTTTTTCCAGTCGCCTGTAAAACCACCTCATTTGAACGTATAAAGTTTTTTTGCGATATATGGGAGTTTTTAGCGAAATTGGCGTGTTTCAATTCGCAATTTGAAGGGTAATGGAAACGCGGCTATTTATGATTTGGGCAATAATAGATAATGTCTTTTTTGTTTAAATAATCAAAGACATTTTTGCACTACATCCTGTTTAAGAGGTTAAACAAATTGACAGGGATCTTGGAAAGACAATAGGTCTGTGTGAATATATTCATGGCTAAAGGAGCCTGTGACAACATTTAAGATAATTTAGCTCTGAAATGTACTAAAGAATAATGGTAAAATGCTGTCAGACATGGTCCCAATAATTTAAAAGGCACCTAATATGCTCATGTGACATAATTTAGAACAAAATCAGGCCAAAATGAAGTTTGTTTGGAGTTCGTTTCGGGAGTTTGAAAAATGTCAGTGCATCCCTAGTACTTGGCTCTTTTTTAAAATGGTGGGTGCTGGTGTTTCGGTCAATCAGCGCACACTTACAGTACAGGTAGTTCGCATTGTGCTGGTTTAGACCCTACTCTGAAGTAGGAGCTATTTTAGTTCCCCCAAAAGGGGTTCCTACACCTAAAATCGTTCCTGTTCCTGCGGTGCGAACACGCCAAAAACCGGGTACTTCCGCCATTAGTTCCAGGAACTACGACAAGGTTCCTCTGGTGTGAAAGCCCCTAATGCAATGCATTACTTTTAAAAGTAACTTTCCCCAACACTGCTAGCAGACCCCAAAAACAAAAATATGAACTCATAAATGAGCATAACATGGGCATTTTAAACTCAAATGCTGATGTTGCACACCGAGTCTGAAATTTTCGTATTCGTCGGCTCTGAATTGTCATAACACCTCTCAAAATGCTTGTTTATGGATGCGGAAAACGATTTTTTCCGATTTTTTTTAATGACGGGTGAAAGTTTGGGACCTTAAAGTGTGTGTACCTGTGAGAGCTCAGGCTGGGACAGGCCAGGCTGGCTCATCTGTGAAGGCTGGCTCATGGTGATGTAGCCCTGGGTCAGAGGACCCTGAGAGAAGGGCTGGGACACCAGATCCTGACTGGCCTGGCTGCTCGGCATGTTGGCCTGCCCACTGCCATGGTTCCCCGTGCCACGGTTCCTCTGGCGACCTCCACGACCCCCGGTCTTACCTTTAGGAGCGCCACGACCTGTGAGCAGCGAGAGAACGGATTAATATCGGGATCAGTGTTATTTTACTATCATTAAAATAATAATATAGCTTTCATAAATATTTTAAATGAGCTTTTATTTTAAATGTTTTTAATTTTAATTTAAAGTTTTAGTAATTTTGCTTTTTTTTCCCATGTTTATCAATCATTTATTTTTTAGTACATCATGATAAATGAAAATGAGAATTTTTTTAATTATATTTTATTCCAGTTAGCATTTATTTTATTCAAAGTAACATGTTTTTTTTTTAATGCTTTTAGCTTTAGTTAACTATATCGTGCTTTGATTCTGCTTCACCTCTAATTGCTCTATTCACAACATTATTCTCCATCTCTTTTCCAAAGGCCAGTTTCTACACTATTGTGGAATTGTTTTGAGTCCACTTATAATGTTAGTCAATGTTTCCTGCCCAAAAACAGTTGTAATTGAGTGTTTCTGGGGTGTTTTCTCTCACCTGCAGCGGGTCCGTTCACCTGGCCCAGGTACCCGGGCGGAGGCATGGGCGGCATGACAAGATTGAATGGGATGGGAATGTTCATGGAGCCCATAGGGTTCGGTCCGGTCCCGATCATGCCAACCTGATCATGGGTCTGGAAGTACATATTAGATGGACGACCTGTAAAAGACAAATTGACAAATTACATTTCACAAAATAAACATTTCAAAAGCAGGTTCGTCATTGAAAACAACACCAGAATAACACAGGAATCATCTGGCTGATGCTTAAACTAACCCATTAGATTATATTAGGGATGTCAATTTACATATATTCCCATAATCGATCATTGTACAAACCCTCTTAAAAGTTATCACGTTACTCAACTTGCTTAACTAACACAAAATAGGTGTTGTTTTAAAGCTTAGAAGCTTAGCTTTACAGTGAATATATATATAGGGAATATGACTATCACTTAACAAGTGCCTTTAAATTGGCTGTCACATTAAAAGTGCTATTTTCTCGTAGTGTGAAAAAATAACTGCTTTACATGAAAACGTGATCTGTAAAATCATTGTACACAACAGATAGACTTGTGTCATATATCGTGGAAATACAGAACATAAGCATATTTGTTTCAGTTAGAGACCATAAAATAATAAAAGAAACGAACAAATACACGGCGAAAGAAGTGTTAGACAGCAGAAGAGGGGATTAGGATGGTTTTTAATGAAACTTGGGAAGCGGATGGCCGTTACTCTTTCATGTATCTAAGCATGTGGTGTGTGCATGTGTATGTGTGCGTGCCTATGAATGCGTGCATTTGTATGTGTGGGTGTATGAAAAAAAGTGTCCTAAATGAAAACTGTGCAACCCAGTGTCACAAAAAAGACTTGTATATATGTATTATAGTTCATTTTTCAACTTAAAAGTGTTAGTTTCTTAGTTTCATTCATGATTTTTTTCTGTATTTTTCTAAATAAAAATCAGTAAAACATTTTTTTGTCTATTTAAATTCTATTTACAAACTCACCACACACAATAATGGTCAATAACTGTAATTTGTAAAAAAGCTACTCTTTTTCTGAAAAAGATGACACCTTGCACATGAAGATAGCACACTGTTTTAGCATTGTACAGTCAAAAAATCTAAATATGTGAAAAACACCCATTTTAGCTTCAGGTTCTAAAGGGTTAAATCTATTATATTCTGATGTTTTACTTTTGATATATTTTATTATTACTACTGAAATTTTATTGTATGACTATATTTTATGTCATGTCTGTTGTGCAGCACTTTAACAGTAAACACATGATGCTTTCGCGCCGGACGAGTCCAAACACAACATAAGGCAATGTGTAGATCAGGGGTAGTGACATTAACACACTGCATCGCTAAAGCTGTAGGACTTCCGGGATCTGATCACGACGCAGTGTTTTCCTACGTCTTTTGAAAGTTCAACCAATGAAAACTGGACCTCGGGTGTGCTGGGTAGGGACGCTGTGTAGAGACCAATCAGATCGCTTAGATAGACAGGTCTCACTTTAGACAAAAAGTCTTATAAAATATTTTAAATTAGCTTTTATTTTTAGATTTTCCATTTTCTTTTTAGTTAAAGTTTTAGTAATTTTGCTATTTTTTATTATTAGGGTTTTTTTTATGTTTATCAATCATTTTTATTGTAGTTTTTAGTGCATCATGATAAATTAAAATGAGAAATGTTTTCTTGGCAACTAGCTGAAACAAAATAAGTTAAAGTTTTTTTTCCATATATTTTATTCTAGTTAGCAGACATGACAAAATATCGTCATACAATAAAATTTCAACACTAATAAAATTAGTATATTAGTATTCAAGGAATAGACAAAATAGACCGGTCTCACTTTACTGTGCACCACAGAATAGACTTGTACTTCCATTATGGCGTTTACACCAGTAAGTAGTTCTTATATTCAGTAAAATCACTTGTTTAAAGGGTTTTTTGGACGCTTGGTTAATTATGTTTCAAAATAAACAGCTAGCCTATCTAATCCACTGCACGGCTTGAAGACATTAATACACATTTAGAATACGTATTTCTACTTCAAAACTACTTAATTTCTCTTTGTGAGTCACTCACGTATTCGCACGCACCTCAAAACTACACACGCTAATGATGACCTTGCTTAACCGATCGTCAATTAATCGTTAGCATCCCTAGGCTACTTTATATGTTAACCAACAAGAAAAATAAGAGCTTTATTCTAAATAAGAAACTATATTAATTCATTGCAACTGTAGTGTCTTGATGAGCAATGGCTTATTCAATTCAATTCACAATTCACATTTATTTGTATTGCGCTTTTCACACGTCGTTTCAAAGCAGCTTTACAGAAAATGCACGAGTCCATATTACAATTTAGAGTGATCTGTTATCAGAGGAAACTGTCTAAGTTATTTATTTCAGAAATGTACATATACAAAATCACACAGTTAGCTAAAAATGTATTAATTTAAACAATGTAATAATTTAAGGCAGAAACAATGAGCTCATTGAAGAAATGAGTTTGTTTAAATGATTATGACAATATGATCGTGTTCTCACCAGTGTTGCTGCGGTCATACACAGATCCAGGAATCATGGCCTCTCTCGCATCATACATGGCAGTACTCATGAAACGTGCTCCCTGAAACACACAATTCCACTATTAGGAGGAGGATTTTGCCACTTATGTGTGTTTTGGTTCCTCCTTTGAAATGTATTGGTCACTTTGGGAGTGATAATATGAAAATGAGATGTTACAGATGCATTTAAAGTCCCCCTGTGGTGAAATCCAGCTTTTAAATGTTGTTTATGTGTCTATGTGGTGTTTTTAATATGCGTTAAGACAAACCATTGTGTAAATTCATAAGTCGAGAGTATTTTCTCCTTAAAACTGCAGTGAACCAAAGACAGTCTCAAAAACACGCTTTGAAATCGCTGGTGTTTCTGACGTCACAAACTACCTTGTAACCAATCAGAGTGAGTGAGTGGAGGCGGGGATCATTTGCATATTCACAGAACCGCGCATACTAAATGAGGCAAGGGTGTCGAGTTACAGTCAAGCTATTATAAGCCATGAAGATTTTTTTCCCCAAGAAAATATGTAATTTTGGTGATCAAAGATGAGTTCTAAAGGACAACAGAGGGACTTTATTTCACGCTGCATTATACAATTGCTTATTTCTAAAATGAAACTGTATTTAACCAGCATGTCATGTACGTAAAAGACCATTTCTGAGCCAGAGGAAATCTTGAAATGTCGTCTATACTCACAGGGTTGATGGTGTTGACCAGCTTGCGTGGTTTGCTGAACTGCATGAGACTCTCTCTCAGGTTGTTGAGCGGACCCTCCACCAGAACCTTCTGCTCCTTGTAGTAGTTCAGCAGGTGGTTCCACAAAGGCTGCTTGGACAGAGCCTTAGGATTGCCCACAATGATCACGCCATATCTGTGTACACACACACACAAAATTGTGCATATAATCAGAGCAATTCTCCTACATTATTTATACACACATTTTCCATCTGCTGTTGTTACCTGGCTCTGGTTAGCGCCACATTGAGACGACGTGGGTCGTTCAGGAAGCCGATGCCCTGGTGCTCATTAGCTCTCACACAAGACAGGATGATGAAGTCCTTCTCCCTGCCCTGGAACGCATCTACACTGGCGATCTCCACCTCCTGTAGACACACAGAGGTCAATACATCACTGACATGCTGCTGTCTGTGTGCCAAACAGACATTAATCTACAGCCCTGTGTCTCTATCTAATCATCTTTTAGCAAATGCAAGGAAATGGTCTTTTCTTCTCACCCTAATTTTTGCCAAAGTCTAAATGTAAGAATCGGGGTCCATATTCACAGAATTCTTCTTAAGAAGTAAAGATACATCCAGTAATTCTTGAAAAATTCTCAAATATTTGGTAACACTTTAGCCTTTATATATATAATTCATTATAAAAAGGTATGTATTATGTACGTTATAATGCATTTTATTTTTAAATTAAAATGCATTATAATATTCACAGATTCCTTGTTACATCTGAAATTGGTTGTTTTTAAAATGCATTATACTTTCTAAAGGTGTATTATAACTGTAGTTGCAATTATTCATGAGACCATGCAATGCATTATAAGGTGCAATACAAGGCATAAAGCATTTTTTATAATGCAATATATATATATAACGGCTTTAAGTAAAGTGTTGCTGATCATTTTTAAGAATTTAAATAAAAAAATATTTTAAAGAACATTCTTAAGAAGTTTTTTGGGAATAGAAATTATTTATAAAGTTATTAAGGCGAGACACTACAGGTGGATAGGGTAAATTGTTTAACTAGAAGATATCACCATGAAACTTTCCCAGTTGATTTACCTACATTAACCCTCTGGGGACCAAAAACGCGCCCGCACGTTTTGCTCGTTTTATTTTTTTAGCAATGAAAATAAACACTAAATGCTCTGTTAATTTTGATCTTTCATTTTCGTGTAATACATCAATCGATCCTGTTCAGTTTCTATTTTTTTTCTGTATACTCACAATAAAAATAAAGTGTTTTGCTTTTTGACAAATAAAGAAAAATTAAGATGATGCGATTTCTGCCTTCTCTCTGTCAGTAAACTCCCGTTTGAAACGCGTTCGAAAATGATCTATAACTCCGCGAAAATTCAGTCAAACAGGCAAACAGACCCACGGGCATAAAGCTTGAGATCGCATCTTTTAATTGAAGTCATTTATATAAAAAACAAATATTCTTAGTTTCTGTAATCTGTATACAAAGAGAGCGACTCCAGTCGAGCTCATTACGAGATGATTCACAGTAATTTGACCACTCCCCGGAGAGCGCGCGCTATTCAAATGCAAATTCCGAGAACCATTTCAGTCTGTGAAACGCCCACATCAGCTGTAAACAAAGCGCGTCGCGAGTGAGACAGTATCCTTTATGGAGAAAAGTGCTGATGAGGAGAAATATCTCCTGATATGAGCAGCAGATCGCGCTGAGGAGTGAGGTAGGCTGTTTTCTTTTCTCAAGTGTGGAATAACGTTAGTGTAGGCCTATAAACCGCAAAAAGATGAATCGCATTTCTATAATATGACTCGCGTTTCTGTGAGATGAATGAAGGGTACATATTTGTAAAGAGTGTTTAGCCTAAATATGAATCGCGTGTCTGTGTGTGAAAGAATAAACTGCTTTGCCATAGCCTACTGAGATGAGTAAAAATCGACTGGAATATGTTGAAATAAAATGTATTTGTATAAGCAACGTAAATTAACATTTATATGCCCTGATATTTCAATAAAACAACGTTAGTCAGGCGTTAGTCACACTATTTTTGTCAAAAATAAAGTCATAGACTAAGATGTTAGATGTTTTCTTTCTTTTTTTTTTTTACAAAGAAAGAGTACACTTGAAATATTGTTGAAATTGTAATTATTGTTGTAATTGTAACATTTTTAATAAAATAGCTAAACATATTTACAAGATAGATGTAAGCGAAATCTTAAATGGTCAATATAAGTATTCTTCTAAATACATTGTCCTTGCATTGTGGCTCAGTCAGTGTCACACCTGAATGAATGGCTAATTAGGCTATGCAGAGTCATTATGCAGAGTGGGTGGGACATTGTAATCTAAGGTGTAAACTACTCCTCCCCCTCGCATATTGGCTTTCCAAGCAAAACCTGTTTTACACCATTTAAATCAATGTATTTTTTTTTTGTGAACGATAAAGCAAGACTATTTTCACATAATTTTGAAGCCAGTACTCAAAGGTACAACATCAATTAGACAAAAGTCTTGTGGACACATATTTAATATGTGTTTTGTGGTCTTAATTCAGCCACTTTCATTTTTATTTTTTCCAATAACCACGCATAAACATTATTCTCTTAAAAATACAAACATCTACATACACGTTGCCCGCATATTTTGGTAGCCCTGTTTGTGCTATATAGAGTGATTTTACACCTTTGCCATTAACATGTTTATAAATAACTGAAAAAAGCAAAAATTTCAAGGCATGTCAGAACATCTCAAGGGCTCCAAAAACACCTTGGTCCCCAGAGGGTTAAGATGAGAAAAAAAATTATTACAAGTTTTCTGTAATTTAATGTTTAAATATGCAAATTAGGCATTATCTAATTAAATATGCACTAATTTGCATATATATATATATAAAAAAAACGAAATCTGAGTATTGGATAAAGCCAGGTTCAAAATTCTTTTTTCATTGTGTTCACATATTAGATGGGAAAAAAAACTACAGAGGGATTTATGGATATCTACTTTTGATATCCTGTAAATCAGAATATACGGTCAATAGCCTTAAAAAAAAAAATATTCGCCATGTTTTTTGGAATAAAATGTTATATAAATCAGGCTAGGAGTAATATATTTACAAATCCCTCGGTAAATGTCTTCATAATATAACTAGGTACAAGACTGGAAAGTGTGGTGTATATAACTGCAACTGAAGTGGAGATTTCAGACTTGGAGAATTTTGAGAAAACAGGCTTTAAAGATTTATATCAGCCAATGAGATTGCGCATTTAGAGTTAAATCCCCCCCCCCCCCCCCTTTTACTTTCACGATTGGTTGCTGATAAAAAGGAAATGACCAGATTTGGATCCGACAGCATTGTACAGAAGAGAGAGCGCTTTCTAACGGTGTATGTGATGATTTAGAAAGCCAACTTTTGTTGAATTTATGAGAAATCTACAGACGCAAACAGACAAAGTGTAGTAAAATAAAGACCTAAATGTGTATTTTGGACTTTTTTTCCATCACAAGTCTGAAAGAAGACAAATCTATTAAACCTCCAAATATCCTAAAACCTCCAAATTGACCAGTGAAAAAAACCCCGATGTTTTTGCCTGCCGTGTCTCGCCTTAAGTCAGAAAACAAGAAGGAAATAGATTTTTATTTTTAAAACTATTTAGTGAATCCAGCCCCAGAACAGATTTGGGTTCAATAGCTTGTGCTGAAATGCATCTGCAAGCATGTTTAAAAGCGGTTTTGACTCTGTACCTGGTAGAGTTTGGTGTGCAGCGAGCCGCTGAACTGCATGTACTGCACCAGGTAAGAGCGCTGGCCCTCGTACGGCGTGATAATGCCGATCTGGTCAGGTTTGGCTCCGGCCTTCAGCAGACGGGTGGTGATCTTCTCCACATTAGCAGCTTCAGTCCTGAAAACAGAGACGTGATTCTATCAGACCGGCCCTTTGAATGAGCTTTATCTAATGCTGGTAATGCAGAATTACTATAACATGATTGCGTTCTTTACTGCGGTTGAAAATTAAACTGTGGTAAAGATTTTTCATATCGTCCTCCTCTAAGTAATTTAATCAGGAACTGCTATAAGGTCAACACATGATGATTCAGTCCCACAGTGAGCAAGCCAGGAGATGTATTGTTCATTTGATGGAAATATTCAATGAGAAATATTCAATTATGAAACTTGCAAACTTAGTCAAATTTGACCAGTGACTAAACTCACCCTGACTTCCAGAAAAGGCATAAAGTCTTGCCGTTTTGAGAAAGCTCTTGGCAATTTTTTTTGTGTGCAATGTGCATCAGATATTTGTGGTGCATGTCTTTTTGAAAATGTGATATCACATGCAAACGTACCTGTTGAGATAGGAGGTGCCAGAGCTTGCGATCTCCTCCTGACCCTGAGTCACGTAGAAAAACATGGGCTTATCCGGCTGAGGCCACTGGAAGTCAAAGCCTTTCTTGATGCGATCCGCTGAAGAGCAACAGATCATTATTAATGTGGCGGCAAAATTTAAATATATACTACCGGTCAATAAATACAATTTAAAATAACTTCTATTTTAATGTATTTTAAAAAGTAATTTATTGAAGCTGAATTTTTGGCAGATTCATATTTTTTTTATAAATGTATTTGTTTAATATTAATGTTGCAAAACAGTTACAAAACGATTTGAAAAATGTTACAAAAGATTCTATTTCAAATAAACGCTGTTCTTTTTAACTTTCTATTCATCAAAAAAAAAAAAAAAAAAAAAAAAAAAACACACGTTTCCACAAAAATATTAAGCAGGAAAACTTGTTTTCAACATTGATAATAATTGAGCACCAAATCAGTACATTAGAATGATTTCCGGAAGATCATGTAACAGTGAAGACTGGAGAAGTGATGCTCTGCATCACAGGAATAAATTACATTTTAAAATATATTACAATAGAAAACAATTTTATTTTGTAATAATATTTCACAATATTATTGTGATCTAATAAATGCACTTTTGGTGCACAGAAGAGACCTCTATCAAAACATACATTTAAAAAATATCTTAATTGTGACCCGTAGTGTATAACAAACCAAATCCATCTATACTGACCAGATCGAACTTAATGCAACCGTGTGAGAACTATATGCAAAGTGAAAGTAACGTACCGGCGGTGACCCCGTTCTGCAGAGAACCCTCATAGAAGATATTTGAAGGGAAAGCGCTGAGTGCCGGGTGCATGCGGTACTGCACCTGCAGACGGATGGGTCTGATGCCCAGAACCACCAGCCTCTCAAACAGAGACTGAGAGAGACCTGCTTTAGCCGCCTTCTTGCACATGACCACAGGACCCAACTGACAGTGGTCACCCACCAGAATCAGCTGTCAGAGAGAGAGAGAGCACAGGACAGTTACTACTAGAGAAAATATACAAGAGTGTACACATGCATTTCAAGTACCGTATTTTCCAGAATATAATAAAATTAAAACATTTTAATCTCTGAAACCTGCTCAATTTATATTCCAAAGCGACTAACACAATGAAATTAACGTTAAGCATGCAAAGTGCACACACATATTTACATAAAAGTTTAATTGTCCACTTTTAATCCCTTTAATCCCATCCTTTAATGTGGCACAGTAGAAAAACACTGTATATGAGATCATTAATGATCTTCCAACAAGTCAACTGTTGGCAAATTAAAAATGACTGGTCTGTGCACTTGTACAGAAATGTTTTATCTCATAGGTTTCAGTTTTTATCTCTCCACACATTCAACGTTAACACTGATAGGCAAAGTAAGGCACATCAAGTTTATTTGCATAGCGCGTTTCCTACATGCTTGTTATGTTGTGGATTAAGGGGGAACTAAAAAGCATGTTTATAAAGTTATGAAAATCTTTTATTTACTGATATTTTTAATTTAACGTTACCTGTTTGGCCCCGAGCACCACGGGCACCATGCACTCGGGCTCCGTGGCCTGGGTGCTTTCATCGATGAGAATGGAGCGGAACTGCATCTTTGCCAGGCGAGGGTCACCCGCACCCACACATGTGCAGCAGATCACGTCTGCGTTCTGGGAAAGAAGAGAGAATGAGATGTTTGCAGGCCTCTATCAGGGGGTTGGGCATGATGGATCATGTCATGTTAGGGGTGTAACAGGACACGCTTTCATTTTGGTACGGGTTTTCTGGTTTCGGCACGCATGTGTACCGAATGAAAGCAGCATTGTTTTAACAACTACATGTTCTGAACTTTTTGCAAACGCATCTGACACAATAATGGAAGGGAAAAAGTGCATTATCCACGTTGTCCTAAACATATACATTCTTGCTTACGTGCTTTATTACGCACGTCAAACTGACTCAAACAAATAAAGCGGCGTGCCAGATATGCGTGCTATTTTTAATGCATTTGTTTTCCTCGACACATAACTTACATCTTATGGTTGTATCCTAATTTGTAAATGTTAGAAAGTCATGCAAGTATTTACATTTTGCCTAAGGCCTTGGCCAGACAGTCTCTGCACAAAAGAATGGAAGCTCAATAACTGCATAAAATGCAGTATGAAGAGCGTTGCGGTTCAGTAAACCTCTTTTTAATAAAAAAATGTGAAAACAAGGCTGTTTAATGTTGTGTTTTTCCCTCTGCTGTACTGTAAACAAACCAAAACGTGACTTCAAAACCGACATACATACCGAACTGTCATTTTTGTGTATCGTTAAAGTGTTAAATTGCAGCACCACACAAAAACATGCATAATTGTTTCCCACTGCCTGCAGCATAAATAAAAAGCACTGAAAAATCCATTTCAGACTCTAGAAACGCTTAATTTCGCTATGAAATATTCCAGCATTTGGTGTCTATCTGTGTTTTAAAGTGAAGTCAGAAGGGTACCATGAGCAGCTCTCTCTCTGCGGTCCGTTTGAGAGCTCGGTAACGCTTCTCATCAGACGACGACAGCTCGCCAGTTTCGTCCTTCAGCTGCTGCAGTTTCTGCAACTCTGGCATGCTGTAGAAATGACAGGCAAAAATTAATCCTCTTAAGATCTCTGACATATTGTCTAACATCTACACATGAAGAGCTCTTTTCCAATACGCGATAAACGCCATAAAAAAAAAAAAAAAAGTTTGTCGTGTCATTTTGCTGTGTACTGAACCTATTCACTGCTCCATCAACGCTTCATGCCAAATCGCTATATTTCCTTGTTTAAAATGTACTGCAAGATGCAGTTTCTTTCCAAACCACGATAAGCGCGATACATCCTCTGGACTAATCAGAATTCTCTCTCTCTCTCTCTCACCCTCAAATCACTCGTGCGTATCACGCCAGACGCTCAATTCGCCTCGTTCGCGCCGCAGGACCTCGAGATGCGCGTAAACGCGTCTTTACATTGACTTAACATGAAAATCACTTGCGCCAGACGCTCTATTCGCTTTTGGTGTGAACGCCACTCTCACATACACAAGGTCATGTCGTGATTTGTTCTATGTAAAGTGGACAATGGTTCTACTTTTTATGGGTTCGACACTTTACTGAATGCCAATGTATAATTTATTATGGCTTTTTTTTCTTGAAGACAAACCATACATTTTTGGAAAAAGTTGATGGATTTATAGCGTTTTGGAAAAAAACGGATGGATTTATAGCGTTTTGAAAAAAATAAATAATAACTTTGAATTTATCATCAACAATTTTGTTGTTTGATTTAATAATCATTGTTCAACATGGTCAGACTGAGCCAAAAAAAAACATTTTAACAGGATAAATTGAATATTCACAAAATGTGTGGGTCTAGGTAAAAAAAATATATATTTTCCTGAAAACTATTTAAATGGATTTATAGCGTTTTGGAAAAGAGCTCCTCATATGCAGCATTCAAACACTGAAAAGGTCATTGCTGGGTTAAGGGTTGTAGATTTTGAGAAACACAAAATCTGAGCAATAATAATGTTAATGCCAGTCTTAAAACACTTACAGCACAAACAAATAAAAGGCCTAATAGTGCTTTTTTAAAATCTTGAACTCCGTGAGAACAGAAATGTCGGTACCTGTCCATGTTGCGGATCTGATTGTGCAGAGCCAGGAAAGACACCGGTGAGTCGATGGCCTCACGACTCTTAGCGCACAGACGGACCACCTTCAGCCCCGTCTGATGGATCTTCTCTGTTAGCTGGTCCACGGCGATGTTACTCGGAGCACAAACCAGCACGGGACTAAAGAAAACATTAAAAAGAGAGTCGAAATCAGATACGCATTTATTGGTAACACTTTACAATAAGGTTCATTAGTTAGTGTGTTTACTTACATGAACTAACAGTGAGCGATACATTTGTTACAGTATTTACTCATCTTTGTTAATGTTAGTTAATAAAAATACAGCCGTTCATTGTTTGTTCATGTTAGTTAACTAATGTTAACAAATACAACCTTTGATTTTAATGACGTATTAGTAAATGTTGAAATTAATATTAACTAAGATTAATAAATGCTGAAGAATTGTTCATTCTTAGTTCACGTTAATAACTAAGGTAGTTAACTAATGACCCTTATTGTAAAGTGTTACCAAATTATGATATGATAATTATGATATACATCTGTGCGCTAAGATTCTGATTTAATATGAGCATGAACCTGAAATAAAACCGTAATCGTGATATGGCTTAGAGTGGCTCGAGCCGCTTTAATGTGCATTTGGGAACGCAATATTGATCAACCATCTTCCCAGACTTGTTTATCAACAAAAGACAAGCTTTAAAGGCTCCCTGCGGATTTCCGTCAAAATAAAGGTTTGATGGTTTAATGTTTGAAGATTAAGAAACTGAGATACTACAAATATTATTATTGTAATTTTAAAGTAATGCAAAAAAAAAGGATAATATTTTTCTTAAATAGCCAATGTTGTTATTTTAAAGTGAAATAATGCTAAAGTAATATTTCATGTTTTTTATTTATTTATTTATTAATAATAAGAATAATACTTTACAATAAGGTTCCATTTATTAACATTAGTTAACTTGAAATATAAAAAAAAACACTAAAGCATTTATTAAAGATACACTGTAGCCAATAATTGTATCCCTTAAAGCTCATCTTTGATCACCAAAATTACATATTTAAAAAAATAATTCCGGGGAAAATTTATTTTTGCTTTAAAATAGCTTGAATGTAACTCCACACCCTTGCCTCATTAGCCCCGCCTCCACTCACTCACTCACACCAGCTCAGAGATTCACTTGCTCAACTTCACTGTAATAATGAAGTCAAGCAGAAATACTGGTTTCATTCAACCATAAATGTTTGAACCAGAAACTGATTCGGAAGAAGTGGAAGAGCGAGTTATACAGGCTCGTCTACAAGTTGATGTATCAGAATGGTAATGCGTTTTATACTACGTTACACAAACCATGTTCCCGTTCACCATCTGAGACTCAGCATCCTTAGAAACGCTTTGAACGTCAGTGGAGAAAGGCATATAGTTCATCATAATATACATCATATACATAATTCACCTGCTATACTGTTAAATTTACCCGATTTTTCACATCAACAGAAAAATATACCGGTATAACTTGACTTCTCTTGAAACTCCCCTGCTTCACAGCACAGTTAATAATATGTAAAAGCCCGCCCGCATGTTGATGTGATCGGCTATAACATATTTGTGACGTAAAGAACAAGGGCGATTTCAAAGCGTGTTGTTGAGACTGTCTTTGGTTCACTGCAGTTTTAAGGAGGAAATACTCAGCAATGGTGTCGACTTATGAACTTACACATGCTTTGTCTTAAAGCATATTAAAAACACCACATAGACACATAAACAACATTAAAAGATGGATTTTCACCACAGGGGGATTTTAAAATGCGTTAATGTTAATTTCAACATTTACTAATATATTATTAAAATCACAAGTTGTCTGTTAATATTGTTTATTGGACCAGAGCTAACATAAATAATGTACAGTTGTATTTTCATAATTTAATGTTAATAAATACTGTAACAAATGTATTATTGTTAGTTAATGCATTAAATAACATTAATGAGACTATTGAAAAGTTCTAACAATAAAAATAATGAGGTAACATTTTACAATGAGGTTCATTAGTTAAAGTAAACTAAAATGAACTAACCATTAGCAATCCAGTTGTCACTGTATTTGTTAATCTTTGTTAACGTTAGTTAATAAAAATACATCATTGATAGTTCATGTTAGTTCACAGTGCATTTACTAATATTAACAAGATTTGAATAAAGTATTAGTAAATGTTGAAATTAACATTAACAAAGATTAATAAACGCTGTATACGTGCAGTTCATTATTAGTTCACGTTAACTAATGTTAACTAACGGACCTTATCGTAAAGTGTTAACAATAATGATAAGGAAATAATTCATATTTAAAATCACAATCTCAATTTTTAGCAGAAAAATCTCAAATAGATTATTTTCCAGCCTTAGTATTATCCAAATTAACTCCCATTTCATGTTGAAATTGTACACACTGGAAATACACGGTGGCATTTATGTCTACCAGTACCACGAGAGGACGTGTCTTACCCGTTGCCCTGTCTGGCCAGATGGTAGACAATAGTGGCAGAGGTGACGGTCTTGCCGGTCCCTGGAGGGCCCTGGATCAGACTGAGGGGTCGCTGCAGGACCGTCTTCACTGCATAAACCTAGATTGTGCCAGTGAGTCAATGAGTTTCAGAAGTCAAGTCAAGTCACCTTCATTTATACAGCGCTTTTAACAATATAGATCGTTTCAAAGCAGCTTTACAGTGATCATAGAAGATTACAGTAACAGAGATTGTTTTGGCTTTTAAAGCAGCTCTAGAATAAATGTGTTCTGGCCGTTCATTTGCACGACAACGGTGTTTGCCGGCTCCAGAACTAAAATGTTGAAATAGGTTCCAAGTTTTGAAAAATTTAGAAAAAACGTTATCTCCGTGTAAACTTAAAAAACGTGAATAAGGCCGTGTGTCCGCTCTGCTGAAAACACCTAGCTATGGGCGCTTGAGAGCGTTTTGGCAGCATAGCAGCGGTTTATTCCAGTTGAGACGCTTTGCTTGTTATGATACGGAATATCCGCGAAAGTGTTACTAGTATCTCATTTCACACATATTTTGTTTGTGTGTTGATTCTATATTAAAATGTCGAAACAATGTAACATATTTTCTCTGGCTCTTGTTTTAAATAATTAATTTTGTTCCGTTATTATGCTTGTTGTTGTTGTCATCTGTTGACGTCGTACAAGCAGAATGTGGCGGTTGGTCAGTGTGGTATTAGTCCCGCCCCTCCTCCACTGTGATTGGACGGTTGGGTTGACAGTGATGAGCGCTGCGTTTTACCCAAAGTTGAACATTCTGCAGCATAAACCTACATTTGTGCCAAAACAACTTGAGTTTCAGAAGCTTGTAGTCAAAGGACCGAACGAGGTGAAGGGGAGCTCTGTACCTGCGAGTGGTTGAGGTCTGGCAGGCCCTGCGCAGTGAAGCGTTTGGGAAGCTGGCATTTGATGATAACGTCCTCCACCTCATGACCCAGCAGCTTGTGGTAGATGTAGCCAGACACAGAGGTCTCATCCACAGCAAACGTCTTCAGGGCGCTCTGCATTCTGCATGACATGATAAACAAAAAGCTCAACTTCGCGTCCACTAGGTTCGCAGATCATTAGACCACTTCAAGTAATAGTTCATCTGAAAATTAAACTGTTTTCCCACATACAATTACAAATAATCAGGACTGAAGGCATCAAGCTTAAAAAGAAATAAAAAAAGATAAACAAGATCCATACAAGTATCATACAAGGAGTCCGTAAGACTAAAATTGCATTTGGCAATCACTTATGATCTTTTGGACAGAAAGCTTGAGTCTCCATTTATTGTAATCACATGCCAGGATTATTATAGTATTATAAAACACTGAGTGTACTAGATATTAAGTAATTAAAAGCCAAAGTAAAAAGATACGTTTTTAACTTTCTTTTAAAAATACTGAGTGTACTAGATATTAGTGAAGCTAGTACACTCAGTATTTTTAAAAAGTTAAAAATGTATCTTTTTACTTTGGCATTGAATTACTGACTCTGAATGATGCTTATAATAAATCGTCTCCTATATGTTTGAGCATTTTCTATTAGATGTGTTGTAGCTGATTACTTTTATATTTGTACTTCATATTTTTTTATATTTTATACTATGTGTTGCATTTAATTTTTTTAAAGTTTGATGCACATTTTTATTGAATGTGATGTTGCTGTTGCTATTTGTATGTATGTATTTGTATGTAAAGCACTTTGAACTGCATTTTACGACTGAAAAGTGCTATATAAATAAATTTGATTATTATTATGTTATTATTATAGTTAACTAAACTAAAAATATTTAAAAAAAAATGTTATGTGAAATAAAATAACTTGATGTACTAAAGTAACAAATAAAATTAATAATACAACTTTAGACACATTTAAAAAAAAATTAAACTGACTTAAACTTTCAAATGAAAATAAAAATGGAAAATATAAAAATTTAAACTAATTAAAAATATCAATTAAAATTAAAATAATATCTCAAAAACACTAAAATAGCGTGAATAAAACCAGTTCATTCTTCATAATGGCATCTACATAAAAGAAAAAACACACCGGTTTGGATCGACATGCAGGCAGCAAATATGCACTGTATATACACCGCAACAAAACGATTTAACGGACTGGTGAAAGTATTAAAACGTGATAGTGGGAGTGGGACTAACCGGTCAAAAGATGTCGACTTCCAGACGAAGTCCACCTGGAAGTTGTGCGGCACCTCCACAGGTGCACCTGCACTGCTGCGCAGCTCGATGGCAATCTCATCTCCGTAATCTGACAGAATCTCGGTTAAGGAATCAACCGTATGATACTTTTGTACTTGTAAATCAAAAGAGTGTTTTTTTTTTTGCTGACATAAAGGGTTAGGTGTTTGCAAAACTGTCACGATGTCTGCATGTTGTGAGAATTTTGCTATGCAGCTGTTAGAATTCACTGAGTGGTTTCAATTATGCTGCTATGAAATATACTTTATTGTCCCTGAAATGTGTAATGGACTCCATATAGCCAGCGTTTCACCAAAACCTGATACATAAAAAAAAAATTACACCCTATGCAGTTGATAGGGTGCTCTGGATGGTTGCTAATCAAATCATTAATCCTAAGTTAATGATTTGAGGCTTTCCTGTAGCTCAAACAGTAGAGCGTTGAGGCTTGCAACGCCACGGTCATGGGTTTGACTCCCAGGGAAAAGCCAGAACTGATAAGAATGTAAATGTGTACCTTGAAATACGATGTAAGTCGCTTTGAATAAAAGTGTCTGCCATAAATGTAAATATAAGTATGAGCAATGTGTGCCTAAGGACATTATCAAAACACAATAGAAGTTGATAATAATAGTTGTCATTGTGCAGCAGCCAGTTGGATAATCATTGTTGAAAGGATGCTGTCCGGGACTTTGATGACGTGTCCGATCCCTTTCCAGAGAGGAGCCAAGTCTCCTTTATAGCGCAGACAGATCTCGTCTCCTTGCATCAGTCGCATGTCTGATGAAAATCACCACCACAGAGAAAACACTGTCAGATAAACCACATCTTCTGGATTTATGTTCTAATAACGATAATAGAGCTATATATCCATCACATACACACTACAGCAACACAAACACACATGCACGCGCGCACACACACACACACACACACACTCGGGCAGACATGTCCGTGCACACATCGATGAGGGATGCATGGGACACGGTGTTAGGGATGGGATGGATATGAACCACTGGTAGACACAGAAGATGTTGAAAGTGAATATTACCACCTGAATCCGTCTTGGGCAGAGTGAAATAAGCTATCCGCTTTTTATTCAGTCCCAAATCCCACCTCACAGTTATATTGTCTTGAGTCTGCAGTAAAAAGACAGGAGACAAGCAAAGAGAAGACATTAGCAGCAGAATATTTTTCAACACATTTTAAATACGTTTAAACACATATGATTTACTCCACTTATAAACAACCTCTCTTTACCAGAAAGAAAAGAAACTCATGTACAAGGAAAGATCACCCAAAAACATATGAACGTCCATCTATCGCTTTTTTTCTTGCAAAAAAGTGCAATATTCTTGTTCCAGAAATGAAAATCCCATCCATTTTCTCAACATAAAATTTTTTTTTTTTGTTAATAATGTGCAATAACGCAATGATGTATAACGTTTCAAGACATACATATGAACTCGGATGTAAAGAGATGATATATGCTTCTTCACAAGCCACCAATTAGAGCGGCACGATTAATCGTTACAAGATTCTGTGTCTATTAAACAAACTTTGACAAAATCACACCGGAATATTCAGATCTGCGCTGGCAGACACAGCTTCACAGTCTTTTCAACCACACAGTTTCGTTATTTCTCTGTTGCAAATATTCAAATCATCACAGAAGATAAAAATTGATAAAAAAACACTGCTGTCAACGGTAGCGATCATGATAGAGTAAAGCACCATTCAAAAGCAACTCGGCGCGACTGCATCGATTACACCGAGTAGGTTACACCAGTAGGTGGCGGCAAGTGACTGTTAGCAATGTATTTGTCATTGAATCATTCATTTAACCCGTTTTTATTTTATTTTATTTTTTATTAATTTAAGGCGAAAGACGGCAGGCAAAAACATCGATTTTTCATGCAGTGGTCAGTTTTGAGATGTGTTCAATATGTGTTCTTTCAAGCTGCTATAAAGAAAACGTTGAAAATATACATTAAGATGCTTATTTTATTACATTTTGTTCACTTGCGGCAATAAGTTTCTCCCGAATTTACCAAGAAGTTAGCATTCCAGCGCGACACGCCGAGATCCGTCTGTTTACTGAAGTCTGTCATGACCGGTATCGTTGTAAAACTCAGAGTCTCCTGCACAACGCTACGTAACCCAAATATGGGCATTTCCTTTCTATCAGCAACCAATCGTGAATGTCCAAAGGGGGATTTAAAGCTAACGACGAAATCTCATTTAGATCTATTTAAATCTTTAACTGCCGTTTTCTCAAAATGAGTTTTTTTGTGATTCTCCAGTAGAAACATCTCAGCCTATGTGGCACCTGTGTACACCAAACTCTCCAGTTATACAATTAGCAGTATTCTGAAGATATCTTCAGAGGGATTTGTTAATAAATCATTCCTGGCATGATTTATGTGACATTTTAATCAAAAAAATATGGCGAAAATCGATTTTTTAAGGCTATGGACAGTATATTTTGATTTCCTAGGTAATGAAAGCATATATCCTGAAATCCCTCTGAATTTTTTTTTTTCATCTTGTGTGTAAACAAAATGAAAAAAGAATTCTGCACCTGGCTTTATCATATGTTCAGATCTATCTACCGAAAATATTGCAAATTTAATGAGATAATGCCTAATTTGCATAATTAAACATACAAATGTCTAAAACTTTTTTATATACTTATATAAGTAATCAACTGAGGAAATTTCATGGTGATATCTATTATTTTAAAATTTTACCCTATTCACCTGTAGTGTCTCGCCTTAATTAACCACTTTTAAATAGTCAGATAGTGAAAATAGATTGTCAGAAACTCAAGTAAATGTTATTTTGTTCAGTTGTCTGTTCAGAATCACGAAGTCTATTTTAAACTAAAGAAAAATCACGATTCACAGTTTATCCAGAATCGTGCAGCTCTACCACAAATCAGTGTGATTTCAGCTTCATTTTTTATAAATAAAATCATGTATACTGAATTAATACTAATACTTAACAGAAATCATCCAAACACTGTCGGCACCGCTATCACAGAAACGGAAATCATGAGCCGCTTTTCCACCGTCGGGCCAACCGTTCTTGTTGCTTAACCGCTCTGCTCCGTGCCGATCCGGCCCAGCTGGCACGGTTATGGTTTCGTTTTCAACTGTGGGGCTGATATTGGAGCTCTTTGGAATGTAATACAAATGCGTCAGTCATTGCCTTGTTAACGCAAGAGTTTACAGACCGTACGAGACGTAAATATCGATTACGTTATGGAGGATGTACTATTCAAGTAATTAATTTTATCAACTAGTTTTATTTTATTATCAACTACATTTCTAACCCCTAAATGTATGCTCACTTTGCATTTCTGTTTTTGCAATGGGTTAATTTTGTTGCGAATCAGTTTACACAGCGCGAGGAAGCTTGAATTCAACCCTGAGTCTAATTTACAAAATAAACAAGAACCAATACATAAATTACAAGCAGAAGCACAAATAACTACAATAAAATAACATTACAAATTAAATAAAGAGTTCTTTAAGGTTTTCAGGAAGGTCTACCAGTATTCAGGTACAGGAACACTACAGAAATTGTAGTTCGTTCATGTATAGTTGAAATTATTATATTTTATCCTATTTAATAAATTACTTCATTGTATAAATTAAGAACAGATTAATTCTTCTCGCAATCTTTTGTTCTTTGATTGACATTAATGACACAGACAGCAGCAGGTATATTAGGCTGCTGTCACTTTAAGAGCTAATGCACGGATCCAATATCACTTTTGACATCATTTTGTGCGTTTCTGACCTTTTAAGCGCAATAAGCCACGAAAAAGCACTCAGTTTAGCTTTATGTGTGTGTGCTCTAGGGTATGAGCCATCTCTCAGAGATCGTGCGAGTACTACAGAATAGAGGTCGACCGATATATCGGTACCGATAGTTGATCGGCGGAGCTATCGTTATCGGCAAAAATCCACACCGATAGTTTTTCCGGGTTGCGTCCGTTGCTGGATCGGCTGAGAAGTGTGCGCAGTCATTACACAGCATGAGAGCGCTGAGAAGAGACTGCTGGCATTATACAGAGCGAGAGCGTTACATAGGCTATGTTTCGAGGTTATAGCTAAAGAAACACACATTTGACATGTAACATTTTAATGTTTAAATTATTTTCTGTAGTTCATTCTGTAGAACTTCTCATTTTAACATATTTCATTTCAGCACTGCTTTACTTGGAGTGTTATGTTTGTTTTTAATCCCAATATTCATAAAAAAAAAAAAAATGGGTTGAATAATCGGTTATCGGCATGTACGGTCAAACCTAAATATCGGTATCGGTAAAATCCACTATCGGTCGACCTCTACTACAGAACGCTTTAAAAGTCATGCATGTGATAAACTTTAGTAACGACGCAACAGGCTGGATTGGGCAAAGTCTTTTAACGCAGCATGCAGCTCGCTTGTACAGATGATGAGGTGATGTGAAGCCATGTGCTCATTTTGAAAGAGAGAGCGAAGATCACTCTGGCTGTTTGCGAAATTACGTTAAACAGAGTTGTTGAATGACTGATTTGATCTGATAATCTGTGTGGATTAATTCGCTCATTCAACCAACAAGCTAAATGAATAAATGTTTGAAAGAATTTCCCACCTTATAAGACAGAAATCTGCGGGAATGAGTAAAATCATTCACAATACCCGCACCTAAATTCGAGCCCTGTTAAATATTTTGCAATTACCTCCAACACATCATATTACACCCTTAAGAGACAAAAGTTTGGTCAATAGTTTTTGCATCCTTATTGTGGGTTTGATTAAATCATTCACAGATGCTCATTACATCCTGCGCATTTGTCTTTGTTTTGATTTTCACTTGACGCTTGTATTTCAAAACACATTTCAAACAATTTTAAGATTCATCTCAGAGCTGGTTGATTTTGTTCATGGCGTAGAACTATTTATTGATTCTTTTTTTAAAAAATGTCTAAAGAAAATGAATGGAAAAAAACCTCCAGAACTGAAAAAATGGATGGGCACGGTTGCGCCCCCGAGTTCACTCAGAAAGTTAACCAAACAGAAAATGAAAAGGACTGAATGCCAGTCTGTCAATCAAACCCGCATCAAGACTCAACCCATGGCAACGTGTCAAGGCAATGACGTCTCAGACAGTAAATAAATTACTTTCGAGTGATTCGTTACAAAAATGCAGATTAAAGACGCTAAACACGGAAGCTCAAACACGCGCGTGACTCGCTAGAACAGACCTCATTGGTTCCCGAGCCTCACGCATGCACATTTGAGCTTCTTCTTTTCCTTTTAATGACGGTCGGCAAACCCACTTGAAGGTCCATACCGCCAAACAGAAAATTTACAGACAGCCGGCGTAAAATAAAAGGATCAGGGTAAGGATAGCTGAAAATGCTTATAGCGATCCTTGAGATCGGCTCAGGACATCCCCTACACAGGAATAGAGTTGAAGAGCAGAAAGGTTTTCATACTTGGGACTCTTTGAGTTTCTTGTCGTAGTCAGCCTCTAGTTTGACCAGCGGCCCAAAAATGTTCTGGTACTGATAGGCATCTTCGTAGCGTAGCAGAACGTGCTGAGGTTCCTCATCCACTCCAGGTTTCTCCAGATCTTCCAGGGTCGCTGTTGGGTTTTCCTACAAACATGATACAAGATTAGGATGCTCATAACGGCACTTCGGTTCTGCACTGTTGCAGTGTTTTCACTTCATAAGAAAGATGCAGGGATGCACCAAAATGAAAATTCTGGGTCGAAACCGAAACTTCTGGATGCACTTGGCCGAAAACCAAAACTGACTATAAAAAAAAAATGTATTCATTTCTTATTTTAAATTACTTTTTTAATGTAATTGTATTATTATTAGACTTTTAAATTAAAATGCAATAATTTTACTGAATCTGAATTAAAAAAACTACAAGGCAATAAAATAAAATAACCACACTTTTATTTAAAGTAACACAAAAATTGGACAGAAAATAGCCCTATATTAAAATATTAAATATCAATATATCTATATATTATTCTTCATTCAGTTCTATGCAACAGACTCAGATTTTGACTAATTGTGAAGATAAAGTATAGTGAGTCTTTATTAAAAGTAAGCTATTATTATCAGAGCATGTGAGCATACATCAGGCAGCTGATCAGTGAATGAGAGGATAACGTCATTTTACCAGCGCTGCCTAGCACGTCTATACCATGTTACAGCACAGTAGGGATATTGCAAACAGAAGTCTACTACAGAGAAATGTCATGTCTGCACATTATTTTAAAAGTGGATTTTGCTTTTCCGGTGAGCGTGATCGGTACATGAGTAGAGAGTTTGGGGCATGAGCGACAGAGCAGAGCGTGCAGTGCACACACAGAGCGGAACAGGTGCGCACACACACACGTAACGGAGAGCGCAACACACAGATGGAGCGGAAAAAGCCGCTCGTGAAGTTACTAAAAATGTTGTGCGAGAGTGAAACCTGATCACAGCGGCATATTTGCGACCTTTTTTCTGTTTCGCCCCCAAAATGCAAAATTTCAGTGCATCCCTTGAAAGATGTAAATCACTGTACCTTCCAGAGCTCCTCGAGTTTGTTAATCTGCTGGGCCGTGATCTGACGGGCCCTCAGCTGCTCCTGCTCGGACGGGATCTTCACCAGCCAGGACAGAAAGCAGCGGTCCTGGATGAGCGGCTGCCACTGAGAGCTGTCCCAATTAATGTCCTTCAGACTGCTCTGGCTCGCGCACGGCTGCCTAACCACACAAACACACACACACACACCCATGAGACGGAGCGACTGCACATGCTTAACAACATGCACTTAACAACAACAACCAATGTGTGGTTTCACGGCTTCAAGTGGTGTGATTAAATTTACATGAAACATTTTCAAATAATTCAACCAGTCAACATGAAGTGCAATCAATCTCTAGAAAAACGGAAAAGAATGTTTTATGCACTGCTCTTATTTATGCATTCATGTATACAACTATTGATTAAAAAGATATAAAACTTAATTCATAAAAATCTTTTTTTTTTTGGTGCATTTATCTACATTTTCATTAGCACATTAAAAGCAATTATGCTAGCACACGAGGCACATAAAGTGCAAAGGTTTCTTACACTCACGCCCAGTTTCATTATGTAAAAATTTAAATGCAAGCAACATTAGGGACTTCCTCCATTTCATTTTCAGAAAGCATGTACCTTCACACATGAAAGAGTTTAGACACTCAATATTAACAGTTTAATAGCCTTAAAGGAATAGTTCACTTCAAAATGAAAATTTACTCACCCTCAAAGTTGTTTCAAACCTGTATGAGTTTCTTTCTTATGCTGAATGGAAAAAGAAGATATTTTGAAGGATGTCAGTAACCAGACAGTTGTTGGACCCCATTGACTTCCATAGTAGGAAAAAAAATAAGTAGGAAAATCAACTGTTTGGTTACCGAGATTCTTCAAAATATCCTCTTTTGCGTTCAGCAGAAGAAAGAAACTCATACAGGTTTTGAAACAACTTGCGTGTGTAAATTTTGTAAAATATGTCGTATACATAAAGACACAGCTAGAAAGAGCATATTTAATTTGTATTGTTGTCGTTATAAAAAACAATTACTAAAACTCCCTTTATTTACTGATGTCTAAAAGACGTCAATTTAGATTTGGTTCAACCCAGTCATAATAAACTCCTGTGATGATTGTATCCACAGAAACAGCAGCTTGTGAATCAGGATGAAGCCGTTTGCAAACGAGTGGAGAATTTCACCTGCACAGAAGCACCACGACAGAGTCTGCTTTAGCCGGGATGAAGCCGAGAAGGAAGACGTTACGGCAGCCGCAGTTATAGCACTCCAGAACAGTCTCTCCCAGCGGCCCGTCCTTATGCAGCGTCACCTCCTTACATTTGGCCCTCACCAAATGGTTCACAATATGACTAAAGAAGACAAGTGTGACATAAGACATCAGCCTTTAAGTGTTAACAATGCTTTGGGTTGAATTTAACGACACAAACGTAATCTAATAGGTGGACTCACCTGCCAGAGGTGTTGCCCCGGCCATTGCAAAACCATTTCTTGCTGGTGTTGCAGTAAACCACACATGCTGGATCATGGATGCCACAGTAGCTACAAACATACAAAACAAAAACCAGCCCACAGAATGATTACTGTAGCGTACTAGCAATACACTGACACACACTACCGTTCAAAAAAATTTGGGGTTGGTAAGATTTATTCATGTTTTTGAGAGATGTCTCTTATATTTACTTGATTAAACATACAGTAATATTGTGAAATATTATTACAATTTCAAATGACTTTTCCATTTCAATATACTGTCAAATGTTATTTATTCCCGTGATGCAAAGCTAAATCATTACTCCAGTCTTCAGAGTCAAAAGAAATTATTCTGATATGCTGCTTAAATATTCAATGTTGAAAAATGTTTGTGGAAACTTAGAAAATGAATAGAAAATTCAAACGAACAGCATTTATTTGAAATATAAATCTTTATAAACATTATAAAAGTCTGTGCTGTCATTAAAATAATGACAGTGTTAAATCATCTGTAAATATATACTTTTCTTTACAAAGTCATTTTGACCTAAAATCTTACTGATAAAATAACTACCCACCTACAATGACCTAGCCTACATAAATGAGGCATAATGTACAATCAGAAGGGTCATGCTAGCCTTGTGGGAGTTTGTTTGTATAAATGACTGGCCGACTGCAGTTGTCTGGGGAAAACTGTCAGTTATACAGCACAGTGTCATATACAAATACTGCTGTGAGTGATCAGAGGTACACGTTTCAGAGAATCAAATCAAGCAATAGCGTCACGCTCTGTATATCTCTACGGCATCGCTGTCGAGGAGTGATTAGCGGGTGAAGTGGATTAATACTTACTGTAAAGTTAGCAAAAGTTATCAAGAGGATTGTAATGTTTAAAGCAGATGTCTTAACAAAATGTAAGCAGACCGGGAAGATTGTAAATGAGCCGTTCATTCATAAATCGAGGTTAAAATACAGACTGGAAGACAAAAGACAGCGAGCGCGGCGCTGAAAAGGGGCGGGGCTACATAGACACATAATTAAGGCACGTGAGATCAGGACAGGTGTGTCATCTAGGGATGTGCACGAATATTCGAATTTTCGAATATTCGATCTGTAATTATTATTCGAAAAATAAAATACTATTCGAATTTTATCGAATTTATGAAGCCGTAAATACTTTGCGGGTCGTAAATGCAGTGAATCCCTGATAAATCCCAAGCACTAACTCGCAGTTATAATTAAATGCACTGGGTGGCACTGTGGCGCATGTTTAACAAGTTGTTTGTATTTTATCATAATGTCGTCGTCTGCCTCGCGAAGTTTGGAATTACTAGTCGAAAATGAGGTTACTAAATGATTTTACAAAATGGAATTACTTTTGATCAAATTAATTTATTAATCTGGAGTTATAATATCATCACCACAATGAGAAATCACATGAACTCCAAACAGCAGTCGACTGAGGAAAGACAGCTGTCTATTATTGCATCACGACTGCAGTAAGCGCAGCTGTAGTGCGAGTGATTCGAGATGATAACTTATCTAATAGTAAAATGATATTGATGTATATTCTTCCTTTAAGTTTTCTTTGAGAGAGAGGTTTAAGAACAGAAAACGCAAGGTGCTGTTAGAAACTTAGAACTAGAAGAACACCGTTATCTTTGTTTCTCTGAAACGTCTGTCAGCGCAGCGCGTTTTCTCACTCGAGCATAAATTCCTCGCGGCGTCCCTCCATGTGGATAGGCCTATTATTGTTTTTCTCAACATAAACGTGAAACAATATAAACACGATAATCATATGCTGACTCGAGTGTATGTGTACGTCCTGTACGATAACTGGCGCAATCTGCTACTCTGCTTTATTAGGCGTTTTTTTTCCGTTCGCGCTGCTTGAGCATATATCCTTTTGTTCTTATATTTTTTTGTTTACACATAGGCCTACTGTTTAATGTTTTCAATTAAAAGAAAACTTTAACACATGTTGTAAGCTTTTTGTATATATTGCCTAATCATAAGCTTCTTCAGAAATGGTGACAAAACGTTAAAAAAAATTACCTTAAAAAATAACGTATTTTTCGTTAAACGTCATTTAAATAAACGAATATTCGAATATTCGAATTTTATGAGGCCGAATATTCGAATGCAATATTTTTGAAAAATGCCCATCCCTAGTGTCATCATCATCATCTTCAGTACCTGCAGGCGTGCACCGGCAGATCTTTAGTGTAGTAAGTGTCTTCCTCATCCTCCTCAAAGTTCAGCTCGGCCAGAAGTTGGCTGGTCTTCACCACTGCATCTTCTCCGTTGGGCAGAACTCCGTCAGGCCCGTTCACCTGAACACACAACATTTCACTTTAAAACACCTTCAAATCTTTAAATAGCACAAAAGTGAAAACAGGATATCCAATCCACTGCACACTGCACACAACCCTCGAATCACACACATCTGCAACTTACACCAGCAGAAAACTAAAATTAATAAAATTAAATCGAGCATAAATACACACTTGATTTACTAAAACAATGAAACTTCCTCTGCTGCCTCATGTACTTAAAGGAATAGTTCACCCCAAAATGAAAATGATCAAGATACTCACCATCCTAGATGACGACTTTCTTCTTTCAGCCAAACAATTTTTTTTAAAGTTATATTTAAAAAAATATCCTGGCTCCTCCAAGCTTTATAATGGGAGTGAATGGTACCCGAGTTTTGGAAGCGTAAAAAAAGCGGTGTTAATAAAGCCTTCTGGAGCGAAACAATGCGTTTTAAAGAAAAACATCCATATTTTTAACTTTATAAACGATATAATCACTGGGGTACTATACGGTTATCCGGACCACATGTGATGACCTACCCCAACCCCGCCCCTAAACCTACCCGTCACTGGGGTTACGACCAACCAAGAGCGGTTGTGGTCACGTGTGGTCCGGATAACCGTATAGTACCATCACTGGTTTCTGGTAAACGGCCGTACGCGAGTCTAGTTCCGGGCGGAAGAGTGACCTCTGACCCGACGCATGACGTAGGAGTAGCGTAATCTCAGGTAAGAGTTGACATCTCTCGCGGTCCGGCTGGGCAACAAACTCAAGCTCCTCCCACAATTCTCGTTTTAAACTTCTAATTCATGACCGATGTTTTCATCAATACGTCACGCGTCGGGTCAGAGGTCAACTCTTCCGCCGGAACTAGACTCGCTTACGGCCGTTACCGGAAGCCAGTGATTATAGTTTATAAAGTTATTTTTCTTACAAAAAGCATCACTTCGCTTCAGAAGGCCTTTATTAACCCCACTGTAGCCGTATGATATGTATTACTTTTATGATGGATGGATGCGCTTTTTTGGGCTTCAAACTCAAGGCACCATTCACTCCCATTATAAAGCTTGGAAGAGCCAGGATATTTTATATATAACTCTGATTGTGTTCGGCTGAAAGAAGAAAGTCATATACATCTGGGATGGCTTGAGGGTGAGTCAATTATAAGATATTTTTTTCATTTTTGGATGAACATATGCAACATATTATTAGAGCAAACATTAAACAATATTGCTAAATCATTCACCTTTAAACACACCAAAACCTGACCAAAACAAGCCCTACAATGAAACACTCATAATAAAAAACACTCATTTAACACCATTGTAGCTCACAAAAGAAACACACAATAACACATATGAGATGCAACTGACATAAACAAGCCCTAAAATACCTCATAAATGCTCAAATACAGTGCATAATTTTATAATAACGCCAAACAGTTAATAAATGCATCCTTGAAAGTACATAAATACATCCCACATCAGCGGCAGAACTACATAATAATAACATCAACATAGTAAACAAATATCTGACAACACACATGACAGCTGTAGCCAACTCAAGCTATCTGTAATAACACGTGCGGTTTCATATTTTAAGAAATCTAGATTACTATTAACACTAACAGCACTGTGGTTGCACAAAAGTCCCTCTAAAAGTACGAAAATACACCTGGGGATCCGCAGCTAACCAACCAAAACAAGCTATTTGACATAACACATTCATCATCAATAATAACATACAAGATAGTATCTTTGATTGAACTTATTAGTAAATAAAATTGGTTAAAACATTAATGTAGTTGACAAAAGTCCCTCTGACAACTCTCTCTCTCTCTCGGGCGGCCTGCTCTATCGTTGCTAACGCTACCGCGCGGCTAACGCCTGCTAGCTCGCCATATTTGCACTCAAACGCGTTCTATCCCGCCTGATTTAAAGCTCGCTTGTGTGTTTTTACGCGTTTATACCTGGTTGTCGAGCTGACTCTGGGTCTGGCCTTGGGTTTGGGTCTGGCTGGGCAATGTAAAGTCGGTGAACTCGAACTCGGAGCCCTGCGTGTCGGCCCCGAGAAGCTCAGTTTCCTCTGTGTCCAGGAAGGTGAGCGTTTGCGAGCTCGGCCCGTACGCCTCCACACTCATCTTTATCCGGCTCTATTGACCGCCTTTTCACAGAAAACACCGAATAATCCGTCCGAGATGCGGGAGAAGAATAACCGACCGAAGCGCGTCGGGCGACGTTTGTTTTGATTCGAAGCGAAGAGAGGGAAACGGCAGCGCGCGCGACGGGCTCGTGCAGAAATGAAAGCAAACGATTCCGGAGAAAGATTCGACTCCCACTCGAGAGCGCGACGCGCGGTGACGTCACGGGCGAGCGCAACCGACGTAGAGCGCACAGTGCCGCTGACGTGTACACACGTTTGCTGTTTGTACAGGAAAAGGTCTGTTTTGTAAACATTTAGCTGTCATTTTAGAGCTTCTCTCAACGACACATCGTCTAGAAATAGATGTCGAGCTCTTTATGAAATATTATATTGTTTTTAATCACCATGGGAAAATTGGGAGCTGTGAAAAACATGATACACCGGTTTTGCCAGATGAGAAGTTTATCTATGTATCATCTTTATATCTCTATAACTTTTAATTGCTTTTATTTTGTGATTATTTTAATTCCTTTCTGTGTAAATCACTTTGAATTACCATAGTGTATGAAATGTGCTATAATAAACTTGCCTTGCGCGAAATATTGACAAAATAAAGACGTGAATGGGCAGTGTATTGAAATATTATTTAAAAAAGTATAAATCCTTTGATAAATATTATGCATTACGTTTTAACATCATAATAATATTTAATAACCTTTAATATTTGTAATTATCTAATATTTGTGTTATGTATCTGACTTCAGATAACATCAAAAGGTGAATAAAGAGTGAAAACCCTGACATATTTTGACCTCTTAATGCACACTTTCATCGTACACATACTTATTAATAGGCCTATATATTTATAATATGATATGCTGATAATAAAATTGGTAATGCAAGATTTTAGAACATGCAAAACACAATTTCACTAGTGATCTCATACATTTTCCTGTATTAAAATGTAATGCAAAAAAATCACATCCATTTTATGAATTTAAGATAAAAAACAAAACAATTAAATAAGGCAGAAATCATTTATTAAGAGCTACAGTTTATAAAAAAAAGTGGAAGAACAAGGAAACACAAACATAAAGAGGAAACACAACAGCGTCCACCAGAATGTGGGAATATTAATGTACACACTTGAACAGATGTCAGAACACTTAATACAATACAACTGACCAGTGGAAACAAGGAAATGCTGAAAATAACAGTGTTTTTAGGCAACATTAAAATAATGAAGATTCACAGCATGATCTGTTTGGTCCAGTATGTTGTAATTAATAACTCATATTCCAGTAAAAACCTTAGAAAAACAAGCTAAAGAAAGAAAATTAAAACCATATGCAATTTTAAATCACTTTTTATAAAATCATATAATGGACTGAGCCATTATAATGTAGTGGAATGCAATGCAATGTATAATGTAATGGGATTTAATGCAATGCAATGTATAATGTAATGCAATGTATAATGTAATTTAATGCGATGTATAATGCAATGTAATGTATAATGTAATGTAATAATTTAATGCAATGTATAATGTAATTTAATGCAATGTATAATGTAATGTAATGCAATGCAATGCAATGTAATGTATAATGCAATGCAATGCAATGCAATGTAATCATTTAATGCAATGTCTAATGTAATGTAATAATTTAATGCAATGTATAATGTAATTAATCTAATGCAATACAATGTGCAATGTAATGTGATGTAATTTAATGCAATGCAATGTATAATGTAATGTAACAATTTAATGCAATGCAATGTATAATGTAATTAATGTAATGCAATACAATGTGCAATGTAATGTGATGTAATTGAATGCAATGTAATGTATAATGTAATGCAATGTAATGCAATGTAATGTAATTAACCGTCAATTAGCAGTTTAAAGAGTTCTTTTAGTTTGGACCAAAATTCGACATAGTCCAAAATTCCAGCATTTTGCAAAGAGTAAGAAAGCAATAAGAAGAAAATCTCAAACAACGTCCACTGAGAGAAGACAGACATCACCTTACAATCATCTCACGACTTTACATTTCGTATAATTAACAAACGCCAAACCGCTGATGTCTTCACAGCTAGCACTGATAGCATTAGACCTTGGATTACTCAAAAGGCATCAGATTTAGGTGTCTTTATGTGGGACTCTGCACATAAAAGGATTAAAATGGTGAAAAACACACTTGGATTGTACAGTTATTGATGCTTGTATCCTAAAAGTCTGGTTACTCACTTTGGGCACTTTAATAACATGACAGACATAGTTATTATGTCTTTATATCACTGTCCAGCAGGCAAAACATTGTTTTTACTTCGTCATAATTTTAAACCAGCCTTTCCACCTGCTCTGTAGTCTGTGATCAAATAAACTGGGATGCTTACACTCCCAGCCCAGTGTGTGTGTGGGGTATTTTTGAAAGCTGCAAACGATAAGAGTTACGTTTAAAACAGTGTTAGTTTACAGTCATTGTGATTATAGTTTTTATCAATATTTTAAATTATGTTCTTAGTTTTGTTAACTATAAAAACCCTGATTTGAAACGCTTAATACTACACACATACTTAAGTGGTAACACTTTACAATAAGGTTAGTTACCATTAGTTAATGCATTAACTAACAATAAGCACTAAATACTTTCAGCATTTATTAACCTTTGTTCATGTTAGTTAATAACAATGCTCATGTCAGTTCACAGTGCATTTAAAGATTCAACATTTGAGCTTAAAAATGTCTCAACTAAGATTAATAAATGCTATAGACGTATTGTTCATGTTAGTTAACTAATGTTAGCGAATGAAACCTTATTGTAAAGTGTTAGCACTTAATCTGTTAAATAACGAATCTAAAAACAAGACGGCGAGAGAAAGTGTTTAAATACATTATTTTTGAAAATGTACCTGCAAGACATACATGTATATTGTAATGCAAATGTAAAATGGATAGTTTCGACATGGTTTTCACATTAGAATGACGTCTGTTTTATGCATAATACCAAATCTCTGCATGTTTCAAGTATACCCCATTAAAGTGCTTTCCTCATGATTTGAGCCCGGCTGCAGCATTGAGTTTAGCACACGAGTCGATTCTCAAACCAGCTGGACGCTCCGTGCGCGTAGCACACAAGTTGAGATATCGAAGTCTTCAAATGCGCATGAACTCTTGAATCCAAACAAGAGCGTGGTGTGAGACTCTCACTGGTCGTGCAGACAGTGTTTCTTTCCCTTGTTTTGCTCCATCAGTTCAAGCATCTCCAGAACGACGGCTCTGAGGGCGCGAGCCAGATCCTCTGCGCTGTACGGTTTTCCCAGAGGAGGAACATGGACAAACGCGGATCTGCCGTCGCCCAGAAACAGAGACGTGTAGTAGGTGTAGTCACACAGATACCTGAGGAAAGAGGATGGGGGATTTGGTTATACCTTATTTTAAGGTGTCTTTGTTACACTGTAAGTACTGAGTAATATTAAGTAACTTCATGTACTTACTAAAGGGTTAGGATTTGGGGTGACACTTTATTTTACAGTGTCCTTGTTACATGTTGCATGTATTTGCCATAGTAATAACAGTAAATTATGCATAATTACATGCAACTAACCCTCAACCAAACCCAAATCCTACCCTAACCCTATAGTAAGTACATGTAGTTGCTTAATATTACTCAGTACTTAAATATATAATAACACTGCAACAATGACACCTTAAAATAAAGTGTAACCGGATTTGGTTTGGTTTGGTTGAGGGTTAGTTGCATGTAATTATGCATAATTACTATAGTAACTACATGTAAACATATGTAACAATGACACTGTAAAATAAAGTGTTACCAGGTTGTTTTTTTTCTATAAAGCCCTGATCCAAAACTTGAGTCAGATGGCTGGATTCACGCCATTTACAAGTTCTCAGGCTAACATTTCACCATCCAATTAATCCCAGATGGATAAAATCAAGTCTCACTCTACATTCCTGGGCAAAATGGGCCAAGCCTAAAATGGCAAAATATTTAGAGCCAGATTTACTAACAGCTTGTGCCAGGGCGCCAGTTAAACAACTACTATCATGATTTACTAAAGACACGCAGTGAAGAATCAGCGCTGGAAAGGCGAGGACAGGGTTATTTTTGTGGCTGATATTATTACATATGCATCTGTAGGAGTTTCCCTTTCAGATGGTTCAATTTATGGGAGGAGAATATTTAAAGGGGGTGATGAACTGAGAAATCAAATTTTCCTTGAGCTTTTGACATATAAGAGGTCATCATACTATAAGAATATCCTGAAAGTTTCAGAACTGGAAACTTCCTTGTTAATCCAATAAAAGCTTTTATTGACACCAGGCACAGCGAACGACAAGAGAAGATCAACACCTACTTCAACACTGCCTATTTAGCCCCGCCCACCGATACATGAAACTCATTATAATATGCAAACCTGTTCATCTTCAATGCATCTTCAATGCAGCACGCCCATAAAAACCGAGCGTTTCAGAAGCTAGGCTCAAAACCAGGGTAGAAAATAGCCTATTACTTATTCATTTTGATGTTTTTGAATGTAAAAACCAAGCGAACGTCATAAGTTGACCTCAGACAACAATATCATTTTTCTTTAAAAAGCCAGTTCATGACCCCTTTAAATGATCATGCAAGGTGATTTACTAAGGTTTGCGCTCGTCAATTTACTGGTGTTTGCGCCATTATTTACCGCCCCAAAAAAGCATGTCTTAAAGGATTAGTTCACTTCAAAATGAAAATTTCCTGACAATTTACTCACCCCAATGCCATCCAAGATGTTCATGTCTTTCTTCAGTGGAAAAGAAATTAAGTTTTTTGAGGAAAACATTTCATGATTTTTCTCCACACAATGGACTTCAATGGCAACCAAGATGTTGAAGTCCAAATCAATGCAGTTTCAAAGGGCTCTGCACGATCCCAGCTGAGGAATAGGGTCTTATCTAGCGAAACGATCGAAAAATGTATATACTTTTTAACCACAATTGTTCATCTTGTGCTGGTCTGCGACGCGCCACGTATTATGCCATCATGTTGGAAAGGTCACGCTTCACGTCATCTATCTAAGCTATTTGTCTGTGTACTCCGGTTCAAAAAAGTAGGGAAGGGCGAAAAATTCCATCTCATTTTCTCCTCCAACTTCGAATCGTCTGAAAATGACAGATCGTTTCGCTAGATAAGACCCTATTCCTCAGCTGGGATCGTGCAGAGCTCTTTGAAGCACTTCAGAGCCCTTTGAAACTGCATTGATTTGGACTTCAACATCTTGGTTGCCATTGAAGTCCATTGTGTGGAGAAAAATCATGAAATGTTTTCCTCAAAAAACTTAAATTTCTTTTCCACTGAAGAAAGAAAGACATGAAAATCTTGGATGGCATTGGGGTGAGTAAATTGTCAGGAAATTTTCATTTTGAGGTGAACTAATCCTTTAAACCAGACGTTAACTGGTAGATTGCATTGGTCATTATGGAAATGATCATTTCCATAATGACCAACGCAATCTTTCAGTTAGCGTCTGGTTTAAGACATGGCTTTTTTGTTCATTAATTTGCGCATCAGTAGATCACACGCAGAACTTTCCACGCCCATTAGCGCTGTTTTGAAATTGCTCTTGCCATTCTAACCTGCCCTGTTTAGTAAATCTGCCCCTTAGTGGTCTTTTAATGGTCTTAAAGGGACGGTTCACCCAAAAATGAAAATTCTGTCATAATTTACTCCAAACCCGTTTGAGTTTCTTTCTTCTGCTGAACACAAAAGATATTTTGAATAATGTCGGTAACCAATCAGTTGTTGGACCCCATTGACTTCCATAGTAAGAAAAAATGCTATGACAGTCACTGGGGTCCATCAGTTCTTTGGTTAGCATTCTTCAAAATCAAAATATCTTCTTTTGTGTTCAGCAGAAGAATGAAACTCAGAGGTTTTTGAGTGATAGACACATTTTTGGGTGAACTATCACTTTAACCATTTTAATCACAAATCACTGGTCGGGAAATTAGCAAGAATTGCACCAATACTGTAGATAAAGTAAGTTTTAGTTTATTTATTAACAGTGTTGTTCCCTCAATGTTAATGGCTTCAAACTGTTCATGAGTAGTTAATAAATGTCTCCCAGTTAGTTCGAGTTTAATGTGAAACCAAATATTCACTAAAGGGTTCAAATCTGAACTCTGACCATCTAAAACATGAGCCACTTCTTGGCTGTCTTTGCAGTTTGGGCAGGAGCATTGTTTTGTTGAAAATGACATCTGATCATTCCTCTTTAGAAAACAAATTTGCGTTTGTGGGAAGCAAGCCGTTCTGCAATATTCTCCTGTGCTTCGAATCATTAAATGAGTTTTCACAGTGAAGTAGCTCATCAGTTCCAGCAGTTAAACAGACACTCTTCCTTCATGCTTCACTGTGATAGACATGCATTTATTATTATATTTCTCAGTAGATTTTGGAAGATTTCACCATGCAATTCATCACTCCACACACAACTTCCCATATTCTGGGAATATTTGTTTTTCTGAGACAGCAATGGCTTTTTAAGTAGTGCATTTGCTTAAATGTAACAATTTTCCAGATCAATTTGTGGTTAAGACAATTAAAAGCTTTGTTTTTAGCCATTTTGGGCTTGACCCATGTTTTTGCTCACTTTTTCTTAAAGGGGTGTTTGATTATGATTTCACTTTTCTAACTTTAGTTAGTGTGTAATGTTGCTGTTTGAGCATAAACAACATCTGCAAAGTTACAACGCTCAAAGTTCAAAGCAAAGGGAGATATTTGCTTTTAAAGAAATCGCTTTTTAAGGACTACAACAAACAGCTGGTAGAGACTACATGACATTCCTCCAGGGTTAGTGACATCACCAACCCTAAAATTTACATAAACCCCGCCCCCGGAACACGATTTATAGATTATCAAGACAGAATATGCTAATCAATGACTAGAAGATAACTACACATAAGCTACATAAATTCATCAACTAACCATTCAGAAATGTTGTCTACATGTTGTCACTTCTTCTCGAGTCTCTCCATCTTTCTGACTCCGGTTTGAACATAAAAGGCTAAAAATGTGTTGAAATTTTCAGTGCATGTGTTTGTGAGATATAAAATGACACGAGCTCTTGAAGCTCCGCCGCCTGTGCCGGGAGCAGCAGCTCATTTGCATTTAAAGGGACAGACACAAAAACGGTGCGTTTTTGCTTACCCTCAAAAAGTTACTATTTTTACATGCTATATAAAAATATATGTGGAGTATTTTGAGCTAAAACTTCACATTCACACTCTGGGGACATTATATCACCCCTTTAATGAATATACTTTTTCACTTAGAAATAAGTAAGATTACAGAAGTAAAATGCCATTAAAGGGATACTCCACTTTAAAATGAAAATTCTGTCTTCATATACTCACCCTCATGTTGTTTCAATCCTTTATGAATTTCTTTCTTCTGCTGAACAGAAAGGAAGATATTTAGAAGAATATCAGTAACCAGACAGTTTCTGGTCCCATTGACTTCCATAGTATATTTTTTTTCCTACTATGGAAGTCAATGAGACCAGAAACTGTCTGGTTACTGATATTCTTCTAAATATCTTCCTTTCTGTTCAGCAGAAGAAAGAAATTCATACAGGTTTGAAACAACATGAGGGTGAGTATATGATGACAGAATTTTCATTTTAAAGTATCCCTTTAAAATCAGCTATTTTCATTAGCTGCGTTTGTATAAACCATAATAATCCGTTTGTAAATCGCACTAGTAGCACATATGGAAAAAAAAAAAAAAAGTCACATCAATCAGAATGAATTGGCCAATTCCGACTGAAATTGAATTCAGATTGTAAAGGGTGATCCGTTCAATAGGACATGTAAACACCTGATCGGATTGAGAACCGAAACCGGAAAGTTCTGTGCATATGCAATGACAGAAATGGTGTAATGAATTATGACTTGTTAAATATATTGTCGTGTCAATCTAAAATTCTCCTTTCACTCGTCATCTGTGAAGTGCTGCAGTTCAGTCCTTGCTTCGGTCTCTCATCCACAGATGCGGGAAGGGGCGATAATGATAAATGTGCTTGTCGTCTTCTAATTAGGACCCAAAATAGATAAATATTAAATCTGATTAATATTAATAAGAAGCAATGGTAGGAGGCTGGTTATAATGCGCTAACAGCTGTAGACTGGTGCAGTGTGAGCATGTCAAAAGATCAAATCCAACTTGAAGCTTGTGACATATAAACCTGATCAATTTATTTAGCGTTCATGTAAACACTATGTTCGGATTCATCAATCGGAATGATTTTATTCCGACTGAAACAAAATGTGTTCATGTAAACGTAGATAAAATACAATGAGAACAGATACAGTAGAAAACACACATACAATCTTCGGTCATAACTTGCAGAATCTGCTAAATCTTAATAATTTTAAGAAAAATCATAGAAATTTGTTTAATGTTAATGTTTTTTTATCTAGCAATGACACAGTTTTAAGAATCTAGCATATGTAAACTTGTGTACCGCGCGATTTAAAAAAAAAAAGTCTTGTGGACTATATGTAAACATTTGATAAGTGAAATATATGCAATATGCAAAAATGTTAAAATGATTTACGTTTTAGAAATTCTGCAAGGTATCAAGTAAACTTATGACTGTAAGTGCACATATGTCATTTTTACAGTCTTGATTTTGTTTTTTCCTGCTTGAATGTTGATTATATTCCTCATATTCTCCATTGTTGCAGCTCGTCTCTTCCCAGTCTGTCAGTAACGCTCTGTTTAGTTCCTGTCTCTATGAAGCCCCTCCTTCTGAAAAGCACACTGTGCTCTGATTGGTCGGCTGGAGCAGTGTGTTGTGATTGGTCGAGCGCTTCGAGTGCATTTGGGAAATGCCCCGCCCCTTTTCATAACCGCCAGTTTAACACACTACTAACTAACTCGACCAGGCCCCGCCCCTTTATTCTGCGTATTAATTATTTAAATTAGGAATATTGTGACGTGTTCGTTCCCGGAGGAAACTCTAGACTACAATGGAAGCGTTTCAGGAAGTTCAGAAACACTGACACTGATATAGAGAAGAACTACATTACATTACACACTAAATAAGATGAACATGGAAAAAAGAATAACAGCATTTTAGAGAAACGTCCATACCTGCCGGCGTCCTTCGATACAGACACAGAGACCCCAAGCCCAGAGGAGTTGACTCTCTTACAGACCGTGTCCATGTCTATGACAGAGGGAATGCAGTCGGGTCCTCCCTCCATACAGCAGCGGGACTCGGGACAGAACCGGCAGTTGTCCAGGCGCATGTAACCCTGGTTATGACCACACTGTTCGAGTGTTACTGTGGTGGCCATCCCCGAAACGCCAACGTGGACAACTAACTTTGAAAAAGCAGAAAGAAAAAAATAAGCTTTTAAAAAGACTTTCTTTATTTTTTATAAGATGTTCTTAATAGGGCTGTCAAAAATGTTTAATTTCTGTGGTTTAATGCATTAAAAATAATGAATTGATTTAATTAACCAGTGTCCTAGTTAAAACTGCTTATTTCTCTGGATTTAAACATTCTTGGAAACATTTGGGATAATGCAAGTACACAAGTCTACAAAATATATAACATTGTTCTAGTGGTTTTTGGATATTTTAATCCAAAAATCTTACATATTGTGCCTTTAATAGGGCTGTCAAAAATGATGTTAATTTCTGTGGTTTAATGCATTAAAAATAATTAACCTAGCATCTATATTTTATACTATGCTAACATCCCTGGACTAGCGTTACCGTATATGATCACGTGATCTGTGCGCTGAACCAGCTCCGTGAGCCAAGAGATCCGCATTTATTACTTAGGCTATTTAAATAAACTCTGCAAAAAAAGATTCCTCTTTAAAAAAAAAAGTATCAGCTGCATGCAAAGTGAGCCATATTTGGGTTCTGGCCACTAAAAATGTGTACAATTGACTAATTTACTCATGGAGCCACATTGAAATCCCCATATCTCTGGAAATTAAACATGTTGGGCCTTAAAAAATAAAACAATAAAGTAAAAGTTTGTTAAGAACCAGAACCTGAAAGGATATTAAGAGATTCTTAATACTTCTTGAGTTTCAGGCACGCAAACTTCAGGCAAAAACACAAGAAGTGCTTTTGTCCGATTTTTTAACACCAACACACACACACACACACACACACACACACACACACACACACACACATATATATATAATATATGTATATGTGTGTATATATTTGTGTGTGTGTGTGTGTGTGTGTGTGTGTGTATATGTATATGTATATATATGCATGTATATATATATATATATATATATATATATATATATATATATATATATATATATATATATATATATATATATATATATATATATATATATATATATGTATATATGTATGTATGTATGTATTTATACATATAGATGTATGTATATATGTATGTATGTATGTAAAATACAGGGTGCATAAGTTTGGACACCCCTATGTTAAATTCCCATAGAGGCAGGCAGATTTTTATTTTTAAAGGCCAGTTACTTCATGGATCCAGGATACTATGCATCCTGATAAAGTTCCCTTGGCCTTTGGAATTAAAATAGCCCCACATCGTCACATAGCCTTCACCATACCTAGAGATTGGCATGGGGTACTTTCCATAAGATCATCTCTCAATGCAAATCAAACCAGCTTTTAGGCTAACTGAAATAAAACCATGCCAATCTCTAGGTATGGTGAAGGCTGTGTGATGATGTGGGGCTATTTTAATTCCAAAGGCCAAGGGAACTTTATCAGGATGCATAGTATCCTGGATCCATGAAGTAACTGGCCTTTAAAAATAAAAATCTGCCTGCCTCTATGGGAATTTAACATAGGGGTGTACTCACTTATGCACCCTGTATTTTAAGGAAGAACATTTATTTATTTACAATACATTATTCATTCACAAAGAAAATTGGTGTCCTTAAAGGTTGGATTTTTCCTAATTTTTTAAATTAAGGCATTAAGTTCAATTTCCAAAAGATGATTTTTTTATTCCTCTTTTTAGTCAACTTTAGTATGGGTGTCTAAACTTATGCATAGCACTATATATATATATACACACACACACACACACAAATATATACACACATATACACATATACATATACATATATATATATATATACACACACAAACTTTTATGTTAGATGTGATTAATCGATTTGATAGCGCTCGTTTATATAGATATAAACTCATTTGATACAACACAAACATGCGGTTATGAGAAAATGTTTTAGGTTTTTTAGCATGTGTGAAATTAAAAAACTAAAGTAAAAGTTTGTTAAGAATCAGAATCTAAAAGGATATTAAGAGATTCTTAAAACTTCTTGAGTCACAGGCATGCTTTAACACAACTTTAAAAAAACATAAGAAGTGCTTTTTCCCTTTTTTAAACCGTCACCGACACACACACACACACACATATATATATATACACACACAAACGTTTATGTTAGATGCGATTCATCGATTTGATAGCACTCGTTTATATAGATAAAAACTAATTTAATACAACACAAACATGCGGTTATGAGAAAGTGTTTTATGTTTTTTAGCGCGAGCATGTGTGATTTTCGGGCAGATATAACGTTAGTTACGCTACTTGTGGGAGATGCTGTTTCCATAGAGACGGCAGAAGACTCTGGACGGTCTGATACTCCACAGGAACTTCAGCAACACAAAGGTTTATTTCGTCACCCAAACCCAGTTTCTCCAGCTCCTGAGAAGAGCACATTTTTACAGAAGAAAACGTTACAGCTTCTCATCTTATACAGAATCAACTTTGTCTCAAAAGTTTCTCCTGAGATTCCTCAAGAACATAAATTTAATCTAAACGAGTCGACAGACATTCAGTATGTAGACAGCAGCTCAGAACATTAGATGAGAAATGTTTGGGTTCATATTGAGATCTTTGACTTTCGATTGCAAACTGTGTATATGATCAATACTGAGCACAGTTTGAGACACTGCTGAGATCTTCTGAAACACTGAAATGTACACATGTAAGACTAATACGGTCTTTTTCTCATTAGAAACTGAGAAGCGGATTGTTTCAGAATTAAAGAGTTGTTAAAGTGCCCCTATTATGCAGTGTGTAAAGTTTCACAGATCAAAGTGCAGATAAATGGACGTTTTGTCTCACGAAAGAAATAATTGATTCTGAACTGAAACGAGTCGTCAGTAATTCAGTCTCACTTCCAGCTGAACCTGCGTAGATTTGGAACTCATTTGCATAATGCCAAACTATGGTCCTCATTGGCTGCCGGTGAACAGCGTCTCTTTGCCCCGCCCCCAAACACTGTAGCGTATCTGAGACTGGAAGAGTTTGTGTTGTTCATGTGGAGAAGACACTGTTTTCTGCTGACAAAGCAAATCCACTGTGATGAGATTGATACGGTAAAACTCACGCCATTGTTACTGTTCGTATCACTATGTATCCAGAGCTGAGATTCAGATATGATAATGAGCATTTGGTTTCTGACTTGAGCTGTAAGCGGTCGACCAATCACAGCAGACTGGGCCATCTGACCAATCAGAGTAGAGCAGGCTTTCGGAAAGGCGGGGTTTAAAGAGACCGAATCCTTGATTGAACCGTTTCAGACACTGAGAGTAATTATGAGAAAATGACAGTGTTTTTATTCTTAGATGCGTGTAAACCTGTTGCAGGAGACTCCAAAACAACATTAGGAACCTTTAAAATAGCATAATAGGGGCACTTGTGTCCTCTGTGCTTTCTGTCGACAGATTAGATCCAACCTTTGTTGAAGATTTCAGACAGCGCCGCCAATACTTGCAAACACTCCAGAACTGTCAAATATTATCCTTATCTAGTAATCATTAATAGTTGTAACTGCTGCCTAACATATTCATTCTGTCTGTTTTACTGAGTTAATGCCCGACGAGGTGTCCATTGTCAGGTATTAATGGACGATTGCGAGGCGCGGAGGACGGTTGCCTCCGCCGAAGTCCATTAATACCTGTGACAGTGAACACCTTTTCTATGTATGTATATTTATTTATATATTTATTTTTTTATTTTTTACATTTATTTGTATATTTATTTATGTATTTATTTATTTTTAATATTGGCAGCTTTGGCATTCCATACTCGAAGGGCATTAACCCGCTTATACCATGGTCACTTGCCAAATAACACATTTTTAAAACATTAGTTTATATTTTAATTAATTTTACAATCGAAATCTAAAGTTTTTACAAACAATAACTTGGTTTCCCTGGTTACGCCTGACGGTTTATTTAGCAACCGGAGATATTTATAGTCCGCTCAGCTCGTAGAACGCTTCAGTTTAGCTAAATTACGAGCCAGAAAGATATTGTAAATATTATTATTATTATTATATGTATAACAGCTAACTAGATGTTTGTTTTGATACAATACGTTGTAAACGGATACTTTGACTGCCTGTTGCTATGGTTACTCACAGCTGATGTAGCCAGCGCATTTATTTATTAATTTCTAACGGTAAACAGTCAGTTTCACCAGAACTCCTTTACTAGGTGTCCTCTATCACTTTTTAACGGACACCCTGCAGCCAATCAGAATCGAGTATTCACCCAGACCATGGTATAAATGACATTAACTAACCACATAACTATGAATATTATTGACATTACTTTGATACACTCAAGTTGCTTTGAAACAGTGTGTATTGTAAAAAGCACTATACAAATTAAGTTATATTGAATTGAAGTTTACAGTTATGCGGAAGTCATGCATAAATAAACATAAGTACAGATCATAGGTCATGGTTGATCTGATCTGCTCATTTCCTACAGGTGCAAATATCATACCTGTACTGCCACCCAGCTGGCATTGACCGCATGTTCACCAAACGGTCCAAAACCTACAGAAACACAGAGAAACACAACCATATGGCACATGTAACTGTCTTATATATATATATATATATATATATATATATATATATATATATATATACCGTATATACTTGATTCTGATTGGTCGAATGATGTCAATCTACAGTCAAACATTTTGAATAATGACACTAAACTGAGTAACAGTTGAAGAAGAAATGAAGAACCAAATCAATATTTCCTGTCAATGTATTTATTTGGTAATTAGCCGTATGATCGGCAGAGTAATGTGCACTCTGCCAGTAATTATTACCCAATATTAAGAGCGAAACAAGACTTCTCGGCTTCGGATGACTGTACATTATCATCAACTTCTCTTTTATAATCGTTGCACCCTTTAACCTCAACATGCTCTCAGGACAAGCTGGAGTCCAGAGTCTAAGACTGGATTTAATAAGTAACTGCATATTTTTATCAGCTCCATCAGCAAAAAAAGTAGTATTTAAATGTGCAATGATGATGGAGATCAGATGGTAAATTCCTTTTACTTTAATATATTATAGTACTGAATGATTATACTACAGTACATACAGTCATATACAACAAACAGGATGATTATCGTAAAGCTAAAACTATTAAAAACAAATTTGTTCATTTATATAAAGCTGAACCAAAATATAAATATTACATGGAAAATATCTGAACTAAACAAAGAAAAATCAGAAATGTTGCCTTGACTAATTAAAATATGTTTAACTTAAAGCAACATATAAATAAAAACTTAATAAAAAAATTATAATTTATAAAACAATAATTGATAAAAATATTAATAAAAATAAAAATATATTATAATATTAACAATACTGAAATAACACTGACTCCAAACACTTCAAAGAATGCCATAGTAAAGTATTGCCGTAATGTCCAAACTAACATAATCGAACATATACATGGTAAATGTCCCAAAACAGTACTATGGTAAATATAAAAATTGAAAATTAAACGTTGTATTACCATGGTAAATTATAAAAACATGAGTATCATAGACAGTAATAGTAAAATACATGGTATATCAACACAGTAACTGAAGAAAAGACCAGGCAAGACAAGACGACACGAAAAGACAAGACAAGAAAACAAAACAAAAGAAAACAAAAGAGACGCAGACTCAGCTGTCACTAGAAAAACTCTTAAAACTAAAACAAAAACCACATGATCCATCAAAAACATTCCGTTTTCCGCTACCAAGACTTTCATCACAGTTTACCTGTCACGATCACCGTCTTCTTCTGGTCCATCACTGACAAACAAGCGAGTTTCGATCAAGAACCGAAGAATGACCATCAGATGAGATCTTCACAAACTGACATAAAGAACATCATGATCAACGACTCTTCCTCTCTTCCTCTCGGTCTGACCTGAGATCAGTGGTAACGGCGCACAACAGCGCCATCTGTTGCCTGGCTGTATTTACTCTCGGGAATCATTCAGTTACTAAAATAATATAAGCATAAAAAATATAAACAAATAAAAACCTATCACCACTTTATATAAATCCTCGAAGGTGATTATATAAATATGAATGTTGTACGTTTGTTTATTATCTTAATAATTATGTTGCCAAGACGGTAAAAATCCCATTGACTTACATTGACGGAATGTTCAAATGAGCCAAGACTGTTCAAACTCCAGCTGTCAAAATTCTAATTGAAACATCTATCTATCTATCTATCTATCTATCTATCTATCTATCTATCTATCTATCTATCTATCTATCTATCTATCTATCTATCTATCTATCTCTGTCGTTCTATATCTTGCTAAATCATGTAGTAACATGCTAAAACATAGGCTATTGTACATGAATTAGCACATTGCTAACACGTTTCTAACATGAATTAAACGTGACTATATGTTAACATGATCTAAAACATTGTTAATTAGCATATTGTTTTAACACATTGCTAGCAGGATTTAGCACATTGCTAGCATGTTTTAGCATGTTGCTAGCATGATTTAGACTGACTGTACTATTGCCTTCTAGCTTCAAGTTTTAAAAACTAGTTTCAAACTACTTCAAACTGAAAAACTTCAAGCTTTTACAATTAAAACTCCTTTAAACGTTCTGTCTTGGCAAACTTTTCTATCTAGCTGAACATTACCATGCACTTTACAGTGCTGTTAAATAAAGTTAGGCAGGAACAAAATGGCACCGAGGCATTTATTTCTCCAAAATAATTCTTGCCCTTTAGAATAATATTTGCCTAAACATACATCAATAAAGCATGCATGGACCTGCTTTATTGTGGAGTGATTGGTGGTTTAGACATGTGTGCCAACACCCATAACTGAGATCTGGCCCAAACCTGTTTGTTTAAGCCGGTCCCTGTATCTTTAAAAGAATGGCTTCCCATTGTTTATACTTAATCAGCAGAAGTTCTTTCAGGCACTGAGATGATGCTAAACACAGGAAGTGAGGATGTGGAGACACACATATATGCAGGAAATTCATTGAAAATGAATGCCAACAAGATATATCATATAAAGTGCTGAATAGGGATCTTTTGATGGTCATACACAGATCTTTGACAGGTAATTCCTTGAGGAGAATTTTAGTCAAGAATCAATCTGCTCATATATATATATATATATATATATAGCCTATTTATTTATTTAAATGGGGCATTTTTAAGGGAGGCAGTGTCTCCTCAAAGAAACTGGATGAGAAAATAATCGATTTTACAAAAATAAAACAACGCAAACATTACAAAATGTGACATTAAAAAACTGTAAGTCACTCATTTTCTAAAGTAACACTGTCCAACAGCGACACCCGTAGATGAAGTTATGCATCTCTCTTGCCTCCCTTGAGCCCGTTGAGTTTTAAAGTCCCCCTGCAGATGATAATTGTATCCTTTAAAACTCATCTTTGATCACCAAAATTACATATTTAAACGTTTTTTCCTGTGAAAAAAAGTCTTCATGCCTTAAAATAGCTTGAATGTAACTCGACACCCTTGCCTCATTTAGTAGTCTATAAGTGATTCTATGAATATGCTAATTAGCCCCGCCTCCACTCATAAAAATACTGCTAACTACTATCAAACAGTTAATAATGTGTTGCTAATGTTACACAAACCATGTTCCCATTCGCATCTCAGAGTCAGACAGCTGCTTTCTAACAATCAGCATCCTTAGACTTAGACACGCTTTGAACAACTCAGAACATCAGTGGAAAAAGGCATTTAGTTCATCACAACATCGTAATATACATCATACACCCGCTATATTTATACCCGGGATAACCTGTGTCTCTCCAGACTCCCCTGCTAGTTTGCTGTTAATGATATGCTAAAGCCCGCCCCCTCGTGACCTGATTGGTTACAAGGTAGTTTGTGACATCAGAAACACCAGCGATTTCAAAGCCTGTTTTTGAGACTGTCTTTGGTTCACTGCAGTTTTAAGGAGAAAATACTCAGCAATGGTGTCGACTTATGAATTTACACATGGTTTGTCTTAAAGCACATTAAAAAAACCACATAGACATATAAACAACATTAAAAACTTTATTTTCACCACAGGGGGACTTTAACAGACCACCTAAAGCGAGCGCAGGGTTTGGCGGGGGGGGGGGGGGGGGGGGGGGTAATTGAGAATGAATGGGGGGAAAGTCACGTGAGAGGAGGCAATGCCTCCATCGCGCTATGATTGGATATGATCGTTATGATTGGATATGATTGGTTCGTGCGATAAATCCCGCCTCTTGTTTCTGTGCACGTTCTCGAATCGGCCTGAATGAAGTTAATGATGGCGTTAAAAAGTAAGTAAATAACTCATCCACAGATATCACCGCTTTATGTCACGTCAAAATCAAACTTTAGTTTAGTGAGCAAAAAGCTTGAGGAAATTAAAGGTATCTTCATGTCTGTGACCAGTGAGTACAGCTTGATGACTGCTAAAAATAAGAAGACTATGTATATATATATATATATATATATATATATATATATATATATATATATATATATATATATATATATATATATATAAGGGTGTGATGATACCCCCATGTCACGATTCGATATAGGCCTATATCACGATACGATATTATTGCGATACTCCAAGAATGATAAAAGGTTAACAAAAAATGTACTGTTGATTAATATGACAAATTTGATATTACACTGTGTGTGTAAATGAATATAGACTTGGTGCTGGAAACCCAATGTAGCCTACAGGACAACAGAGACACCAGAGTAAAAATATTGATGATTCTGAAGCTGAAAATACAGAATTATTTTAGATGAATATGCTTTACTCTGTCACTGACTAGATATATTGGAAATAACATAGGACACTTTTTACACAAATATTCCCCCATTGCATTATTATACATTATATATAGTAGTTTAATGTAGTACTGACACTAAAACTCTGAAAACGTAAAAAAAATTCCTCACACAGTAATCTTTATTTTGGGTGAACTATCCACAATACATATTGTCACAATCAATAAAACATATCGTGAGACGATATATTGTTATACACCCCTAAAATTTACACACACATATGTATGTTTATAAAGTAAAAACTTTGTTTTTGACTAAACAATAATGGCTTGCAGTGTGTGCATAACTATCTTATTTTTTCCTCATCCGTTGCTGGTAAAAATCAGTCTGTTCTTCTTCTTCTTCCACCCACTCATGCTCTGCACATCTTCACCCCCGCTTCATTCACCTGCCTCTGCGTCAGAGCCCATGTCAGTGTTGCCATGGCAACGGATGATGATGATGATGATGATGATGATGCTTCTATTCTCTGATGCAGTCGGTCTACAGACGTCATCATCGCCTCCCATTCAGATCTGCGCATTTATCCACGCTCTTCTTTCTCAGTCTCACCGCCTGCCGTGTTATTTATAGAAATCCACACAGCAGCTAATTCAATTCATGAATGCAATTTAACTTCAAAGCATCTTCACGTCCCTCAAGATTAGGATTTCTAAATAAAGTTGTCATGTTCCCTTCCCTTCATTAAGTGATATTTGTCCAGTGGCAGAAAACAAAATGCTATGCAACAACGTTTTGTTTGCAACTATTTATATTTTGCATACATTATGCAGTAGAAATGCATATATGCAATAAACTAGTTAACACAAGCTTAAAACGTATGGGAAATAAAAGAAATATGTTTGACTAAACTGAACTGCAACAAGTTTGCAACCAAATCCACATTTCGTCTAATATGAAGTGAGTTTTGACATCGTGTTCAAATCACAACCAAAATCTTGGTTATAATTACAACTAAGATTTTAAATGCATTTAAAAGCAAATTATTTGGAGTATCTTCTTTCATAAGTATGGAAATAACAGATATTCATTATGTCATATATCTGAAAACATTAAAATACTCTTCATGTTGCTAATATATTATTATAACATATTCTTCGTATGACAAATGACTTATGCAACAAAGTGCAAAATCTATAAAAAATATATGTTAAAACATAATGTTTCAACAGTATAGCCTGTGTTTATTATCCAGCATATACTTTTAGGTCGGACAATAAAACTATAAATGCTTATGAATTGCGTAATGCTTACAAGAGAGATGAAAGTCTGCAAGTGCACACAAATAAATAAAAATAAGCCTTTTTTTATTGTTTTATTTATGCATTTCGATGAACTGAGTAATCCTTACATATTATTCAAATTATGAATTAATAATTTTAAATTAGTTAAAAAAAACTAGAGCTTAATAAAACACTTAAATGTAAAAAATAATAATAATAATTTATGAATACGAACCAAAGTAAATGGTTATTTCACTCATTTTATTAAGATTTACACAAAATGTTTTATTAAACTCTAGGTTTGTTTTTTACTCATTTAAAATTCTTAATGCATAATATGTAAAGATTATTCAATGGAATTTTACCATTAATCAAAATGCATAAATCTTGAAAAAAGGCTTATTTTAATTTATTTGTGTGCACTTGCAGACTTTCATCTCTCTTGTAAGCATAATGCAATTTATAAGCATTTATAGTTCTATTGTCTGACCTAAAAGTATGTTGGATAATATACACAGGCTATTGAAACATTATGTTTCATAAACATTTTTATAGTGTAGCCAATATCCTTTTCACATCAGTTTCAGCACGTTTTGATTGTGGCTGTGCATTTATAGGCCTACATTTAAATATCTAGTATATATTTAAAGTGTATATTATGTACGGTGGGATCAACAAGTCTGGGCAAAACTGGGACACCAGAAACCTGTAAATAAATAAAGTTTTAAGACTTGGACTCATAAAAGACTCGTAAAATGAATAGGAAATATTCATATCTCTATTTCAAACGACACGAGTGTGGATTATTCCATCAGATAAAAAAGCTAGAGTGGAACTGGAACACTTGATCAAGCGTACAAAGACCTTCAACATGTTCAAAAATAAGGGAACATTTTCTACCAGCCAGGCTTGCCTTGTTTCCCCACCCTCGCGCGCTCTCTACGTTCGCTATGACATCAACCCACAATGCACCGCACTGTTTGCCCGTTTACTCGCCGTCTCTGTGGCGACAGCGGCGAGCGCCGCCCCTTTATGCAAATGAAACCGGAAGAAAACGTCATCTTTGGCCAATCTGAGCGTTCTAAAGTGACATAATGGAATTTTTAGGGATAGAAAACTTGCAAATGCGTACTGACGCCCATAGAGAACACCTCTCGCGCAAGGGAGAAACAACAATATCGTAAAACAATACCATAAATCGATCAAGGGAATAAAAATAAACGTTGGAGGAAATACTTGTTCGATCAAATGAGTCGTTTGGACACCCTTCACTGGGTGTAGTAGGATGGGAACAAGCCTTTACCCAGACGAGGATATCCAAGGAATATCAAGCATTATGATGAAGAAAGACATGAGTTTGAACCTAGACGACCAGAATAGCTCGAACCTCAAGCCAGATTTGAGAGATGCCGAGGGGATTCTTAATTCACCCGATCTGGGGCTCCTCAAACTGGCTTCTCCAGAGCTGGAAAGGCTGATTATTCAGTCAAACGGGATGGTGACCACCACACCGACCTCGCAGTTCGTCTACCCGAAGTCGGTAAGCGACGAGCAGGAGTTCGCGGAGGGATTCGTCAAAGCCCTGGAGGACCTTCACAAGCAGAACCAGCTGAATGGTGGACCGTGTGTTCCACCGACGCTTAACCGACTCACGAGCAGCTCTAACCTCGCCTTGCCCACGGACCTGCCCGTGTATACAAACTTAAACGCGTACGGAAGTACGACGGTGAACTATTCAACGGACACGATCCCGTTCCCTCCGCCGCCGCCCGCGCACCCAATGGCGACGCAACAACCGCAAAAGGACGAACCGCAAACCGTTCCGGACATGCAAAGCTTCGGGGACAGTCCTCCGCTCTCCCCCATCGACATGGACACGCAAGAGCGCATAAAGGCCGAGAGAAAGAAGCTGCGCAACCGGATCGCCGCCTCCAAATGCCGCAAGAGGAAACTCGAGCGGATTTCCCGGTTGGAGGACAAAGTGAAATCCCTGAAGAACCAGAACACGGAGCTCGCGTCCACGGCGAGCGTGCTGAGAGAGCAAGTGGCGCAGTTAAAACAGAGAGTGATGAACCACGTCAATAACGGCTGTCAGTTGTTGCCTAATCAAGTTCAAGCTTATTAATAATAATAAAAAAGACAGTTGGGAACTTTATTGGGACAAACTACTTCGTCACAACTGCGTCTTTAACGGACAGCTCTGTCGCTTAGTCACGTGATACTGCCCTGTCAATCATCTTGTCAGTTAAAATCCTCCACATACAATTTTTTTTTTTAATTTAATTTCCTATCGTTTTGGAGAGAAACGTAGTCACGTTGATATGTCGTGGGTCTTTCATGTGTTCGCAATTTGCATAATTATGCATATGACCAAACGGATCCTTTACAGAAGTTCACAATGTTGGTGCAGATTAAATATAATGTGGATAACATTGAATACATATATTTTCATCAGGTTAGATACTGGTCAAACCCCTTTATCTAAACCTCTCTGCTTAACCGTCAGACTCGCACACCCGCCATGTTTGTAGTTTTTAACACTTTTTATTGGTGTTTGTAGTTCTAATCGAATCCTCGATCTCGGATTCTGACCGGAAAAAGTAGATCTGGGTATTTTTGGAATACTCATTTCAACATACTACGATTTGGGACACACTAATTCTAATTTCGAATGCTATTTAGGACGGATAGTATTACATTTAAATTAAACCGTTGTTTTATTAAGCTAATTCACAAAGCGTCATGCTTTGTTATGCAATGAGACTAGCGATTGTGCGCAGTGATACGGGGAACATTGTTTCGCGTCGGTCTCATATTATAGCGAGTGATCAATCTTCACCCAGGACTGGAAATATATCGAAATATATCTGTTTGATTGGACAAGCAGTATAACGTTTTCCTAAAATGTCACTGGAAAGTTCGCTCCAAGTATCAACCAGATGTGTGTTGTTTGGTAGCACCAGACGCTCTATCCTGTTTCGGTTTCTTTTGGAGCTATTTTCGTTGCTTTTATTATAATAATGTATATTATTTTCGTTAAACCGTCATAAAGAGCCACCATTCCGCCAAAATATATAGTCCCTGACATGACAGAATGTTGCAATGCAACGGAATTAAGGATTGTGCGATTGTATGCTGTTTTGCATCATATTTTAGCGATTGATCAATCATCCAGGACCGGAACTATATCTTTTTTTTATTTCATATCTATTTTTGATTGGACAAGCAGCGTTCCTAAAGTTTTCCTAAAACATAACTTGAAAGTTCCCTCTTTGTATCAGTCCACTGTCAGTCTGTGCGTTGCTTGGCAACACGATTGTGTTTTGGTTTCTTTTGGAACTAGTTTCGGTGCTTTGATATTTTATTAAATTGTTATTATAATAATTGCAGTCATTCCGATAAAAATAAATACAGTCCCAGACTTGACTGAATGTTGCTATGCAACAAAACAAATGTTTCTGATATGCTAAAAGGTGCTTTGTATGGAAAATTGATTTCGCCATGGAATAAAGAAATTTAAAAGATAATTGCGACTTTTTATCTCGCAATTCGTACTTTTTTTCCCCGCAATTACGAGTTTATATCTCACAATTCTGACTGTTTTTGGCAATTCTGAAAAATTTTCTCGCAATTGCGCGTTTATATCTTGCAATTCTGACAATTTTTTCTCGCAATTCTGACTTTTCTTGCAATTGTGAGTTTATATCTCGAAATTCTTTTCCTGCAGTTATGAGTTTATATCTCGCAATTCTGACAATTTTTTTAGCAAATTCTGACTCTTTCTCGCAATTACGAGTTTATATCTCACAATGTTTACAATTTTCTCTCGCGATTCTGACTTTTTCTTACAATTGTGAGTTTAAATCTCGCAATTCTATTTTTCTCGCAATTGCGAGTTTTTTTAATCTCACGATTAAATTTTTTTTTTTCAATTCTGACTTTTTTCCTCACAATTGCGAGTTCATATCTCGCAAGTCTGACTATTTTCTCGCAATTGCGAGTTTATATCTCACACTTCTGAGGAAAAAAAATATATAATTGTGAGATAAAAAGTCACAATAACCTTACTTTTTTAATATGTTTTATTCAGTGGTGAAATCAAGCCTCCATAGTTTTGCTTCATACCTGTTTCTCTATGTTATATTAGCACTAATGGAACGCTGCATTGACCAATCGTGTTTTATATTTTTTTAACTATATTTTTAAATATATTTAGGCCTTTTACAACAGTTAGTTCTGGTACACTAATTGGATCACACTAGCAGTCTAGTGAGTATTTATAAGAGCACTGAATTCATTTCACTTGCACTGTATCACTAGCATGTTGACAGTTCTCACCTGATCCAGAGGACTTTTTCTGGAACCATTTTCTTCGGCAGAGCAACAACCAACAAAAAAAATGTTTGATACTCAATATGAAGAGTTGTATACAAGCAATATCACATTGCAGTGCATCAAACCTCACAGTGCTCAGTGATGGAGTGTATTGAAACAGTAGCCTGGGAGTGTAATGATTTCATATCACGTGGATGTGATGAAGTCAGTCAGCTAACTGTGTGTTAGCGAACAGCTAACATTATTCTGAGCTGCTGTCACTGCTTGACATGTCAAGTCAACTACCCATTTACTGATGCATAAAGGTCACACAACTGATGATCTCACCCTTCCAGTGACCATTCATTCTCGTTGAACTGTTGAAGCGGACACTACAGGTGCTGATGTATAATATGTTTACAATATTTTGTAGCAAATGGACTCGCGGAAGCAATTATGCTACATCATTTGATCTCATGAGAGAAGATCTAAGCAGCTGTACTTTTTTTGCATGCTCGAGACAAGCTCAAAATGAGTGCAACCAAACACAACAAAGATGTCATGCATGTACGCTTCATGTTTAAGGCCTTATCTGACGACAAGCTCTTATTAATCAACGACTGTATCTATTTTATATACAACTATTCACACGATGTCTTATTTTATGCTCTTTTGGATTTTACGTGTGTCGTGCTGTAAATGTAAACTTTCCACCTGTCACGTGTCCTGTACTGCCTTCATACGTTCCTAGTGTGATGATGTGTACATTAATGTCATTAAACCCGTTCAATTCACTTGTTAAATTATATATTTGTGGCAATTTTATACCCCCTCTGTTCATGCATACATATATAGACCTAGTCGGATTTAAACGTTTGTAGAAAAGTTTGAAACTGCGTCCTCTAGTGGTCTAGGCTTGGTACAACAACTAGTAAATAGTAAAACTCTATATATGCAGTAGTAAATGCATGGTTGCATGCTATAATAAGAGGCATCATATGTGCATTTGTATTATAAAGCACAACCCACTGTCACGGTTTTAGTTCAATTTTTTTTTTTTTTTTTTTTTTTGCCCAATAAAACGTTCAAATGAACTACTGAACATCAAAACCCACACTGTAAAAACAATTATGACCATTATGGCAACATATGTTTTTGCATAACTCGTCAAAATAAGTTAAGTCCTCCTGTGGTGAAAATCAAGTATTTTCTCCTTAAAACTGCAGTGAACCAAAGACAGTGTCAAAAACACGCTTTGAAATCGCTGGTGTTTCTGACGTCACAAACTACCTTGTAACCAATCAGATCAACGTGTGATCGTCAACCAGTGGATCTCTGAGCTGAGTGAGTGAGTGGAGGCGGGGCTCAATTGCATATTCATAGAGTTCATGTCAACATATTGATGTCGATTTTATACATTCAAGCTATTTTAAGGCATGACAAAAAAATATTTAAGGAAAAAACTTTTAAATATGTAATTTTGGTGATCAAAGGTGAGTTTTAAGGAATAAAATGATTGACTACAGTGGGACTTTAATACATTTTTTACAAGTTATACAAGATTCAACTCATTTTTTAAGTTAATGTAATTTAAGTTGAAATGACTTAAACATCCAAGTTGATTGTACTTAAAAATTTAAGGCAGCAACTATTTTGTTTTTTACACCGCACAATGCTATTTTAACGTTCAATACTGATGATAAATCAAGTACGTCTAAAGCAGACAGAATGAATTCATGTCCATATGTATACTGTGTTGGGTAAGTTACCGTACTCTTAAAAAAAGTAATTACTAGCTTAATTACATCTGCAACAGTCTAATTAGATTATATTAGTATTGCATGACTTATTACTAATTACTTTCTAAAGCCCTTATCAACCTCAACCAGTTGAACAATACAAGACTACATTAAAAAGCTATTTTAATTATTTTAAATAAATAATATAAAATTGTATAAATTATTCTTGAATTGAGTATTTAAAGAGAGAAAGTTACATACAAAAAAAAAAAATTTTTTAACATTAGACATTATATTTTGGTTTAATTCTATACAGTATTTAATGCAATTACATCAGAAGTAACTGTAATTAAATTACAGAAAATTAAGAGTAATCTTTTTCAAGGGAAAGGTAATTAAACTAGAGTTACTCTTATCTTGTGTTTGGTGGAAATGTTCACAAAAAAGAGTATAGAACAAATGTGGCAGGAAAACAGAAGTTACTGTCAGAATTAAGCCTTTTTTTTACTGTGAAGTTGACAAAGTATATATATTATATTACTGCATTAATGCAGTATGTTCTTTGTCCAGTAGGGAGAGACCAACACCATATCATATTTGGTTTCCCTGCCTACAACATTTGATTTGCACTCTCTATTGTGAAGCTTTCCACCAAACACAATAGATAGAGAAGAGTATTGACTGGTGAACCGGCTGTGAATGAGCTCAATTGCCCAGAAAGGGTATAGCAGAAGCTCTTACATTGTTTGCTGTTATTTCACATCTCATTACGTCAAAGGTTTCTGAGCTTATGATGACACCTAGTTAAAACATCAGCCTTTAGTTCAGCGTGACAGAAATCACTTAACCAGAAAAAGCACATTTGATTTGTTTTCACGGCAATATGTGCTTTTTGTCCTGTTGTTCGGACATGAACTTGCTGGCCTGGAGTTAATGCATCCAAGCATTCAAGACTTTCAGTGGAGCTCCATCCGATTATTATGTGCGTTTACTGAAGTTATTCCTGAAACGGCCACCTGTCAAAGCCAAATACAAAGATGAATTCATTTAAACAATGGCATGACCCTCGCTAGACAATAGAAACTACATGCCAAAAAGATAAACAAAGAAGGAAAGACTAAATGCTTGCAGTATTTCACGGTTACAATATTTAATATGTCGGTTACACTTTATTTTAAGGTGTCACGGTTACAGTGTAATTATATATTTAAGTACTGAGTAATATTAAGCAACTACATGTTCTCACTATAGGGTTAGGATAGGATTAGGGTTTGGTTGAGGGTTAGTTGCATGTAATTATGCATCATTTACTGTTATTACTACGGTAAGTACATGTGACAAATGTAACAAGGACACTGTAAAATAAAGTGTTACCAATATATCTTACAATATGTAATAATGAAAAGCATTTGACTTCATATTAGTGATATGTAGTTTGACATGCTTTCTGAATCTTGCTGTTTTGAACGTTTTTATATCAAATTATATAAAGTGCACCTATTATGCTATTCTAAAGGCTTGTTTTGTAGTCTCCTACAACAGGTTTACATGCATCCAAGGTCAAAAAACACTTTAGTAGTCTCATAATATCCATTGCCGCATCAGCTCTTTTCTCTCAGTGTCTAAAAAGGTTCAATCAAGGATTCAGTCTCTCTAAACCCCGCCTTTCTCAGAGCTGCTCTGCTCTGATTGGTCAGACGGCCCAGTCTGTTGTGATTGGTCTACTCTGCTCTGAAACGCTGATTAGCATATCTGAGTCTCAGCTCTTGATACACGCAGTGGCTGTTTCCATCCAAAGTTGCATATTTAACTTATGCGCAAAATTTAAATATTGCGTAAAACATTTGCAAATAAAGCAGCATTTCCATCCCATACGTCACTTGATTTTAGAATCACCAAACCAACATTTGAGATGCTGTGATACGATTGGTCCGCTGGTTAGTCCAGTTATCCAATCACAGCCTCTGCTGAGGCAAAGTTATTGTTGCTCATTGAGGGATTTATTCGGTTAATGTGTTTTTCCATTGTAGTTTATGTGTATGTCTTCTTAACCCTTTATAAGGCACTCATTGAAATATTTGGAAATTCTAATTTTTAACCTCAGAAAGCTAATGGGGGATGTTAAAACATTTTTAAAAAAACGACAAAATTCTCAATTTTTTTCATCTTTGCATTGCAAATCAAGGTCAATGAAGTTACCATATATGAGCACTTGCCTGTCTAGGGTAAAATAAATTACAGAGAGTGAATAAAAAATAAAAAATGACACAAACACACACAAACTGCAAGGAACATTTATTTATTATAGGCACAAACTGCAAGGAACATTTATTTATTATAGGCACAAACTGCAAGGAACATCTATTTAGAGACATCTCTGTCTTGAGGTACTGATACTGGCATCTTGTGGAGGGTGCTCTGGGAGTATGGGGTCCGGGGCCCTTTCCTAAGGGCTATCCGGTCCCTGTAGGAGCAGGAGCTTGGTTCGCATTGCCGGCAGTAAGTCAGACTTGTTCCCGGTGCATGTTGGACTCCAGCAGGGCTGCCCTTTGTCGCCGGTTCTGTTCATAATTTTTATGGACAGAATTTCTAGGCGCAGCCAGAGGCCGGAGGGTTTCAGGTTTGGGGACCACACGATTTCATCTCTGCTCTTTGCGGATGATGTTGTCGTGCTGGCCCCATCAGACCAGGACCTCCAGCATGCACTGGGACGGTTTGCAGCCGAGTGTGAAGCGGCTGGGATGAGAATCAGCACCTCCAAATCCGAGGCCATGGTCCTCAGTCGGAAAAGGGTGGCTTGCTCACTTCAGGTTGGTGGAGAGTTCCTGCCTCAAGTGGAGGAGTTCAAGTATCTTGGGGTCTTGTTCACGAGTGAGGGAAGGCCTGAACGGGAGATTGAAGACGGATTGGTGCAGCTTCTGCAGTAATGCGGTTGATGTACCGGTCTGTCGTGGTGAAGAAGGAGCTGCCAGGCGAAGCTCTCGATTTTCCGGTCGATTTTACGTTCCTACTCTCACCTATGGCCATGAGCTTATATTTGCTCATAATTGTGTTTTATCACAAACCAATATTCAGTAATTAAAATCAATTCACACAGTACTAGGCCTCACACAAACAATAAGCACCTGTGTATGCCATTTAACTATAATAAAAAAAAAACATACATTCATAAAGCATATGTCTAAAAATGGACACTTGTGCCACTTAGGTGAACGGGGCATATGATCAAATATGGTGCATTTAGTTTTCAGCCAATCATTAAGCTAATTTTTACAAATGCTATGCAAATAACAACAATCTTAATCTTTAACACAGCTATTCAACCAAATAATTTACCATGTTTAGTTATGATGTTATTACTATAACTGTGGGAGAAGCCAGGTTCAAAAAAGCAATATTTTTGATTTCTGCAAGATGGCTGTGTTTGAGGTGCTCCAGGCCACTGCTGATTGGTCAGATGCCTTGATGTCAATATCTGTCAGATAGCTTGATCTCCCCTGATTGGCTGAGAGCAAACCACATGACTCTAGCACTCCAAATGGAGCAGGGGGAGGGCATTTTGAATGTGTGCGGAAGTGACTAAATATGGTTACTTGCCCCATAAAGGGTTTAATGGATAAAAAATAGTTTTTTATACACATTTTTAGGATTTATGCACTTCTTAGCGTTTCCATCCAGCCAATGAAGATCACAGGATAGAATTATGCTAATTTGTTACAGTTCAGAATCGCTTTTTTCTTTTAGGAGACAATGGGCCCTATTTTAACGATCTGAAACGCAAGTATCAAACGTGAAACACAAGTAACTTTGTGGGCGGCATCTTTGGCGCTGTTGCTATTATACCGGCGGGATAAATGACTCTTGCGCCCGACGCAAATCTAAAATGTGTTGGTCTGAAGTAGCTTCATTACTCATAGGTGTGGTTTGGGCGTAACGTGAAATAAACCAATCAGAGCCTCATCTCACATTCCCTTTAAGAGCAGGTGCGCTTGTTCCATGGCGGCTTGCTATCATAACTGCGGATTTGCCAGACGCACGCCAGGAGCGGTTCACAGCCGAGGAGACCGACGTTCTCGTCAGGGCCGTAAAACACAGAGAAGTGACATTGGGGATGGAGAAACACACCCAAATTAGCTTCGGTTAAACAGGCGTATGATAATTTGGGTAAATGTGTAAGCTAGATTTATGCCTATTTTTTCACATCTTCATGAAATCAACAATGATTTCCCTTGTGTGTTAATATTTTTCCTTGTAATAATGTAAGATTTGCAAAAATGAAAACTGCTGCGTCTGTGTAGATGAGAGAAGCAAAGTGTATGTGCGTTGTGCACACGCTACATTATGGCCAAGCATGCGCCCTTAAAATAGCATCTGAATAACATGCGCCACTGACTTTAGACGAGGTTTTTCCTGGTCTGTGGCGGAATTGTTTTCTGAAACTGCAAAATAGCACCAGGGAACGTTTGCGCCGGAACACGCCTCCTCTTTTCGCTGAACCGCCCCCGGGAGCGCAAGTTCTTTACCTAATTTACTGGCGTGTGTCTGTGGAGGGAAAAGTCCGCTGTGCGTCTGGTGCAAAATAGGAATGATACATGCGTCGCTGTAAAAAGTCAATTGCGCTGGGTGCAAGATAGGGCCCAATAACTCCATTTATCTGCACTTTGATCTTTGAAACTTTGCAGACCTTTTACAATCACAAACAGCTTTATTACACAACTTTTTGGAAAAATAGCCAAAAATCTATTGGATATTAGATTTCATCATATGGAAAAGGATATCAGATTTTCTCATTATTTTTCTAAGATAAATGAATGGATAATTGCCAGTGTTCTTGGAAATCAGTTTGAAAATATTATCTTTACAATTCCAATTAACTTTAAACTTTTTCCTAAACTAAATAAAATAATTGGTATCTGTACATCTGTTATGGCCCTGGTTACATACACATCACATGACACTGGCCTCGTTTACACGGCAGGTCTTGATGCCCAATTCTGATTTGTTACCTTTATCCGATTTCTTTGACCGTCCGTTTACACGTTCCTTCAACTGTGACCCATATCCGGTCACATGCCAGAGTGTAAAACGCGAAAGGCGAAGCTTGAATTTCCAGGTTTGTCCCTCTTTGGCGAATGTATTTTCAAGATGGAGGCGCAACAAGGCTGCCGCCAGTCGAGAGACTCGCTCGTATGTACATTTTAAACAATAACATTAACAACAAATTTTAAACAATAACAATAAAAATAATAAAAATAACAATAAAAATATATTTATAATATAGGAAGAAAAAATAAACTAATTTTAAACAATAATATTAACAACCCATTTTAAACAATAACAATAAAAATAATAAAAATAACAATAAGAATATATTTATAATACAGGAAGAAAAAATAAACTCAGTCACATGCACACACACAAAAAATTCTCACAGTCACATGCACACACACACACACACACACACACACACACACACACACACACACACACACACAAATAATTGTCACATGCACACACACACACAAATAATTCTTACAGTCACATGCGCACACACACACACACACACACACACACACACACACAATTCTCAATCACATGCACACACACACACACAAATAATTCTCACAGTCACATGCACACACACACAAACCGCACACACACACAAACCACACACACACACTCTCCGTGAACAACTTCTTTTTGCAGAAGCCTTCTCTCTCGTCCACCATCTCTTGTCACGGTTCACGGGTCTGTCTGCTCATTCTGTGTGTACTGTTCTGGTCTGATTGTCTATCTGCGTCACCTGCGCTGACGAGCAATCAGATCGGCAGCAGGTGTGTCTCGTTTATGGATCCTATATGTAGTCTTGTGTTTGTCAAGTTCAGTGTCAGATCGTTGGTTACTACTTCTTGTTTCCACTCTGTGCAGTTCTGTCCTGTTCCTGGTCACCGCGGACTTCCTGCCGTCAGTGCGGTTTGCATTGGACTTTGCCCGAGTTTTGCCGCTTGCCGTTGTTTTCTACGGTTCCTGTTTCCTAGGAATTATTTCAGCCCACAGCAGTCTCAGCGCTGCCAAGGACCTAACTGCCGACCAGAGACTTTCCACCTGCCTTGCCTTGTGCTCTTGCTGTTCTAAATAAACCTTATTCTCATTCGCAATTGGATCCAGTGTTTTTGTGACCTGACATCTCTATCTGCTGCCAGCTGGAGCCACCTTTTCATGGTCCCCTCGACCTCCATTTCAGCAGCACTGGCTGTGAGGGTTTTTTTTCCGAACTGCAGCTTTGAAATAAAGAAATAAATATTGTTAAGCATTACAGTATTTCACAGTTTCATGAAAATATGCTCATGTTTTGATGAATAAAACCAGGCTAAAACATTTTTAATTCTAACTTCTAGATATCACACCACTGAACAAGTTGAGAGAAGTTCCAGTTGAGGAAAATGTGTTTTACATTGCAAATATTCTTGATATTGGCTTGTCAACCCTTTGTGTCTACTAACAAGTGTGTTATATAGAGCAATACACTATAATACTATAAGTCTCTTCTGCTCACCAAAGCTGCATTTTTTGACGGCCTATTTGATCCAAAATGTCAGCACAGTAACACTGTGAAATATTATTAGGCCTACAGCTGTTTTCTATGTGAATATGTAGTAAAGTGTAATTTATTCCTGTGATCAAAGCTGAATTTTGGCTTTCCTCCATGATTGCCCGCCAGTCATTTTTACCAGGTTAGTGCTAAGTACTAATTAGTAGGACAATGATATTAAAATACCAAATTCAGTATACCTCATTGATTAATCATACTATGTACAGGAAGGCAGGTAAACCCCGAATATAAACACAAAGTGTTTTTCCATCAAACCATTAGGCCTACTATTTTGCGTTACGTTCATATTCACCTGCTTGCCTGCATATATGCATCTTCAATCAGGTATACTGAATTTGATCTTTTATAATCACTGTTTTACTACATTGAGGCACCTGTTTCACACTGGGGGCCCTATCTTGCACCCAGCGCAATTGACTTTGTACACTGACGCATGTATCATTCCTATTTTGCACCCGACGCACAGCGGACTTTTCCCTCTACAGACGCACGTCGGTAAACTTGGGAAAGAAAAGAGGAGGCGTGTTCCGGCGCAAACGTTCCCTGGTGCTATTTTGCAGTTTCAGAAAACAATTCCACCAATGACCAGGAAAAACCTAAACCGCGTTGCGCATGTTATTCAGATGCTATTTTAAGGGCGCATGCTTGGCCATAATGTAGCGTGTGCACAACGCGCATACACTTTGCTTATCTCATCTACACAGAAGCAGCAGTTTTCATTTTTAGAAAACCATACATTATTACAAGGAAAAATATTACCACATGAGGGAAATCATTGTTGTGTCCATGAAGATGTGAAAAAATAGGCATAAATCTAGCTTACACATTTACCCAATTTAGTATACGCCTGTTTAACCGAAGCTAATTTGGGTGTGTTTCTCCATCCCCAATGTCACTTCTCTATGTTTTACGGCCCTGACGAGAACGTCGGTCTCCTCGGCTGTGAACCGCTCCTGGCGTGCGCCTGGAAAATCCGCCGTTATAATAGCAATCCGCCATGGAACAAGCACGCCTGCTCTTAAAGGGAATGTGAGATGAGGCTCTGATTGGTTTATTTCACGTTACGCCCAAACCACACCTATGAGTAATGAAGCTACTTCAGACCAACACATTTTAGATTTGCATCGGGTGCAAGAGTCATTTATCTCGTTTGATACTTGCGTTTCAGATCGTTAAAATAGGGCCCTGGGTGTTTTAGAACGTCGTGCTGTTTTTATTAGTTGAAATGCAGCAGGTGCTGGATATGTAATACTGGCATTTTATTCAAATGTTTTTTGAGTTTCTTCTTTTGAAATGGAAAATTGACAGTTCCGTAATGCAGTGTGCCCTCCGGGCCTCCGTGGTAGTCACGTGACTGTAAACTATAGTTTACAATAACATGCAAGCATATTACATATTACAATAATATGCAAGCAAGTTTAAACTTTAAATCAATTTACTAGTCATGAAAATGTGAAATCATTATGTATTTATATTTGCATCAAGTCTACTTACAAGGCTTTGAGGTAGGTGGTGTTGCAAAAAGGCCCTCAGAAAAGTTTTCTGCTGCATGGAACTAGCAAAATAAGAAAATAAATAAGAAAAATCATAATAAAAGTTCTTCAAGCAGAGTTCTTGACACAGAATGCCTGTCAGTCACCCACTCAGTTAAGCTTTGGGTCTGTATTGCTCAAGGACAGACACTTTTTGGCCAGTGATTGAAGCAGCAATGCTCCAATGCGCAAAAACAAATTAATGAAAAGGCCAATATCCATAACCACTTCGTTTACAAAGACGATTAATGACCTCACCCATTTTTGAATGGCCCCTCTTCATCAGCTTACTCCCGCTGATATTTTTTGGTGCTAAAAAGAATCCCACTGAGCACAGACACGTCCAAACGACGTCATTACAACGTCTTTGTCGAACGTTCAGAAGACGTCCACTGAGTAGCCAGAATGAAAGTTTTTATGACGTCTTTTTTAGACGTCTTTTTGACGTTCAATGTTGACGTCCAAGTGACATAAAAAGTCAACGTTCAAAAGACGTCCAATGAAGAGTCAGCTTGAACGTCTTTTTTAGACGTCTTTTTGACGTTCACTGTTGACGTCCAACTGACATAAAAAGTGAACGTTCAGAAGACGTCCACTGAGGAGCCAGAATGAAAGTTTTTATGACGTCTTTTTTAGACGTCTTTTTGACGTTCAATGTTGACGTCCAACTGACATAAAAAGTGAACGTTCAGAAGACGTCCGCTGAGGAGCCAGAATGAAAGTTTTTATGACGTCTTTTTTAGACGTCTTTTTGACGTTCAATGTTGACGTCCAAGTGACATAAAAGGTGAACGTTCAAAAGACGTCCAATGAAGAGTCAGCTTGAACGTCTTTTTTTAGACGTCTTTTTGACGTTCAATGTTGACGTCCAACTGACATAAAAAGTGAACGTTCAGAAGACGTCCGCTGAGGAGCCAGAATGAAAGTTTTTATGACGTCTTTTTTAGACGTCTTTTTGACGTTCAATGTTGACGTCCAAGTGACATAAAAGGTGAACGTTCAAAAGACGTCCAATGAAGAGTCAGCTTGAACGTCTTTTTTTAGACGTCTTTTTGACGTTCACTGTTGACGTCCAACTGACATAAAAAGTGAACGTTCAGAAGACGTCCGCTGAAGAGCCAGAATGAAAGTTTTTATGACGTCTTTTTTTAGACGTCTTTTTGACGTTCACTGTTGACGTCCAACTGACATAAAAAGTGAACGTTCAGAAGACGTCCGCTGAAGAGCCAGAATGAAAGTTTTTGACGTCTTTTTTAAACGTCTTTTTAGCGTTCACTATTGACGTACATAGTGAACGTTCATTAGACATCTCTTTTAAATGTTGATTTTTGATGTCCAAGTAACATCTTTACAATATTGTAAATGAAAGTTTTCACAACGTCATTTCAACGTCACTTACAGACGTCTAAAGAACATTCATACAAAATTTTAAGATGCACAAACGAAATTAGCTTTACTATTAGCTTTATTAAACCATGTTTTGGTCATCAAACAGGCTTTTGTTCCAAGGTTGGATGACAACATGGTATTCAATAAAACTCATTCTAGTCATAGTAAAAGCAGTGTGCAGAACTACTGCTTTAAAATTGTAAATAATAAATTAATACCTATCCCTTTGATGCACCTGTCTAAAACATGCAAATACTTTTTAGTAGCCTTATATTTTTGCAATTGGAAATAAGTGACATCTGATTATTGATTAAAAAAAAAGCAAAAATAGTTTGAAATGACAATTTTTTTCCATCTTTAATGAGGTTTTCAGCAAATTATGAACAGGCTGATAAATAAAACAACTCTAATGGTTACACTGAACTGCCAAGTGAACAAAAAACAAATTACTCCAGACCAAGATTGGGGGTGGGTGGTTGGAAAGGGGGAGAGAGACATAAAGTCCCCTAAACTAGAAATAAACACACGCGCCTTACAGTACTCATGTAAAATTCCTCATTATTTCCACCCCTGTATGCCCTCCACGGCACGTTTAAGATGTTCTGCTGCATGATGCTTGATTGTAGCCTCTGTAGCTTCTTTATCCCATTTTATGACTGCAGCTGCAAGAGTTGAACAAAAACAAAAAATCCATAAGTAACATTGCAAGTTAACATACAATATTTTTATACCGGCTCATTGTTTACAAGCGTGGAGGAGGATTGTTCAAATTTATTGTATGTTGAATGACATATTTATGGATTTTTGTCAGTTTATTTAAAATGGTTTGTATTAGTCTTTGCAAGTTCACTTTGTAAACAACGGGGCGGTACTTCTGCCTACGTCCAGCATGAAACTGCATTGATTTGGACTTCAACAATTTGGTTACCGTTGAAGTCCATTGTGTGGAGAAAAATCCTGGAATGTTTTCCTCAAAAACTTAATTTCTTTTCCTCTGAAGAAAGAAAGACATGAATATCTTGGATGGCATTGGGGTGAGTAAATTATCAGGAAATTTTCATTTTGAGGTGAACTAATCCTTGAAGTGGCAATACTACAGTGACCAATGGTGACTGGTGTGGTATATGGCAGCAAACAAATGACTGAAAATGGGTTCTGTAAACTCGCGTCGCTGTATGTTAGGAAGGTGTAAGACTGCAATAGACAGTGGCCTTGGGTGACAAGATATTTAAGATAGCAATCATGAATTGAGAGAGACTGCATATAATAAAATTTCTCAAGCACAGCCCAAATGTAATGCTTTTGGATACTATAACTTCCATTTTAGCAAATACTAGATTACTTGTAGATGAGTTTAGAAAGAGGTAATCCAGTGAAGTATCCAGCTCCAGCGTTATCAGTTCTGCTGTCAGTACTGGAGAAATTGAGAAAATGCACTTACTATTTATTAATGAAATATAGATGTTATCTTGCAAATTCCATCTTTGCCAGCCGTTTCTATACGAGATAATATTAAATCATCTGTCTATGATGCATTTTTGATATTTGCAATGCAGAAGAGAGTTGTTGTAAAATGCAGTCTCTACTGTTGCATTGCGGTTACTTGTTTGATAATAAAAAAGAGCTATTTAAGTAAGGGATAATGTAAAGCAAGGCGGATGTTATAGCGAATACAACCCCGCAGGCTGATGCGGAGGGGTCTTGAATCTGCCTGAAGTGGTTGTATTCGCTATAACAACCGCCTCGCTCTACATTATCCCGCTTATTACATGGCTACCCACCAAATAAATTAATAATTTGACATAAAAAATTGATTTAAAAAGGAGTTTATTCATTTAAAAAGGATTGTATTGCTTCTGCTAAAGAAAATACTCAGTTACGTCTCTACGGTTAGAATCCTGCGTCTATAGCAAACCTGTTTTTCATGGCAACGGTGTGTTATACTTAGCAGATGTGTTATCAAGAAATAACACACCGCTTTCTACATTAGAGTTCAACCAAGCCATGTAATAATGGACAATAATTTCGAGCAAGGGACGCTGTTTCCAACTTCAAGGTGGCTTATGTGTGTGCGCACCGAAACCGACCGCAACTAGACAAGGAAATTATATTTTAGGCTTTGTGTGCGCATTTAACCATCAAATACACAACAAAATATGTCAAAATGACCGGATTGGAGAGTATTCACTTAAACAGTTCATATCTTAAATTGGTGTAAATAGTTTGGAGAAAAGGGGAGATTGGTATTATTTGATCTGCATTCAGTCTAATAAACCTTCTGATGATGGCATCATTAATGTGAATCAAACAAAAGGCAAAGAGAAAATACTCACAGCCCTTGAATGATTAACTTTGTCTTGATGAATTGTCTTAATGCTTACCCTCACTTTTGTCTATCTGAGTGCTTTTAATTTATTAAAATAGAACAATGTAAAAAAAAAAGTAAAAAAAAAAGAAATTAGTTCATTGTGTTTTTAAACTTTATGCATGTAGCATGTGCTTTTCAATTTGCAATTTTTTTAAAAGTTTGTTCAGTAGGTTACCAGTTTAAAAAGTACAATTGGGTATCATTTTATTATAATAATACTAACATAATTTGTGTACCTTTACCTTTCAAAAGTTTTAGTCGTCTCCAGAGGCAGTTTCTGCTTCTTCACCTTCCCCTTCATATTGAATTTTGCCATCAGCCGGTTGGTAAAGAGCCTGAAGAAACAAATTCACCATTTAGAAATTACATGTGTGTGGTAATCTACAGGAACTGTAGCATGGGTGAGAGTGCCAAGAGTGAATTAAAGAAATGGGGGCATGGGACACTGTTGTTTTCTGGAATCGATTAAACAAACCTCTTAGAAGTGACCATTTGCTCTGAGAAAGACCTCCCAGAGTATCTTGAGATTGGCCTTTGAACATTTTCAGAATCTGAAAGACAAAATTTGTCAAATATTACTTTATTGTTCGTAATAGTGGATATAGCTCTTGTAGCAAGTTGTGTGCCCATATAACTCGAGCAACCCCAGTGCAGAGCTCCTGCCTCTGTTGTACTGAGCGGACAGTGTAAAGATATCTAGGCTATATACTTCTGGCAAGGGCTGCACGATTTGGGGAAAATGTCATTGTCATTGGAATTATTGAGGTCAATATTGTGATTGAGATATGCAATCACGATATAATAAACAAATGGTTTCATGAGTCAACTTGCTTGGTTCTCAAGGAAAATGCACACACAGATTATTGATGATAATGCTGAAATGTGTATTTCTCGACTCAAACTAGCAACAACAACTTAATTATTGATAATACCTATAATGATCAATAAGCCATTGATGACTGGATAAAAACTCTTAAAACTTAATTGTAGCTAAGAAGACACACCTAAGAAGACTGCTGACAAGAAATGTATACACACACACAGACACAGTATATTGCTTTTAATTTATTTAGCATATAGTTAACAAAATAATACTAATATAAATGAAAGTCAAAAGCCCACAGTCATACCTGGAAACAAATCCTGTTCAAATAGGATATATGGGCCATTCTACAGAATTGGTTTAAAGTTAAACAAATTTTTATGCAAGCAAATTTTATAATATCCAATGTAAACATTTCTAGTAATTGTGCAGTTAATCATCATATTGTATTTTCAGACAGGTTTGGAATATTTATCCTCTCCCCAAAATTGTGACTAATGAAACACAATAATATGAAAGTCAACAACAATTACAATTTTAACTATTCCAAGTGTAATTTTTCCTTTGTAAAAAGCATAAATTTTATCATACGTATTTCAAAGTTAAGGATTCATTAGTATTGTCTAAAAACATTCATATTTCGTCTCAAGCATATATATTTTATGATACATTAATATAGGGCGTACACATTTTAATTTGCAGTGTAATAGCATACGTTTAAAACATTGCATTTTATTTAAACAACATATTTCATGAACATATTTCAGCAGATTTTTACTCATCTCAGTATTGCAATATAGTTAAGGAAAAGCTAAACTATAATAGCGTTACGTTCATGTAAAAATAGCATGTTGTAATTGTAGTAAACGAGCATCTGAGCCGTTCATTCACGCATACAAACGCGATTCATATTAGAACAAAGATATTTACGTTTGAATAGCGCGCGCTTTCAGCGGGTGATTAGCAGATAATGAGTTGCCATGAGAACGACTAACGTCTCTCTTTTTATATAGATTAAATAAACAGAATATTCTCTTTCGTTTTGAATTAGATAATTAAAAAGTAAACACTTAAATTATTATAAAGATTACTCTTGACAGTGTGTATTTGCTGAGTTTTGCTTACGTTTAGAGACCTGCTCCAGAAAAAAAGTTCATGTAGAAGGAGAGGCAGAAAGCACACAAAAGCATAATGTTTTGTTTCGATTGTAAGTGGACACATAAAAAAGACATTTTACAGTTTATTTTTCCATATTTCAAGTCTGTATGACCATAAATGACGGAGTATTTTAAGTCTATTTTGCTGCTATGTGAAAAAACAAAAACAAAAAAAAACAGCAGAACGCGCGGGCGCATTTGTCGACTTTTCGGTTAATGTGCCCGCGCAAATTGCCGCAGTTTTAAGAAGTTTTTCAAGGTATTAGGGGGCATGTGTGACTTCCAATTCATCTGATATCATCTCTCAACTGAATAACATATTAAATTAATTTTTTTTTAATGTTTACTTACCTGTTTTAGGGTTTTAGTCCAATTAAGGCAGTGTCTCTCTCCACGTGTCAGCAGCCTCTTTCATCGGCAGGATACTTTTCCTGGTGACTTTGCAGTGTGACGTGCGATTCTTCTTCTTTGATTTTTTAACGGCGGTCGCAAACTGTTTTAGTGCATTACCGCCACCCTCAGGTTATAAATGATCTCTGGCTTACATGCTATGTCATTATACGAAATAAATAAATAAAACAAATGATTTTATCCAGCTTGGTAGCTCTTAGAAACTAAAAATAAATATTACATTATTTTATGGCCTGATGATTTATTTAATATTTCTTTTAAAATCCCTCCCCTGCCCTAAATTTTCCTCTTCACTATGCTATCATATTTATTACACATCATAACAATACTCTGCTGATCAGGTACATTGCAATTATTACATAAACCAGTATCATGCTTCCCTATTAGATGCAGAGTTTTGTTTGGTCTAGTGTGCCCTAACTGTAACCTTGCAATGATTTCCCCCTTCGTACCCCAACTTAAGGGTTTATAAACATAGTTCCCCTCCCTTGTTTCCTCTATTCTATTGTTCCTGCCACATTCTCATAACTTCTTTCTTTATTATCGATTTAGCTTCTGATTTTCCTTCTTTGCTGTATATTGAAATATTTTGTGTTTTCAGTTTTAGCTTAAATTGTACCCAGCGTTACTCGTCGTAATTGCATTTTTACTAGTAGCCTAAGAATTTAATTTGAGAGCTCTACAATTGAATTGTTACTAGTAAAAAAAACGAATTAAAGATATGTAGGGTGAATACTGGTAAAGTGGGACACTTTCTGATAATTTACCTTCTGCATAATGTTTTATTATGATCCAAATGTCTTAGCCCCTCATATGATACTATTCTAAATAGCTTAAGAGCTCTACTCTACTATACAGAATAAAAAAGAAAGAAACATTAAACACAGGATGGATGACTCTTCCTCAAACACACATGGACCCCAAACCACATTTTTCCAGGCGCTACTGTCAAACTGGGACACCTTTATTGGCAAACTGGGACACTTCAAACACATTAAATTGTTATTCAAATGTAGGCCCAATTAATTAAATACACAATAACAATATAAACAACAACAACAAAAATAATAAAAATCACTTTTTTTAAGGAGGGGTGCAGGTAGGCTACAGCAGACTCTTTCCACCCCTCCCTCCCTCCCTCGCCTGTCCACAATATTTTGTATTGGGTTTAGTTTATTTCATATAAATGTAAAAAATTGAAATCTTCATAAACATTTCTTCTTATAGGCTAATTCTATTCCACACAGTTTCATTCCTTTTTGTTGAAAAGTTTTTTGCAAAAATGGCAAATGTCCCAGCCATCCAAGTTTGTACCCTCCATCTTTCTTGTTTTTTTTTTTTTTTTGGAATTGGCATTGTTTTTTAAAATCAGTTTACAATCTTTGTTGAAATATCTAGCTAGCTAACTAAATTTATGAGGGGCATACAGAAAGGGAACTCAATTCCCCCATTAGAATGACTTAAATGGCTGTCCCAGTTTGCCAGTAATACCCTGTCCCAGTTTAACAATACACTATTGGCAAACTGGGACAGTGTCAAAATCACATAAAAAAACAACAAAAAAAGATTCATATGAATGTGATTTTTACAAATTCTGATTCACCATTACATCCTATAACAAAATATATAACAATTACAAATGATCCATGAATGTTTTAATTTTTATAATCTTAACATTATTCACCTCAGAATGCTATGTCATTTTACTTTACCATCACGGTTCACTGTAAGGTTGTTGAATATGGTGTGCCACACCCCCGGAAGTGATGTCATAGCCACAGAATCTATATTTTTTTTATCACATACTTGCTTATGATGAGCTCAGTGTTGATTTTTAGTAATGGAATCATTTACATGTTAGAAATGAAGAAGCTTAACTGTCCCACTTTACCCATTGTCCCACTTTGCCAGTATTCACCCTATAATTGCAGCGCTCTGTAATTGAATTAAAGAGCTCTGCAATTGCATTCTTGTAACAATTCAATTGTAGAGCTCCATAATTAAAAATGAATGGAAGTCAATGGAGACATATGACTAGTAATAATTGAATTGTAGAGCTCTCAAATTTAATTCTTACTAGTAAAAATGCAATTACGACGAGTAACGCTGGGTACAATTTAAGCTAAAACGGCTTGCCATAGACACTGGCCCATTCATAAAAAGCCGTATGTCAGCCAGAAGTGTTGTGTACACAGTCGGCACGACTCTGGGCCATTATCTTTTCACCGATGCCGACACCGAGCCGACAGTAGCGCATTTCAGCCGGAATCGGCCCAAATGTGCTTGCTATCTGGGAGATATCAGGACTGGTGGGAGCATATTGTGTTTAAATATTGGCTTTAACGAGGAGCAGTGGGTCCGAAATTTTGTTGTGTAGGCCTACAACAATATGTTGTGTCAAAGTTTTTTCACATTCCTCTCCTACGACGACACAACGTTTCGTCAGGCCCTATATCCGTCCCTTTGCAGAAGCACGTCGGGGTTTCTCTCGTCATTAAACCGCAGAGACGTCGCCTAATGCCTCAGAAAATCCGATCTGCCTGTTTACATGACAGTCTCATTGGCACATATCCGATTTATTTCCACATACGAATGAGGCCTGAAACCGATCTGGAAATATCCGAATGCATGCGTTTTTTTTCCTGTTTACACTGAACACATCGGTGTCATATGAGCAAAAAATCGGAATAGGGGTTATGCAGAAGAACGCCCAACGTTCGAACCGGAAAACAGGTATAAGCATTTCCGGTTTGCACTTAAGTAAGCATCTGCAGCGGTAGTTGATCTCTGAGGTAACTTATTTACTTCGCTTTTTTAGAATACAATTCTTATTTCTGTTTTAATTAAAATGTCACGAAAACTTAAGTATCAGAAAAAAAAAATTATAAAAAAATTAAATGCAGTCTAAATTTGATTGTTTTAATCGTCTGCAAGCAAATATAAAAGGTTAAACTACTGATAGCATACAAGTCTAAACTAACTTACTGATAGTTAGCTAACTCTACATCGGGTGCCATTAGCAAAAGCTACATATACTAACTTACATACCTTCAGAATCATGAATAAATGAGGAGGCGTAAAAACTTAAATCCTTTATCTAACGGAGTACTCGGGGCTCTGGACGTCCGTTTGGCAATACGATGTACATCTGAAATGGATAGAATGGGTAGCTCCTGTAAACACCGGCTATAAAAGGTCACCATTCCTACGCTGTTTACCTCAGTAGCTGACGACCGGAAGTAGTTATACCCGTTTTGTAGAACCCGGAAGTATGTTCCGCATAACCCCTATTGGGTCACATTTCACTGACAGTGTAGGCCAGGGGTTTTCAACCGGTGGTCCGCGGCCCCCAGGTGGTCCGCGGCAGCATTGCATGTGGTCCGTGACATGCATTCCAGCCTACATAATTTCACTATTAAAATAACTTTTTTTCCATAAAAAAAAGTTTGTCTTAAACAGAAAAGGCAAGTCAGTCAGTAATAAATACATTGGCATTCAGTAAAGTGTCGAAACCATAAAAAGTAGAACCATTGTCCGCTTTACATAAAACAAATCACGACATGACCTTGTGTGAGTGAGTGAGTGAGTGAGTGGCGTTTACACCAAACGCGAATAGAGCGTCTGGCGCAAGTGATTTTCATGTCAAGTCAATGTAAAGACGCGTTTACGCGCATCTGGAGGTCCTGCGGCGCGAATGAGCCGTTTAGTGCGGCGCGGACGCGCGAATGAGGCGAATTGAGCGTCTGGCGCGATACGCGCGAGTGATTTGAGGGTGAGAGAGAGAATTCTGATTAGTCGAGAGGATATATCGCGTTTAGGCTAAAAATAGGTTCGGCGCTTATCGCGGTTTGGAAAGAAACTGCATCTTGCAGTACATTTTAAACAAAGAAATATAGCGATGATTTGGCATGAAACGTTGATGGAGCAGTGAATAGGTTCAGTAGGCTACACAGCAAAATGACATGACAAACTCTTTTTTTTTTTTTTTTTTTAAATGCCATTTCCTCAATTCGACGTCCGACTGTGCTGTCTGACAAAGGAATCCACACACTACACAGACACACACACAATAGTGGGCCGCCGATTACTTGTTAGTCAGAATGGTGGTCCCTGCCACAGAACCAGTTGAAAACCCCTGGTGTAGGCTAAACGAGGCCAGTGACAAAGTATTGAGAAAGTAGCCATTCCTTTTCAAATAATGATTTTTTTTTTAAGGTAAATCTCTTTTGAGACAGTCTATTTCAGATCAAATTATAAAATGCCATTTTCAGAAAAGCTCTTTGGACGTCCCGTTCCTTTTACAGTCACTTTCTGTAAATCAGCTTCTCTTCAGAATCAGAGAGCCGTTGGGTTCAGACACTGATCTAGAAAGACCGTCTCTAATGATAAATTAAACGAGACACACTGTTCTTTATTGAATAATGTATTTATAAGAATCCTATTATTTTTTGCAGAGAACCGTCTGTCCACTTAGACGCCTCATGACAGACCCGACTGAATCCATCTGACATAAACTCAAAAAACTCAGTTCCTGTGTTGGAAATGGGTTTGCACGCTCTCTTCAGCTGCTATTCCCTCAAATAAACAGTTATTTTTAATTTTTAATAACATTTTATGAACTTAAGTAAGATAATGCATTGTATTGTGGGATACAGTATTCTACACAGTAGACACATTTTGGAAATTGGTTATTCAATACAGAAAATGTGCACTATATATTTTTTTTTTAGTATCATTGAATACTATTATAGTTTTTATTATCATTTTGAATCAGTTTTCATTTTTATATTTTTTATTATTTAAATTTAAGTATTATTAATTTGGCTGTGTTTCTGTTTTAAAAAAACAAACAAATATATAGTTTTTATTAATATTATTTTAGTTTTGAGTTGTTTTAGTACATGAAGTTAACCTTAATTACGTAGCCTAACTATAGCTGAACTAAAAAAAGCTTATGTTTTTTATTTTATTTATTTTATCTTATTTTTTATGGTTTTAGTTTCAGTTTTAGTTAACCATGTAGAGTAGGCCTATACATATTATATTGATAATATTTGTACAGAATTGTTGTATTCTATTATGATTACAGCCTGATTTTAACTGTGGATATTTGAGTATTTATGCAGAAGGAACACAATTATGATTGGTTTTATGTTTCAAAATGCAAAAACGTTAAGAAAACGAGTGTCCCGTTGGAGAGCAAGGATGAAATACAGGCAATATTAATGGATATAAAAAAATGAATCACTCAGTTTGTTGTTTGTCGACCATTTTTTAACAGTGATGTAGTTTCCATAACAGCCAATTTGTTTATCAATAATCTCAAAATGTCAAAAAAGTGTGATGAGGGAAAACACTTACATTTATTCATTTAGATGACTTTCGATGAAGAACAGAGAAGCGATTCATCCTATGGAGGAGTGTTAAAAAAAATACAGAGAGGAAAGATATTAATTTTCAGAACATTCTGCATATCATAAAGGGTTAATGCTTGCAGTGCATGATGACGTTTTTTGTCATTTAATTTGCTTCAGTGAATTCTTTCTCCACTCACTTCTGTTCTGCTCTTTCCCCTCTTTTTTTTTTTTGTCTCCACTGGTTTTATTCTCAAATATATATATATATAATTCTGTGCTCTGGATCAAATGCAATAGAGAATCAAGCTGAGAGATGTCCTGTTTCTCTCGGTCCCCATGAGATGTTCATCACTAGAAGAGAGAAAGGTGACATCTTGTCCTTTCACTGTTTTTTTCAGTTGAACAGAACAGAACAGAACAATCTGCACAATGTACTTCACATTCTGCTATAGTTATCATCATCATCATTATCAGTTATCATGATAGTTATCATCATCATCATGTTCTTCATCATCTCCATCTCAATCATCTGTTTCTCATGGTCAGTCATTTGTTCAGCCTGTTTTTCTCCACACTGTTGTTCTTTAAAATCATCTTGCGAATATAAATAGCTTTGTTGGTTTTTGTATTTAGAAAAAAAATCTATAAACACATTTATAATGTTAGAAAAAAATACTTTTAAAACATATCAAATAAATGCGTTTTTTTTTTACTTTCTATTCATCAAAGAATCGTGAAAAATAAAATGTTTCTTCAAATCATCATATTAGAATGATTTCTGAAGGATCATGTGACACTGAGGACTGGAGTAATGATGCTGAAAATTCAACTTTCATCACAGGAATAAATTATATTTTACTATATATATATATTCACATCAAAAACAGTTTTTTATTGTAATAATATTTAACAATATTAATGTTTTACTGTATTTTGTCAAATAATTGCAGCCTTGGTGAACATTTGGAACCTCTTTCAAAACAATAAAAAAATTTAATTCTTCCAAACCGGTAGTGTGTGTGTGTGAATTTCAGCGTGGGATTGCGTGTATTGCGCATAATTTCACTTCAGTCCAGTTCATTTTCGCTGCTTATTGCACTTAAACAGTCAAATACACACAAAATAATGTCAAAATGCCGGTCTTGGCGAGTATTCATGTAAACACAGTCAGTTCTGTATTAAATGAACGTAAACAGTTGAGAAAGAAAACACGTGTAACAGTATAATGGATCCGTGCGTCAGGTCTTAAAGTGACAGTAGCCTAATATACCGGCTGCCAAATTATGAGATTATATTAAAATATCTATATGGCCATTTTCCCCCATGGTATCGGTGTCAAAATTGTGGCCAGTGAAAATGCTGAGTGGCTCGTAACTTTGGAAAACCACTAAAATGAGCAAAAAAGTGAATGTCAAGCCCTGGATATATATTCACTAAACTCAAACGACCTCCACAGTCACCAGATCTCAATCCAATAGAGGAGTTTTGGGATGTGGAGGAACAGGAGATTCACAACATGGATGTGCAGCCGACAAATCTGTAGAAACTGCATGATGATATCATGACAATATGGACCAAAATCTTAAATATAATATATTATAAGTAATAAGAAGTAGCTAATACTGGCATTCATCAAGAACAAATTAAAATATAGGCTGCTGTCACTTTAAGACCTTACGCACAGATCCATTATACTGTCACACATGCGTTTTCTCTCTCATCTGTTTACGTTCACTTAAAACATAATAACTGACTGTGTTTACGCTAATCTCGCCAAGACCGGCATTTTGACATTATTTTATGTGTATTTGACTGTTAAGTGCAATAAGCAGCAAAAATGAACTGGACTGAACTGAAATTCACACACACACACACACACACACACACACACGCGCACACACACACACACACACACACACACACACACAACCGGTTTGGAAGAATTAAAAATGTGTAATGTTTTGTGTAAGAGGTCCCAGATACTGTATATATATATATATATATATATATATATATATATATATAAAAATGTCATACTATTTTGCTAAATTCTTTTCTCTTAGAATACCTCAATGAACAGAGGAAAATATGGACGCAGTGCATAATATCCTTCATCTGGTTTCCATAGGAACATAAGTCTGTGGAAATAACACTCAAGAAATCCTAATGGCTGATCAAAAAATAACCTCATAAGCAGGACTAATTCTGAATTCGTGGAGAGAGTTTTAACAAAAGCCTCAGCATTAGTAAGAGAACGGCAGCTGATTTGACCTCATTCAGACGTGAGGTGAACAAATGGTCATAACCGACGTTTGGAGTAACAGTCCATTAATTATAGATGCTCTTTTGTGTCAGGGAAATGCTTTCAATTTAGCTAGAAAGGAAATATGACATGGAAAAACAGCAGATTTTTGGAGTAGAGTTTGATTATAGTTCAGTCATGCGGAAGATGCAAAACTACATGATGCAAAAAAAAAAAGCCTTTAGGCAAAGCTTTTAGATCTGGAGACAAAATGTACAGAGACTGGTTCATTCCAGGCCCAAACGGGACACACACCCTGGGAACATTCAAAACTATTCTTATTAAAGGTGCTCTAAGCGATGTCGCGCGTTTTTTTAAGGCCGAGACATTTTTTGTCACATCCAGCATAGGGCTTTGACTTTTGCCCAAAAATCATATTCGAAGTTCGTTTGTTTATTGATATTTGAATATATTTGAATATTTATTAATAATACTTTGACCATTAAAACGCCTTCAGTAAGACCTATATTGGTATCAAACTTAAGTTGTATATGTTCTGTCCACCAGAGGGCAGTGTATCAGTCAATGTCAATAGGCAGGCAATGATGTTTTCAGAAGAAAAACACACTTTTTTAAATTTATTTTTAATAAAAAAAAATGGACTTTGTCCTTACTTGTGATTTTTCCCTGATTCTTTGGGAACCCAAAGTAGCGCCACATGTTGCTTTTCAAATTGTCAGGAGTGTAGATTTCGAACTCCTCGAAATGGCGTTGGCGCGGCCATTGTTTTGGTATACAAAATAGGCGTCTAACCAGGATGCTAACGTCACCTACAGGAGCCCAGATGACCAATAATAGCCTTGCTAATGAGCTCGCGATTCACAACTTCACCAGGCGTGAAAAAGCCTCGGAATCTGAATTGAAAACAACGTTTACAAGCAAACACATTTACAAAAAATAATGCCCATAACAGGTTCGAATATTAAAGGCTGCCTAATATTCGTTCGAATATCATAATTTTTTTAAATATTCGGATTATATTTGAATAACGAAGTTCGGAGTCAAAGCCCTAATCCAGCACATCTCCTCACTATCCGCTAGCTGCCCGTCCCCTGAACACACTGTAAAAAAAAACGCGGTCTCTGTAGACAGTCCAGGCTCCACAAACGACAACAAAAACAAACTGGCCCAGCCTGGACCACGAAACATAACAAACAGTTTTCCAGCCAATAACCGACAAGAATGATTCGGGGGTAGGGGTGGGGGGGGGGGGTTAGTGCACATGAAGGGGGGTGTGTGGAGGAGAGAGAAGCATGAAGAGGGAAGTTAGCTAGAGGAAAGATGTCCTAACAACGACAACGACTAACGTTAAAACGTTATATTCTTGAGAATTTTGATATGGCCAACACACGACCAAAGAGACGACGTTACAATGAACAAATAGCAAAGAAGAGGGAAAAGGAGAAGGAACGTGCAAAGTCCCGAATTTACATCGGAAAAGCATTCAAAAGGTGAGCTCATTAATGTTTCAGGAAGCACGGAAGGGATGAGGAGGAGGGAGGGTCGAGCTAGCCTTCATTTTGTTTGACTATACAACGAGCGTCAACAAAAAGTGACGTCACCCAACATCGCTTAGAGCAACTTCAATAAAATAATTGGCAACACTTTATTTTGATGGTCACCTCCAGACATTCTACTAACTTTAAGTAACTTTGCAACTACATGTCAACTTACTCTACTAACCCCAACAGTCTCTGCTAATACTAGTTAACATGCTGACAGGTGCAACATTACTTATAGGCAACAGAATGTCTAAAGGGGACCATCAAAATAAAGTGTAACCAAATAATTAGATTAAATTACATTTAAAAATAACTTTTAGATTTGACTACCCATCATTTACTCTCGCCATTCAAAGTTCGCTTGATTTATATGATCTTCAGCTGCCCTATATTACAGTTAAAGTGGATGGTCATACTTCAAAAAGGATAAAAAAGCACTACGAAAGCATCTGTCAAATCGCATTCGATTCAAACCCAGGCATCTATGACATTTGATGTCAAAATGACAAATGTTGAGCTTAAAATTGGGTCTGTTCTTCACACAAAGCAATCATATGACTTCTGAAGTCATATATATAATATAATAATTCTAATATGCTATATATATATTATTATTTTTTGTGCAAATTTTCACCATAACCTTCATGAGTGTGAACGATGAAAACATTCAATTTTGGGTGCGCTGCTCATTTAAGATGTTATTTGGCCTCTTTATGAGCTTATAAATAATTTTTCTTTGACTTTTGAGAACATTTTTGGAAATTCTATCCACACAATGATGGTGAAACCCACACACACACTCACACACTCTCACACACAGACACACACAGTAAATCTGTCAGGTCTGATATGCGTTTCTACAACCATCCTGAATTCCCTACAGGGGTCTTAAAGCAATATGCACAGGATTCCTATCAGAATTCAACCTTGCACACCATTTAAAATGATCTTAATGGGATCAAATGAGACCCTACTGGGTGAACTCGAATGCCTAGAGGATTTAGAGTCTATTACATGCTTTACCTTTATCAGATCTCTGCTTGTCTTGTATTGAAAATATGTCCAGGGGTTTTATTTTCCAAATGATTAATTTGGGTTATTCTGTAATCCTATCAAAATAAATGGTTTCAATTGAACATTACATTCCAGTCCTGTGCACATGTTGAATGTGGGACTTGCAGTGATTTTGATTGATTTTTCACGTCATATTCAACTAAGCTGTTTCAAGTTTAGACAATGAATGTGACAATCCAGGAATGTGAAGAAATGCTGACGCGGTTGAGACGGCAGCTCAAAACTGCTCGGATTCACATCTCTGTGGCTTCCACAGTTTATTGTTTCCAAACCAACGTCAGCAAAAAGGAATCTGCTCGTTCCCGAGGAGAAATGATATACCTGCGCTCAGACGACCAGAGGGAAAATCTCACGCGTCTGATCAGATGCTGCTCTTTCGTGGCTCAGGAGACGCTAAGTTCACGTTTCATTATCCCAACTTTGCCTCGGATGTTTCTCCTGAAACAAAAACAGGCACAAATAAGCTTATAGTTGTCTTACAGTTAGAGTATAGCACTATAAAACTAATGTAAAGAGAATCTCAGATCATTTGGACAAGTTACATAAGTTTAAAGTCCCCCTGTAGTCAATCATTTTATTCCTTAAAACTCATCTTTCATCACCAAAATGACTTATTTAAACTTTTTTTCCTTGCAAATTTTTTTTTTATGCCTTAAAATATCTTGAATGTAACTCGACACCCTTGCCTCATTTAGTATACGCGCTTACGCGGTTCTATGAATATGCAAATGAGCCCCGCCTCCACTCACTCACTCAGCTCAGAGATCCACTGGTTGACGATCACACGTTGATCTGATTGGTTACAAGGTAGTTTGTGACGTCAGAAACACCAGCGATTTCAAAGCGTGTTTTTGAGACTGTCTTTGGTTCACTGCAGTTTTAAGGAGAAAATACTCAGCAATGGTGTCGACTTAATGAATTTACACATGGTTTGTCTTAAAGCACATTAAAAGCACCACATAGACACATAAACAACATTAAAAGCTGGATTTTCACCTCAGGGGGACTTTAAAACTGTCATGACAAGCAAACATCACCATGCATTTGGGTCGTGTGTCTCAGGACAGTTTGAGACATTAGTTGAGATCTCTCTTAAAACTCTATGAAACGTATGATTTCTGATGTCTTTCTCCCAAGAGTCTTGGTTGTTCCTTTCCGCTGATGCCTGGGAGAAAGAAGATAACAAAGTAGGTGTCATTTGAGGTTTTTCTTTCCAGTGGAAACCCAAAACTAAAAAGTGTTTACTTCCAAGTAAATAAATAAGGGAATTTGGTGAAATGTGAGGGATCTATAAACAGTGTTGTGGTGTGTTGTTCATTAAATGTGTCACAAGATGTGAATCATGACAAACAGTGCCAGTATCTCAGCTGACTCACATAAACAAATGCGACGGCGAACGCGCATTCGATTCTCAGACTCACGTGGGCTTGTGGGAATCGAGTTATGCCGAAAATCCCCTTTTCTGGTGCCGAGCGTCTCACTCTCTCTCTCTCGTTCCCCTCCCCACTTCTCTTGGTCTTTGGCTCATGTTAGATCCTGTCTATTTCAGCAACGTATGAAACCCCACCTCCTCCTGTCTCTCTCTCTGTCTCTCTCTCTCTCTCTCTCTCTCTCTCTCTCTCTCTCGGCGTGGACTCCTGGCTGTGTTTAATTGCCGAGTGGCAAGATCTGAGGGAAAGATCGGGAATCACATGGAGCCGCTGCGTCTGTCAACGCTTTACGAGCCCCAACCCCGGGAGAGAGAGACCGAGAAGGTGTAGGAAGGAAGTGTTTGGAGTTTGGGAAAAGGGTGAGTTGAGTCTGAGAAGGGAATTTTTTTTACGCAGTGGGAAAAAAAAAGAAAACTGAGGTGTAGAGAGAGGTGAAAGACTTCAGGAGAAGGAGAGTTGAAGAAAAAAAAAAGGAGGGAGGGAAGGAGGGAAGGAGGGAAGGAAAGAAAAGAGGCCCACTACTAGAGAAAAGGGCAACAAGCTGCGTTCGGCAGGAACGAGAGAGAACATTGGGAAACCAAGAGTAAGTTAGAAAAAGCACCGGGAGGAAGGAAGGGGGAGGTGAGAGACAGAAAGTTGGAGAGGGGAAGTGCGGGAGAAGGAGAGAGAGAGAGAGAGAGACTGTAAAACGCAGATGAGAAAAACAGACGCCGTGGATGGAGAGAGAACCAGTTGTTTTCTAAGTCGGATTTGGGACTGGAATGCACTCGGAGAACACGACTGCGAGATTTCAAACTCATTCCTGCCACTTTTGCCTGGAGCAGGGAGTCCGACGCACACCGGGCCCCGTTGATGGATCATGTGTGCGTATGGAGTCGGGAATAGCCCCGTTCCCGAAGGAGTTGGGCATAGACGGAGCGGAGAGGATCATTTCGTCAACGCCACGGCAAGTTTATGCCAAGGAAATACAGCATCCATGCTATTCCTGGGTGGATGTACGAACGCCCAGGTGGGATTCTCCATGTGTTACGGAGATCCGGCGGGAATGTGGATGCGTTCAGCGTTGGTATTACCCGGAGTTGCTTCATCCCTTTAATGGGGGCCATGTTTTAAAGGTCAGAGGTCAACCCTACTACTCGTCGGATCAACACTACGGACATCAGCGGGAGTGGGATGACGTCCACGGATATAACGGACATTGCACAAGGAGACGGGTGTCTTTCCGGCATCACGAAGAGCAACACACGCTTAACAGCCCTGGGACCAGCAGACAATCAAGTCCGGGAAAACCACACAGTAATGGGGAAAACTCCGCTTTTTTCCCAACCGAGGTGCCCTCCAGCAAGTTGGGGCGCTCGAGGCTGCAGGTGAACGGATCGAAGCGGGAAATAAGGACGGGTCAAGGGGGCGTAGGTCTGGAAAACCATGGCAACCAGAGGAAGAGCCAGGGAACAGTACGGGAACAGATCAAACAAGTGGTCAATGAGCTCGAGGAAGTGCTGGGTGGTCTCAAACAGGTCCAGTTGGAGATGAAAGAGGTGAGGATGGAATAATAAATAGAGTGAATAATGTTGAATGAAGACCAAAAATGAGGGATTGTTCACCCAAAATTCTGTTATTTACTCATTCAATTCACAATTCACGTTTTTTTTACAATACATATTGTTTCAAAGCAACTTTACAGAGTCCATATTACAATTTAGAGTGATCTGTTATCAGAGGTCCAAGTTATGCATTTCAGAAATGTACATATACAAATCACACAGTTAGCTAATAATGTATTAATTTAAGGCAGAAACAATAAGCTCATTAAATTATTAGGATATATAGAAAGATTTAGCATTGGTGCATGTTGCATGCAAATTTTCTTCAACTGATACTTCACCCAAAATGAAATTGTTTTATTTTACTCACATGTTCCAAACCCGTATGACTGACCTTCCCCTGTGGAACATAAAAGAAGATTATTTGAAGAACATTGAGAGCCAAACAATATTGGACCCCATTGACTTACATTGTATTTACCTCCAAAAAACTGAGACATTTCTCAGAATATCTTCTGTTCCTCAGAAGTCACAGGTTTGGAACGACTAACGGTGAAATGACATGCTGTGGGTGACCGGCTACTATAATGAGTTTTCTTCATGCGTACAGCTATGAGGAAACATTCATATAACAAGATTTGTCACTGATTTTGGGTTCAACATATTTGAGATGGGATTTTAATAAGCAGAGAGACTGGATAAGATCAAAACTTTCATCCTGTTTAACCAGTGGAAATATATTATCTGTGTGGTCTTAGCAAACATCTAATTCGCTATAATAATAAACCTATTCTGAAAAACAGCAAAACTAAACATCATCTGAAAGCCTTCAGAAGCCAAAGCTCACATCTGCCAGAAATGAACAGTCAATTATATTCTGGAAGCTGGAAATGTTCCACTGGGAGCTTATTGTATAGAGGAATATTGTATTTTCTGGATGGGAAGTGGCCAGTTCTTAAGTCCATCACAAAGGCCTGTTAAAAGAGAACAGAATCTTAAAATCAATAGCTAAAGATAGCTTAATACGGGCAGATTGACATTAGCAATAATGGACTCTGCAGGACGTAAAACATTAATTGAATTATTTAGACATGTTTCAATGGATGCATCAAGACTCCCATAAAATGTAAATGACTGCAGCAGTAGATTAATGCATCACAGAGAAAGAAGCCAAAAAAGTTATTTTATGACATCTTTACCCGATGATGACGTTAAGATTTGATTAGAACAAACTTCAAAGGTGAAGGACGTGTTTTATACTTTCTATATGATCTCAGGTTAATGTTCAGAGTCATTGAAGTTACTGAGATGTTTTTAAAGCACTGATTGGTTTGTTTGAGAGGCTTGACATGAGAATTTGCGACTCAGCCAATGACGTGTGTTTAGGGGCGGGATTATGATTGATTAATGACAGATGGGCTTGATGAAACTTGTTTGGAAACCTAAAATGATTTCTTAGATGCAATCATGACTAGTTACTTTAGTTTATTTTGAGTTTTTCCCAAGTTAGTTTTATTTTGTGTCAGTTTACAAAAATTTTGATAACTCAATATGATTGCAAAAAACATTGGCGTCATACTTGATGCAACACATTTCAATGCACCATGTTTGATGTGAATGTGAACGCATTGGCAGAGAAGAACAATTCCAGTGAATATTTCCAGTAAAAAGTTATTAAATGACTACAGAAGTGCCTTTTTGTTGTGTGTTTAGGGCCGGGATTATGATTGATTAATGACAAGTGGGCTCTAGAAGCATCTGGGAAACTTGTTTGGAAACCTAAAATGATTTCATAGATGTAAACATGACTACTTAAGTTATGTTAGTTTTATTTTTGGTTCAGTTTACAAACATTTTGTTTCGGTTTTGTTAACTGACAACTCAATATGATTGCAAAAACCACTGGCGTCATACTTGATGCAACACATTTCAATGCACCATGTTTGATGTGAATGTGAACGCATTGGCAGAGAAGAACAATTCCAGTGAATATTTCCAGTAAAAAGTTATTAAATGACTACAGAAGTGCTTTTTTGTTGTGTGTTTAGGGCCGGGATTATGATTGATTAATGACAGGTGGGCTCTAGAAGCATCTGGGAAACATGTCTGGAAACCTAAAATTATTTCGTAGATGTAAACATGATTAAGTTATGTTCATTTTATTTTTGGTTCAGTTTACAAACATTTAGTTTCGGTTTTGTTAACTGACAACTCAATATGATTGCAAAAACCATTGGCGTCACATGTGCAACACATTTCAATGCACCATGTTTGAATATGTGAATGTGAACGCATTGGCAGAGAAGAATAATTCCAGTGAAAAATTATTAAATGACTAAAGAAGTGCTTTTTTGTCCTTTTCGGAGCTTGACGACCTCTGGCGTGCAAAACAGCATTTCTGTTTCTGTAAAGCATGAAGGTGTTTTTTATTTTTAAGCAAACTATTCCTTTAACTATGTTTTTGATCCCTCTGTGTCTGTGAAGGTCGTCCAACAGATCGATGTTCTGACGTCCAACATTGACCTTGATGAAGAAGAAACAAGTCCATCCAATGGACTCTCCCAAGACGCCACCAAAAGCAGTCAGACTGATGTTGTGGCGTTGATCCACTATTCGAATGGCGAAGAGGACACGACTTCCGACTCTTCTCTCGCACACAGCCCTGTGGATTTAGTTCACAATGACAGTCATTCGCCAATGAGAAACCACACAAGCCTGTCCCCTCTTGAGAAGCGATCCGTTACTGTTGAGGATAAAGGCAAAAGAGTTGTGAAACAAACCTCAGAGACCCAAAGGACTCAAAGGACGCTCAATGGAAACTGCCTACCACACCGAACGGCAAGGAAAGGGCAACTGGAAAACCACAGACCCCCTATCATTCCAGTAGTGTGCACTAACTCAAATAAAACGCACCGGCCTCCACCTTACCCTCAGAACGGACAGGTGAAGATGAGGACACCTCCTTACCCTGGAAAACATAAGATGCTCTCATCCACCATAGTGTAAGGACACACAACTAACTTGCTTTCACAGAAACCCAAACATCAGCAAAGACAATCAATCAAACAAACACATCATGCATACTCACAGACACAGTTGCACACATGCTTCATCAATCACTTGGTCGTAATGTTCCTTGGTGACGAAACTCAGGGTAAGTGGACACTTCATGTCCTCAGAAGAGCATGTGCTTGCTGTGTTTATGCTCATGCATGTCTAAACACAAACATATACAAAGTTTGGGGTCTGTAAGGTTTATTCATGTTTTTTGAAAGAAGTCTCTTATGCTCACCCGGGCTGCATTTATTTAATCAAAAATACTGTAAAAAAACGATTTAAAAATTAAATTACTTTATTTTTGTCCTTGCTTATAGATGAGGTTGACGGAAGTTAGCCACTTTCATTTCAACAGAGGATGAAATGTGTCGTTATCTATGAGTGTTGAGTGACGTAATATCCCAAGTGGACGCGTGTAAGAGACGTGAGACTGAACGCACTGAAAGTCCTCGTGCTGCTCATATACTGAGAGAGAGAGAAGACAGTAGAGCTGCACGATTCATCTTTAATAAAGACTGTGATCTCCATTCAAACACCCACGTGATCTTTCAATTCGTCTGTCTATTAAACTTTGACAAAATCATATCGCAACATTCAGATCTGTGTTGGTGCTGACCCGGAGAGAGTCGTCACGAAACCGCTTCACAAACAGTCTTTTCAACCTCATATTATCATTATTTCTGTGATGCAATAGTAATTATCATATAAGTACTTGGATAAAAGTTTAAAGTTCAAATATAAACACTGATGTCTACGATAGCCATCAAAATCAGCTTTTGATAGAAACTTGGTTAAAATAACGCATTTATCGATTACGTTGTTTCGTCACTATGGCGACAAGTGACTGTTAAAAAATGTATTTGTTATTGAATCATCTATTAAAGAGAATGTAGTATTGTATGATGCTTCTGAAATAAGTCAGAAAGATGTGATGAATTGTTTTTGATGAACTTATACATCATGTAGGCCTACTACAGTCTGTATAAGTGTATGATTTAACTTTTCCCATGGTCTAGTGTAAAAAAAAAAAATATATATATATATATATATACAGTGTGCAATGCATAAGTGAATACACCCATGCTAAAGTTGACTAAAAAGAGGAATAAAAAATCATATTTTGGAAATTGAACTTAATGCCTTAATTTAAAAAATTAGGAAAAATCCAACCTTTAAGGACACCAATTTTCTTTGTGAATGAATAATGTATCGTAAATAAATAAATGTTCTTCCTTAAAATACATGGTGCATAAGTGAGTACACCCCTATGTTAAATTCCCATAGAGGCAGGCAGATTTTTATTTTTAAGTATTTTTTTAAAAAAAAAATTAGGATACTATGCATCCTGATAAAGTTCCCTTGGCCTTTGGAATTAAAATAGCCCCACATCATCTCATAGCCTTCACCATACCTGGAGATTGGCATGGTTTTATTTCAGTTAGCCTAATAGCTAGTTTGATTTGCATTGAGAGATGATCTTATGGAAAGTACCCCATGCCAATCTCTAGGTATGGTGAAGGCTATGTGATGATGTGCGGCTATTTTAATTCCAAAGGCCAAGGGAACTTTATCAGGATGCATAGTATCCTAAAAAAAAAATAAAAAAAATACTTAAAAATAAAAATCTGCCTGCCTCTATGGGAATTTAACATAGGGGTGTACTCACTTATGCACCATGTATTTTAAGGAAGAACATTTATTTATTTACGATACATTATTCATTCACAAAGAAAATTGGTGTCCTTAAAGGTTGGATTTTTCCTAATTTTTTAAATTAAGGCATTAAGTTCAATTTCCAAAATATGATTTTTTATTCCTCTTTTTAGTCAACTTTAGCATGGGTGTATTCACTTATGCATTGCACTGTATATATATATATATATATATATATATATATATATATATAATTCGCAATATCGAATCGCAATACTTGTAGAATCGCAATTCTTAAAAAAATAAATAAATCCCAATACATATCGTATCGGCACCCAAGTATCGTGATAGAATCGAATCGGGAGATAGGTGTATCGTCCCAGCCCTAGTAATATTATTATAATTTAAAATAATGGTTTTCTATTTTAATATATTTTAAAATGTAATTTATTCCTGTGATCAAAGCTGAATTTTCAGCATACTCCAGTCTTCAGTGTCACATGATCCTTCAGAAATCATTCTAATGATTATTATCAATGTTGAAAACATCTTCATATTTTGTGGCAACCGTGAATTTCTTTTTTTTCAGGACTTTTTAATGAATACAAAGTTCTAAAGAACAGCATTTATTTGAAATATAATCTTTTGTAACATCAATTTAATGCGTCCTTGCTGAAAAGTAGTTCTTTCAAAAAAATCATACTGACCCCAAACTTTTGAATGGTATTGTATACCCATAAGAAAGAAAAAAAAATCACAAATGACATCTCCTTAATATAAAAAAATGTTCTGCTACAATGAGATTAAATGAAGAGCACACGTCTGCTTTTCAGCTGTTTCTCTTGAGGAAAAACCTCACATCTCCCAAAGAGTTGTAGAAGAGATCTCAACAACAATGTCTTAAATTTGCTAAGATGTCAGAGAAGAGCTGCAATGTACATTAATTTTATACATGTCGTCAACAATTATCTAGTAACAATTATCACATTTATTCAATGGAATATCAAGAGAAACAGCTTATGTGGTATAATGCTCTTTTCACAAGATGTAAAATAAGTCTCTGATGTCCCCAGAGTGTGTATGTGAAGTTTTAGCTCAAAATACCCCACAGATATTGTTATATAGCATGTTAAAATAGTCACTTTTTGAGGGTGAGCAAAAACGCACCGTTTTTGTGTCTGTCCCTTTAAATGCAAATGAGCTGCTGCTCCCGGCACAGGGGGCGGAGCTTCAAGAGCTCGTGTTCTTTTACCTCACACACACACATGCACTGAAAATTTCAAAAACGTTTAGCCTTTTATGTTCAAACCGGAGTCAGAAAGATGGAGAGACTCGAGAAGAAGTGACAACATGTAGACAACATTTCTGAATGGTTAGTTGATGAATTTATGAAGCTTATGTGTAGTTATCTTCTAGTCATTGATTAGCATATTCTGTCTTGATAATCTATAAATCATGTTCCGGGGGCGGGGTTTATGTAAATTCTAGGGTTGGTGATGTCACTAACCCGGGAGGAATGTGGTGTAGTCTCTACCAGCCGTTTGTTGTAGTCCTTAAAAAGCCATTTCTTTAAAAGCAAATATCTCTCTTTGCTTTGAACTTTGAGCGTCGTAACTTTGCAGATGTTGTTTATGCTCAAACAGCAACATTACACACTAACTAAAGTTAGAAAAGTGAAATCATAATCAACCACCCCTTTAAGTCTCCTGAGCTTTAAAAGAGCAACATCTGAATCACAAAAGTGCTGAAACATCATGTGTCTTTTGGATCGTGTGTTTAAGGAAAAAACGTCCTCGCTATTATAACAGACACCATCCACATGTGTTTTTTCTTACAGTTATTATTTCCCAGAAAAGAAAAGCATGGTGGGGTCTGCCGGCCCGGCACTGAATCATTTCCATAGAAATACAGACCAAGCTTTTTTGTGATGAAGATAGTAAACACAATGACTCAGTGTTAACACGGCTAACTATGCGTCATGAAAGATTTCTTCCATCTGTTTCGCAGGAAAACACGGTGTCGATATACGCTGCACTTGTTTCCTCAGATTACACTGAGCTTTGTTGTTTGCCCTGCGGGGAGATGAACGATGTTGAATGCTTTGCAATTCAAAAGCCTTTCCCCCATGGAACTACCTCAGATCCGAGGGTGAACATGACTTTGGCTTTGGGACAATTGTGTTGCTTTATCACAGAGGAATTCAGGATACGATCAGGATCATGTCTGATAAACATTCTATAAATGAAAATTATGTTCACGGGTGATTACATCGGCTGTTGTTGAGGCACGTTAAAAGATCAAACACGGCTTCAAGGTTGGGATTTTTTGGGGAAAATCATTTTACGCTGCTGTAGACAAAATGCAGATAATATTACCGCATCCATTAATTAAATTAACTATGCCCTGAAGACAGTTTGAGAAGTGCATGCCTGTGCAAATTTGGCGGTTGACGGGTCATTGCTTTGTGGTTGCTAGTGCTTTCTGGGTGGATCCTTACAGGCTCAAAACAAGTCACCCACACACAAGTCTCTAAGATATTATCATCCCTAAACATGCAACTCATTGGAAAAACATGCTTCTTGAAAAATGTATACCAACAGCCTTGATGCTTTTCACACAAATGATGATTATAGGGGCAGATTATTAATAATAACTAGTGCTGTTTAATCGCGATTAATCGCATTAATGTCATAGTTAACTCGCAATTAATCGCACATTTTTATCAATTCTAAATGTCCCTTGATTTCTTTTGGTTGCATTATTTTTTCTCATTTTAATGCTCTTATCAAAATGGAAAAGTGGATCGGCTTGCTTTGTGCAGATGTTTTTTATTGAAAACAACATTGGCATATACTGTAGTGTTCAGTTTCACACTAACATTCTCACTCGGAGCAAATAATTGCGTCAGAGAATTCACATTCGCGTCAAGTGGTGTTCAGACTGGACGTCCTGCGATGATCGCTCAGTTCACAACGACAAAACACACAGATCACTTTGGTCTCGTCAAGGGAACCATTTGGCAACTTTTTAAAAGTAAACTTTCCATTCAGAATCTTATTGGCATCCATTTCGGCGTCTCGCGCTCGCCATCCACTTAAAACGTAACGTTAGCCTAGTACTCTTCGGCCGGTTCGCAAGCCCAAACAAGTGTGTGTGGCGTGCCTGTTGTTTTGTGTCCGGTCTAGCTAGATCCGGTGTGGTGTTGTAGTTTTTCTAACGTTACTAGTTGTTGCAACAGCATGTGAAAAAAACGACAAAGTTTGCTAGGCCAAAAAGAACGTTAATCTCGCGATAAAAAAAATGTACGCCGTTAAAATGGGTTTGCGTTAACGCCGTTAATAACGCGTTTAACTGACAGGACCATAGACTGTAAAAAAAATGGACGACGCCCCTTTGCTCTCTTCCATTGGTGAGAACTGAAGCCGCCAGTGTCCCGATATGGCGCTAACATCTTGGAGTCTGCGCAGTAGCGATCTCGGGACCAAACCTGCGCAGTAGTGAGCAGGAAGTAAAGCCGCGAAATCAACGCTCCGCCCTCACTCTCGCAGAATGCACTCTCCCTGAGTGCACTTTTTAAAAAATTGATTGCAGTACGACAAGAGACTTGTTAAAATAAAGTAAATACAATCTCCTCAGTCCTCCGAAGATCCCGAAAAAAATGTCCGTTGGTACTTCAGTGACTACTTCGCTCAGAGAACCTGTCAATCACAGCTGTCAATCATGACGTTACACCACCGTTTTTATAGCATCACGTAACTAACTAAAAACCAACTTATTTTTGAAACAGACACTTGAACTTACATCAGCGTGATAAAAACGACAGCACCAGGGGGCAATCAAGACGTTTTGGCTTCACTTTTCAGGGCTTGTGCGGCACGCGTGGACAGCACTAATAATAACTTATATTCACATAGTTCCTCGCACGGTTCTATATTATATAAGCCGCACGAACCCACGCAATCTTATTCCTAAATGACAGCGATTCGGCTCTGTCTATTAAAGGAGGAGTTCACTTTCAAATAAAAAATGTCCTGATAATTTACTCTCCCCCATATCATCCAAGATATCCATGTCTTTCTTTCTTCAGTCGAAAAGAAATGAAGGTTTTTGAGGAAAACATTGCAGGATTTTTCTCCATATAATGGACTTCAATGGCAACCAACGGTTTGAAGGTTCAAATTTGAATTTCAGTGCAGCTTCAAAGTCTCGACACGATCCCAGCCGAGAAATAAGAGTCTTATCTAGCGAAACGATTGGTCATTTTCCAAAAACAAAACAAAAATGATATACTTTTTAACCACAAATGCCCGTCTTGTACCATCTCTGAGATGCGCCACGCATTACGTCATCACGTTGGAAAGGTCACGCGTGACATCGTTAAACATCCAGTATATGCACACGTAAGGACCATTTTAAACAATAAACTGACACAAATACATATAAATATGTGTCATTCAACATACAATAACTTTGAACGGTCCTCCTACTCCAAACTTATAAACACTGGGGCGGCACTTCCGACTACGTCACGCGCGACCTTTCCAACGTGATGGCGTAATGCGTGGCGCATCTCAGAGATGGTACAAGACGGGTGTTTGTGGTTAAAAAGTATATAATTTTTATTTTATTTTTAGAAAATGACCGATCGTTTGTCTAGATAAGACTCTTATTCCTCGGCTGGGATCGTGTCGAGACTTTGAAGCTGCACTGAAATTCACATTTGAACCTTCAAACCGTTGGTGCCATTGAAGTCCATTATATGGAGAAAAATCCTGGAATGTTTTCCTCAAAAACCTTAATTTCTTTTCGACTAAAGAAAGAAAGACATGGACATCTTGGATGATATGGGGGTGAGTAAATTATCAGGACATTTTTATTTGAAAGTGAACTACTCCTTTAACGCTTCAAATAACGATTGTATCAATTACATCGTTACACCAGTAGGTGGCGACAAGTGACTGTTACAAATATATTTGTCACTGAATCATTCATTCCGTGCAGCTCTGATGTAAACACAATACTTCAATGAAATTGATGTGATTATGCTCATAATCGTAGCAAAATAAGTGCCGTATGGCAATTTTAATTGCAATAAACAAGCATGTAAACACTTTAATCGCATCTATTCTACTCTGACCAAAGTGCAGATTCGTAAACAGCGGTAAAGAAGGGGTCACATTTTTAGGGTGCTGAAGAAACCCGACAACATTGTGCAACATGAACATAATGCAGTATATTAAAGGATGAAAACATAGAAATGAAGACATTTTTAGGTGCATCACTGAAAAATACCCCACTAAGTTCATAAAAACGTGTTTTGCATTTTACGTCCGCGGATTAAAACAGAGGCCAGTAACAGGTCTACTGTATGTGAGTTCATCAGTTGTGCTGTGCATTGGGGGGTGTAAATAATAGTGGTAAAAAGGACCACAGTTCTAAGTGAATAATCAGAAAAATAAAGTCTAAACTCTCTGATCATTAGAAATAATCACATTACTGGTGCACGTTCATCTGGAGCACAAATTCACACACTGAACTTTAATACTTCTGAATAATCCCTGGCTTAGGATAGGAAGCACAACTCGGACAACTAGAATTTGACACTGTTCCCTGACGTATTCAACATTCCTCTGGGGTTAAAGTTAAAATGGCAGATGTGATCTTTGTGTGCGGTTGAGAACAAAAGGAGCTGATTTCTGCCTCTGAACGCAGTAGTTATGGTTTGGCATTGTCCTCTAGTGGAGGGTATGTGTCTCTGCAGGACTGGCCCTTCTGTCTGGTTTGCATTAGAAACCACTTGGCTTAGAGCCTAACCGAATGAGGCAAGCTCGCACAATATTTGTGATGGTCAAATAAACACAGGCATTTTCAGACATCATTTACGATGAAGGCCACCCACTATCTGGGAGGGCACAGCAACAGCTGAGCTCGACACACACACACACACACACACACACACACACACACACACACACACACCAGGAAGAAGGTGCATAACAGACAGCGGATGTTTTGGTAGACGTGTGTTTATAAAGAACGCCCACCGTTTGGTGCCTTCGCTCAGACTACACACTGCAAAAAATGCTTTTCTTACTTAGCCTAGTATTTTTGTCTTGTTTCCAGTTCAAATATCAAAAATTTCTTAAAACAAGAAGCATTTACTAGATAAGTAAATGACGAGAGATTATATCTTGTTTTCTGGAAGAAAATTTTTCAAAAATGAGTGAGTTTTTGCTTAAAACAAGCAAAATAATCTTAATTCAAATGGAAAACAAGAAAAATAATCTTAATTCAAATGGAAATCACGAAAAATTATCTTAATTAAAATGGAAATCACGAAAAATTAACTTAATTCAAATGGAAAACAAGAAAAACAATCTTAATTCAAATGTAAAACAAGCTAATTTTTTCTTCTTTTTTTATTTTGCTAAAAAGCAAAAACTCACTTAATTTAGATTTATTCCCCCCAGAAAACAAGATATAATTTCTAATGTCATTTTCTTATCTAGTAAATGCTTCTTGATTTAAGAAATGTTTGATATTTGGACTGGAAACAAGACAAAAACACTAAGAAAGGCATTTTTTGCAGTGCACGATGTGTTCGGGAAGCCATGTCTTCATTGGCTGTAAAATGAAGCCCAATGGAGAATGTTGTACAACTTACAAGTGGTTTTCATTTAAATTCCAGCAGAGACTAAACCATATGAAAGAAAAAATCCCAAATGAGATCTCTTTAGTACGTCACTTGTTTCTACTAGACAGCAATGAGATTAAATTGAGAGAGAAACTTTTGCTTAAAAGGATAGTTCACTTAAAAATGTTGTTCCAAACCTGTACGACCTATTGGACCCCATTCACTTTCACTGACTGAATTTTCTAAATATCTTTTTGTGGTGAACTATTTAAGTCTCTTGTTTCTCATAGGTTTCTTCAAAGAAAATTTGATGTTCTCAAGACATTAAAGTGTGAAAAAGTCAAGTTCTCACAAGATCAAATGATCTGAGCTGCTATCCACAACCTTTATATAGCTCTACATACAGTTTATACTCTTACTTTATGACAGCTATTCACTCATTTCCATTTTTTCTCTTTTGCACACTGCAAAAAATGTTTTTCTTACTTAGTATGTTTGTCTTGTTTCCAGTCTAAATATCAAAAAATTCTTAAACCAAGAAGCATTTACTAGAGAATTAAAATTACATAAGACACTATAACTGAAAATTTCTGGATTTTTTTTTGTTTTTTTTTAGCTTAAAACTAGAAAATATTATCTGCCAATGGGGTAAGAAAAATGATCTTGTTTTCCAATTGAATTAAGATTGTTTTTCTTGTTTTCCAATTGAATTAAGATTATTTTTCTTGTTTTCTAATTGAATTAAGACTATTTTTCTTGTTTTTCAATTGAATTAAGATAATTTTTCTTGGTTTCCAATTGAATTAAGATAATTTTTCTTGGTTTCCAATTGAATTAAGACTATTTTTCTTGTTTTCCAATTGAATTAAGACTATTTTTCTTGTTTTCTAATTGAATTAAGACTATTCTCATCCCATTGTCAGATAATTGTGCTTGTTTTAAGAAAACAAGATATCATTTCTTATGTCATTTTATTCGTCTAATAAATGCATCTTGATTTAATGCACTCTTGAATTCTTAGATATTTGGACTGGATACTAAGTAAGAAAAGCATTTTTTTTGCAGTGCAATACTTACCTGAAAGCTCTAGTAAGTCACTTCAGGGATATGGAAACACCTTTAGACTTTTGACTATCTTCCTGCTCTGAACACAAGTATCATCTTGTGTGTGACATATTATTACTCAAATAAAATATTAATTTAATTTTCATCTGGCCCAGAGACATTAAAGCTAAATTGCAACTATAAATTCATATCATCTTTGATTTATTGTTCAAGCTAAAGCTAATTTAAGAACAATCATAAAATATAAATGTGCAGAAGACGGTTTTACTTTTGGGAAGGTGGATAATTACATCTGTCTGAGAGCGCTCAGAGACTTGGCTTGAAGTTTCCGGGGTGGTGGAAGATTTGGACAAATGAGGGATAAAGAGCAATCATATGACGGCATAAAGTCTGGTCGCACTGCTGCTTATTCTGGCCACCAATTAAACGCCCCCTTAGACAGAAAGAGACCTTGACGTGTAGAATGACCAACAGTTTATTTTGTTTTTATGAGCTTTTAGGGGTGGGGTTATCTGAAATATACTGCACCACAATAATAGGTCAGTGTAAAAAACATTAAATTATTATAGGTGTAAAGATGACTTATTCCTGGAAGTCAAGAGCAATAATGCAAATGGACATTGGCTACGCATTTGGAAAATGATTCATGCTTTCTTTCTGAATCATCTATCATCAACCCGGAGCCAAATAACTTTTTTATAATAATTTTCCAATACGGATATTTTTCTTTCCTCCTATGTGAGGTCTATATATTCATATACATATATATATTAATGGATGATACCTAGATTTCTATTTATGCATCATACAGCAAAAATTGGTTCTTGTTAAAACAGATCCATTATGTAGCCACCTAATAAACTTTAAAGGGTTAGTTTACCCATAAATGAAAATTCTGTCATTAATTACTCACCTTCATGTCGTTCCAAACCCGACTTTTTCATCTTCAAAACACAAAAGAAGATCTTTTTGATGAAATCTGAGAGATTTCTGTCCCTCCATTGACAGTCTACGCAACTACCACTTTGACACTTCAAATTCATATAAAGAGATTGTAAAACTATTCCATGTGAATTGGCTTTTACTCACATAACATTCATCAACTCACACATCAGTTGTAGTAAAATGATAACCAATGAGGTTCATTCTCGTGTTCAGCAAGAACCAATGAGGTTCATTCTCATGTTGCAGCATGTTTGAGCTTCAGCAAGAACCAATGAGGTTCATTCTCGTGTTCAGCAAGAACCAATGAGGTTCATTCTCATGTTACGCAGCATGTTTGAGCTTCAGCAAGAACCAATGAGGTTCATTCTCGTGTTCAGCAAGAACCAATGAGGTTCATTCTCATGTTACGTAGCATGTTTGAGCTTCAGCAAGAACCAATGAGGTTCATTCTCGTGTTCAGCAAGAACCAATGAGTTTCATTCTCGTGTTACGCAGCATGTTTGAGCTTCAGCAAGAACCAATGAGGTTCATTCTTGCGTGTCAAGCAGGTTCGGTTGAGCTTCTGTTTATGTTCGCTTATGTGAATAAAAGCCTAAATTCAATCTGTTCATCATATAAACTAAAGCGATAGAGTCTCTTCAGAAAATCTGGACTAAACTTCTCAATTCATTTGGAATGTATGAATTCACATGAATATGGATCGTTTTACAATCTCTTTATGAACTTTTTTAATAGCTGTCTATGGGGGAACAGAAAGCTCTCAGATTCCATCAAAAAGATCTTAATTTGTGTTTTGAAAATTAACGAAAATCTTACAGTTTTGGAACAACATGAGGGCGAGTAATTAATGACATAATTTACATTTTTGGGGGAACTATCCCTTTAATTTACTATTTACTAACGTAACACCCTAGCAACCATACAAAACACTTTAGCAATCCCATAATAACGTGCTAAAACAGTCAGCATACCTTAGCAACCACATTGCAACAGGCTGGCAACACACTAGCAATCGAGGCACTGTTTAGATCTGGAGTTATAATAATCCGATCACAGATGAGACACATCGCGTCTCTCATAATTTGAAGCCAGCAGATGTTTCCCGCAGAATATTTAGTGTATTTAAAGGCATACCTGTGTCAGCTGAACTTCAGATGTGATTCATAACCCGTGTCTCTGCATACTGATTTCAGTCATGCTGTGTGTAGTCTATTAGTAGTGTATATTAATACGCACATCCAAATGTTTTATTCGGACGGTTATTTTCTGTTAACGCTGAACACGTTGGCGCCAAAGTTCAAAACAGTACTGGTTGATTGACAGGTGAGTAGGCGATGTGATCACGTGCCTTTCTGGCTCTATGGGTGCGTCCGAATTCGCATACTCTCTTGAGTAGGTAGTACTTATTTTGAATAAGTAATTACTGCTAAAAAAGTATGTCCTATAGTAGGCTATAATATGAATATTATCATCTAGATGCACTACATTCGCCATGTTGCCCTGAAGACAAAGGTCATCCAGGTACTTTTCGCCTACTCTTTTATGAGTGCTGTGAATTCAGACATACTTCTTTTGTCACTGTAATGAGGGTTAGATGTTGTGGGAAGAAGGAGGCAGAACCGGCGAACGTTCAACAACTTTAAAGACGTAAAATAGCCAAACAACAAAACTAAAGACAGCAGCCCCTCACGGACGACTACTGTTACTCATATAATAAAACAAAACACAACATAAGTCCAGGCCTGTTCCTCTCTTGATCTTCACTGTCGTCGCTCCTCCTTATATGCTTCCGCTCCTCTGTGAGAGATATACGAGAATTTTGTGCCAGTCATCTCAATGGCTAAAAGTGTCCCAGTCAACCTGAATTCACCCCTACTGTTTTACGCCTACTATATAGTATAGGGAGAAGTATGCGATTTCGGATGCATGTTATTTTAGTAATCTCATCTCAATCCCAGTTTACATCCGTGTTTAACACTCTTCTCTTGTAATCAGTTCACGATTCGGTTCGAATCATATCAGAAATAATCAGCAACATTCTAAAAAAAGCCACTGTCAACATGGGTAGGTTACACATCAACCTTCTAAAAACACTCAGAAAACCCTAGCAACCGCATAGCAACATTCTAAAATGCCACTCACAACAAAACACTTAAGCAACCTCATGACAACATTCTAAAAACATTCAGAAAACCCTAGCAACCGCATAGCAACATTCTAAAATGCCACTCACAACAAAACACTTAAGCAACCTCATGGCAACATTCTAAAAACATTCAGAAAACCCTAGCAACCGCATAGCAACATTCTAAAAAGCCACTCTCAACATGGGTAGGTTAACATTCTAAAAACATTCAGAAAACCCTAGCAACCGCATAGCAACATTCTAAAATGCCACTCACAACAAAACACTTAAGCAACCTCATGACAACATTCTAAAAACATTCAGAAAACCCTAGCAACCGCATAGCAACATTCTAAAATGCCACTCACAACAAAACACTTAAGCAACCTCATGGCAACATTCTAAAAACATTCAGAAAACCCTAGCAACCGCATAGCAACATTCTAAAAAGCCACTCTCAACATGGGTAGGTTAACATTCTAAAAACACTCAGAAAACCCTAGCAACCGCATAGCAACATTCTAAAATGCCACTCACAACAAAACACTTAAGCAATCATGGCAACATTCTAAAAACACTCAGAAAACCCTAGCAACCGCATAGCAACATTCTAAAAAGCCACTCTCAACATGGGTAGGTTACACAGTAACATTCTAAAAACACTCAGAAAACCCTAGCAACCGCATAGCAACATTCAAAAATACCACTTACAACAAAACACTTAAGCAACCTCATGGCAACATTCTAAAAACACTCAGAACACCTTAGAAACCTTATATTAATGCCCTGACAACCTAGAATTGAGATGGAATAGAATTTTGCATGGTCTAGCACAAAAAAAAACTTTTTTAAAAGGAATTTTCAAATTCAAGTTTTTATGAGCTTTAAATGCCAAGTGATTGAAACACCAGTACTTTATTATTCCATTTAATTTAGTCTAAACTGAAAAGTTGTGCATGTCCAAACCAGAATGCATGTGAGTCTTCTCTCTCTCTCTCTGCAGCTATTAGTGTTTCAATTCAACAGTCTGGCATCTACACTAGAGTCCTGATAAAGACAGCATACTGCGGCATGAGGAAACTCATGTCCAATCAGATCTCCTGTCCTCAACATTGAGCCAAGCTGAGCGTATAAATTAGAGTAATAAATCAAGCTGATAAGCGAGCACAATCTTGGCATTAGAACACGAAAGGCTAAATTGCGTTACATTATCGTAGCACATAATGTGAGCCAGTCAGGTTTGTAAAAGCAGCAGCTATGCCAAGGACAAGTCAGAGGTAGAGAAGGTAAAAGAAGCTCCTACTCACTTAATAATGTTGGCTAAAAAAAAAATAACCCAACTATGGGGTGGTATACCACTGCAGGTTATTTTAACCCAATGCATTGGAACCCAACAGTTGAGTTAACTAGTTATTTTTATTTATGCCATTATTTTAATAAATAAAATACACTTTGTTTTCAAATTTAATTGGAGCATAAACACAAATAAATAGGTTTTAACGTGTTTTAAGTATTAAACTATGAATGTAATAAATATTAGTGAGCCTAGTATGTAAATAATACACAATTATGTGTATAATAATAAATAGAATAAATAGAACATATACATGCACATATTAAAATATACTCATTAAATTCAAAACATACACAACTGTGCACACACACAATACACATAATACATTTAAAACATATGCATTAAATTCAAAACCTGTGCAAATTGATAGCACAGATGTGCACATACAGTACAGGAACGTATTTTACCCAACTGGTAGGTTATAACTCAAATAAATAACCCAACGACGTAAACAAATGACCCAACAAATTTTAAGATAACCCAACATAATGACCCAATATGCGTAAACCAACGGTTGGGTTAAAAAAAAATAACCCAACGTTTGTGACTGTGTATGTCTCGTCACGCTCATCCTCTGTAATTATTGCTGATTAGGTCTTTTTAAGTGTTTGTCGGCAGCGTTTGCTTTCCCCTGATCTGGGCTCTGCTCCAGCGCTTGCTTAGAAGCATCGATCAACACGCTGTGAAAGGGACATTTGTGTAATGAAGACGTGACCCTGTCTGTGATGGGCTGGATATGAGAGTGCACTATGTAATGAAAGTCTTTTTATTACACAGGGACTGATGCCACACAACCCATCTTGACTCATCGCGGAGGACGGAGAACCCTGGGCCGAGGAGCAGTGACTGTATTTCCCATGGAAAACTCCAGAAGCATCTCAAAGCCCTCTTTCTCTCACACACCCCTGCTGGAAAAAACAAACTAACAGTTTACACTAGTTTGTACCAACTTAAAGTCACCATGAAACGGCATTCACAACTCATTTTATTTATATAGTCAGATGCATTTCTGATTGAAACAGGAAAAAGTGGGAGTCGCGGGATTAAAAAGTAATAGGGATTTGTGATGTCACTTGAAAAGGAAAGTCGTTTCAGAGGCGGAGTAAGTTGTAACATTTTGATGAAAGATTGTGAAAACAAAGGAGTAATGTGCATCAATGAATTTTAGACAATTAGGATTGTGTATTGTTAAGAAAGTCTGTGTTGCTTATATTTATTTCCTTATCCAAACAGTCGATAGGCAGTGACTGGAATTTATTTATTTTGAAAGTGTTTTCTTGGCTTTCGTCCACTAAGTGTAGTTTTGTCGGGCTGTGACGTAAACTGAAGACTATAGAGTGCAACTGTCGGGTTCCAGAAGTAAAAACTCCATTCATTTTCTCCATAAGGAAATTGATTTTGAAAGATAACTTATAAAAAAGTATTTGCTTCTGCTGAGTTTAAGCAAACTCATGTTTCATGAATCATGAATCATGTTTAACAGTGGAATCCCTGGAGAAAAAACTACATTACCCATGATGCAACAGTACCCGCCCCCTTTTACAGTGGCTTTCATTCTGGAAGTATTTTTTTGCATTTATTTTCCCATAGGTATTTAAAAAAGTCTTGTTAAAGAGTTATAAGCCATGAACCAAGCCAACCAGATACGAGGTGAATCACAACAGTGCAAACTTTTTTTAAATTACCCATGATGCCCTACAGAAAAGTCCACCAATCAGAGTCGAAAAAAGCAACATATATATATATATATAAACATAAGTATTTTGAGGGCATAGAGAGATCAACTCGATTATGTCATTTGCGGTACATGTTGCTTTTTTCAAATCTGATTGGTGGACTTTTCTGTAGGGCATCATGGGTAATGTAGTTTTTCAACAGGAATTCTGCTGTTGAACACAATTGTGCTGGCTGACGGCTTAACAACCTCGTAGCTCACAGTAGGTCTGTCTTTAAAGGTTTATAAGTTATCATTCAAAATCAATTTCCAAATGGAGTAATGAAGGTCCCTTAACCCGACTTTTGCTCTCTATTGGGTGTTTTTTTTGTAAATTGCACTAGACTTTTATTATGTCCCACTCCAACTTCCTGTTTCAAAAGGAAATGCATCAACACAGAAAACTAGTCATAAAGCATTTCATGGGGCCTTTAACTAGTTTAGATGAACATGCTGATGTGTCACTGGCACAAGCAGGTTTATTAGTGTATTAGCATATCCAAAAACATGCATTATGCTGGTTATTTAAGCTGGTCAAGGCTGATTTCAGCAGGGTCTCTCTATAACTACACTGTGTTAACCATTTAGAACAAGCTGCCCTTCTTAACTAACCTGTGACCAGATATCAGAGTGTTTCTCCTTTAAAGAGAGCGCAACTGAGTAAAAAGCTGCTTTTAGGTTGGAAATTATGATTTTTTTTATGTGCAAACTATAGCCAGCGCTCATGTAGATCTGTGAACAGACGGTTGAAATGCTGGAAAAGAGGATGCATTTTCTTAATAAGATTTTATTATTATTATTATTATTATTATTATTATTATTCAGACCAAAGAGTGACATGATTTTTTTTGTTCAGGGAGGCTGAAGGATCTATAAGTATATTAAGCTAAAGCTAATGAACACTAACATTGCCTTAAAGGCAGCTCGTAAAACCACTTCAGAGAGGTATATCTGAGTTTATACTTCTGGGATAAAGTGGATGGATCCGAACTCGGTATTGCAGCTGTGGACTGGAATTATTTAATCAGTATTTAAAGCCAGTATAAGCCATCGTTATAGACTGTTGCAATCATGTAGTGGCATTTTCACTCTGTGGCCGATAGATGGCGCTGCAGACCACAGAAAAACACGGTAACGCCAATGACACGTGAATGTCTTACAAATGTGTACAGCTCACATGAAATAAAACATTAAGTGTTTAAAATATATTCTCAGTGACTTCTTATTGACCCTTTAAAATATGTTTATAGGTTTTCTCACATTCAGTATTGGCAGATTACAGTATTCCTCCAGTCTGACACACATGACTAATATTTGCACTATAATTCAGAGCTCTATATAGGATGGTATTGACAGTGTCTGTGTCCCAGTTTGTTTAAATCTTGTCTGAGAGTTTCTCACTTCTCTCTGAGGGGCCTCTTCACATCCCAGCATGCATCTGTTCAGGGGGCGAATATAACATTTTTATACATGCATAGGAAAACAAAGTCAAACTGTTTTGTATAACATTAAGCATTTTTTTATTTTATAGCATTTTGTGTTTAATTATGTTTAATATTTTTTTAATATTTTAATTATTTAATTACATTTTGTATTTTATTTTAACCAATTCCCCCAAATGCTCATAACTGTAATGGATAAAAATAAAAAAAATCTATATATATATATATATATATATTACACACACACACACACACACACACACACACACACACACACACACATATATATATATATATAAATATATATACTGTATATAAAAATCAAGAAATATATTTTTCATGAAAATACATGTCAAGAAAATGACATGAAAATCGACATTACATTTTATATATATATATATATATATATATATATGTATATATATATTAAAAAAAAGATATATATATTTATTTATTATTATTATTATTTTATTTATTTATTATTATTATTATTTTTACTTTCTTTTAATTTTGTGGTAAAATGTGACCTGGACATGTTTTCATGAGATTTACTTTGTCATTATCGTATAAATTCTGGAAAGGCCTCGTGCTAAATTGCTTCTGGGCAGCAAGTGTGCTTAAGATGTTCATCTGATTAATTACAGTTTCATCAGTCATTAGCACTTAAAGTCGTCTGGCGGTGGATGTCCTGTCACGATTCCCTGCTCAGACTCTCATCTGCTGGACAAATATTGAGTCGTTCTGCGACCCGTCCCGTCTCCCGTCTGGCCCCAGAAAGACAAATGTAGTGCAGGTTACCCCGGGGTGTGTTTCTCGTGACTAGCCGCTAAGTGACTGTGGGTTAGCCTAGCGCAAGGTCAGTCAAACACACTCATTATTCTTGGCCTGAGTCGCAGACTAAACAACACAAATTATTCTTGGATGCATTACTTCCCGTCAAACATTTAAGGAGAAGCAAGCATGTGTTAATATATGAAAAATTGCTTCAGTAATTCAAAATAACTTGTGTTTTTGTTTCTCTTAAGCGTCTGCACAGCTGACGAGAAGTAGCCCATAAAAAAACTTGGCGGAAATGGACCATAAGCAAATTTCCTCCCAAGAAAAGAAAAACAACTAAAAACGACAAAAATGCAGAGAATGATATTTTTTTCTGCAGTGTATGCATCACTAAAAAAATATTCTTACTCAGTATTTTTTTCTTGTTTTCCAGTATGAATATCTAAAATGATTAAATCAAGATAAATTATAAAATTATAAATTATAAAAATTATATAATTATAAATGACAAAAAGTCTTGCTTATAAAAAGTGAGTTTTCAGAATACACACTTAATAAAGTAATTTTGCTTCTCAAGTAAATGTATCTTGATTTATGAAAGTTTAGATATTTCTACTGGAAAACAAGACAAAAATTTACCATGTTTATAAATTGAAGACTCAGATTTAAGGCCTTAATTTAGAACGATGGATGTATGGATGGATGTATGGATGGATGGACAGAATGATAGAAGAATAGATGGATGGATGGATGGATGGATGGATGGATGGAATGATAGATAGAACAATAGATGGATCGATGGATGGACAGAACGATAGAACAATAGATGGATGGATGGATGATAGATAGATGGATAGAACGATAGATAGAAGAATAGATGGATGGATAGATAGATGATAGAACGATAGATAGAATAGATGATGGATAGATAGATGGATAGAACGATAGATAGAAGAATAGATGGATGGATAGATAGAACGATAGATGATGGATGGATGATAGATAGATGGATAGAACGACAGATAGAAGAATAGATGGATGATAGATAGATGATAGAACGATAGATAGAAGAATAGATGGATGGATAGATAGATGGATAGAATGATAGATAGAAGAATAGATGATGGATAGATAGATGGAGAGAACGATAGATAGAAGAATAGATGGATGGACAGATAGATAGATAGATAGATAGATAGATAGATAGATAGAACGATAGATGGATGGATGGATGGATGATAGATGGATGGAACGATAGATGGATAGATGGATGGATGATTGGATAACTACACATAAGCTTCATAAATTCATCAACTAACCATTCAGAAATGTTGTCTACATGTTGTCACTTCTTCTCGAGTCTCTCCATCTTTCTGACTCTGGTTTGAACATAAAAGGCTAAAAGTTTTTGAAATGTTCAGTGCATGTGTGTGTGAGGTAAAAGGACACGGGCTCTTGAAGCTCCACCCCCTGCGCCGGGAGCAGCAGCTCATTTGCATTTAAAGGAACAGACACAAAACGGTGCGTTTTTGCTCACCCTCAAAAAGTGACAATTTTAACATGCTATATAAAAATATCTGTGGGGTATTTTGAGCTAAAACTTCACACACACACTCTGGGGACATCAAAGACTTATTTTACATCTTCTAAAAAGGGCATTATACCACCCTTTTAAGCTAATTACAACAATTATACTTGTATAGCGGCTTTTTTAAAAATTAAATGTACCTTTTTGCACGCTTATCAGAAGTTTCTCCTGAAAAAAAGACACTAGTAATCAGTTTCAGAAGTGAACTCAAAACATTATAGCTTATATTCTTACTGTATGACTAATGATGGAGACCATTTCTGATCATAACTGAGAGCAAATCAGAAACAAATGGAGGAGAAAGAAAGCGAGGGAGAAGCCGAAGGGATGAAGAGGTTTGTGAGATGACAGAGACGTGTGAAGTGTCACACAAACACTGACAGAGACGTGAAAGAAAGCTGGAAAATGATGTGATGATGTAACTAATCTACTCCATTGAGTAGAAACAGCTAGCCTGGCTAACGTCAGACCTCGTCTCATTGAGACGTGGTCTGGGAACCACATGTTCATTTTCTCGTATTTGAGGCGTGGTTTACGAATGCCCAGAGCCGTTTATTGGGCGCTACGAATGTCTATCAAATGCACCTGTACGTAGCTCATAGCCAATCGTTTCAATTATACCAGATGACGTATGTAGAGCGACAGAAATTCGAAGAGGAAGAAGACGAAATAAACTTGCGTTCTAAACTACTTATCTAAGGCTGCATCGAAGGTAACTTCGCATCTGCTGCCATGTTGGATCCATAGATATAAACAAACTGCTTCGGTGTGTCGCATAGACGTCGTCATCGTCTTGCTGCTCCCTCCCCGTTCTGTGATTGGTTCCCTTTTTGAGGGGAAAATCTGGTCCATGGTGTCCAGGCTGCCTAGCAAGCGTGAATAAAATCGTGCTGCGCGCAAGGCAGCATGGGGAAACCCAGGCTAAGAAACAGCATAAAATATATTTTAAACATTATTTTTCCACACTGGATAAAAACTTATGTTCAGTATACTAGCATTCAAAAGTTCTGTAAGATTTATTAATGTTTTTGAAAGAAGTCTCTTCTGCTCACCTGTTGTTTGATCAAAAATACAGTAAAAATTGTGAAATATTATTGCAGTCTAAAATAAGTGTTTTCTATATGAATATATGTTAAAATGTGAATTTTCAGCATCATTACTCCAGTCTTCAGTGTCACATGATCCTTCAGAAATCATTCTAATATGATGATTTGATGATCAAGAGACATTTATGATTATTATCAATGTTGAAAACAGTTGTGGAAACAGTGATACATTTGTTTTCAGGATTCTTTGACGATTAGAAAGTTCCAAAAGAACAGAATTTATTTGAAATAGAATCTTTTGTAACATTATAAATGTCTTTACTGTATCGTTTGATCAATTTAATGCTTCCCTGCTGATTAAAAAAATCTTCCTGACACCAAACTTTTGGACGTAGTTTACATTTATGATCATATCAAAACAGCGTGTACCTCGTAAATCAGTGTTCATTCCTCAGTGAAAACATCTTGAGAGTTCAGACCAACACACACACATGTTCTGCTGGAAGTGAAGAAAAATTCGGATGGCTTGAAACACACTGTCCCGGTGCGGTTCTGATGGAAACCACCACTGCGCACTCACACACACACACACCACCACACACACACACACACACACACACACACACACACACACACACACACACACACACACACACACACACACACACACACACACACACACACACACACACACACACACACACACACAACCTTCTGTGCAACTCTCATACACTTCCATCTACACACACACACACACACAGACACAACCTTCTGTGCAACTCTCACACACTTCCATCTACACATACACACACACACACACACACACACACAACCTTCTGTGCAACTCTCACACACTTCCATCTACACACACACACACAGACACAACCTTCTGTGCAACTCTCACACACTTCCATCTACACATACACACACACACACACACACACACACACACACAGAGAGAGAGAGAGACACACACACACACACACACACACACACACAGAGACACAAACACACACACATATATCCGTCTGAGCAACTCTCACACACTTCCATCTACACACACACACAGACACACACAGAGAGAGAGAGAGAGAGAGACACACACACAGAGAGAGAGAGAGAGAGAGAGAGAGAGAGAGAGAGAGAGAGAGAGAGAGAGAGAGACACACACACAGAGACACAAACACACACACATGTATCCATCTGGGCAACTCTCACACACTTCCATCTACACACACACACACAGACACACACACAGAGAGAGAGAGAGAGAGAGAGAGAGAGAGAGAGAGAGAGAGACACACACACACACACACACACACACACACACACAGAGACACAAACACACACACATGCATCCGTCTGGGCAACTCTCACACACTTCCATCTACACACACACGATCGTTTGATCAATTTAATGCTTCCCTGCTGATTAAAAAAATCTTCCTGACACCAAACATTTGGACGTAGTTTACATTTATGATCATATCAAAACAGTGTGTACCTCGTAAATCAGTGTTCATTCCTCAGTGAAAACATCTTGAGAGATCAGACAAACACACACACACGCAGGGACGGATTGACAATCTGTGCGTTCTGGAAAAGTCCAGAACGGCCGTCCAACCAAGGGCCGTCGGCAGAAAAAAAACAAAAATCTAATAAAGCAATATGAACAGCCAACAGCAGGGGCACTAATACAATCACTTATGCTACGTGTAAAAAACAACAACTGAGGAAGAAGAGTCGGCCTATTGCCACTGACAGAAAGTAAGTTTTATAAGGCTGCACTTTTAAATTTGCTTACATTATATTTGGATAGCAGTGGTCTCCAGCGTGGTGCCTGTGAGTTGCCCGCTAAACACATTTTTATAAATAGCCCCAACTTGTCGTCGGGGTTCCAGACTTTGAATAAATGGTATAATTTTGCGACCTTTTCAACTAAACGTTTCAATTTGAATTTTTGCCAAAATTACCCAACTCTCTTTGATTATACGCTGTCATTCGCGTTTCGTATGAGAAACATCAAATGGCACACGCTTAAAAAGCGGAACAAAACTTGTTTGATCTGAGCAGCGCATTATTAGCTCGGCCTAAAAAACAGCGATCGCGGACAAAACAGCTGTGCGGACTGATCTCGATCACGCGAACATTATTACAGAGCTGCGCGATCCACTGAGAAACATTTCAATTCAGCGCAGAATTCTCTCTCTATTATAAACCCACAGATGACTATGTGATTTAAGCTTGTAAAAAGCCAGATGAAACAGCGCTGATATTCTCAACATATTGACACAAAAAACAACAAAAAAAAAACAGGGGAAACATTGTTCCAAGAACAAACCATTTCACACCACAACTTATGAATTAACTTTAGTAAAACAAACTTTTTTGGCAGAAATGTGCCTGTATTCATATTAAAAATGCTGTTATATTAATATAGTCATGTATAAATGTATTAAATGTAATGCAGTAATGTTTTTGTTTAGAAGTTATGGCAGTTTATTTTTTTTTTTTTTTTTTTTTTCATTTATATTTATACTAAATGTTTGGGCTACTGTTTTTGATAACACGTACAATAGGTTTATAGAAAATCAACAAAAAAATCTATAAATTTTCATAATTTTTCATAATTTTCTTTTTTTTTTAAACGCTTTTAAGTCTGAACCAGAATATCAAGATATTTTATTATTTCCCATATGATGGTGAAAAGTAAAAAAGCTTCACCATGTTATGTATAATAAATATTGGAGTATAACAAATAAAAATTCCTTCTAGATTATTTTATCCCTTGAGTTATAGCCCTCGCACACAAAAAGGTTGGAGACCCCTGGTATATAGTGTTTTATAATTACAAGTTTGTGTAATTTGGGGTTACTGTAGCCAGTAACATTTCATTATTTGTATTTTATGGCATTGTACATTTTTTGTTTTTATTTGAAGGCTGAGGCTTCATTAATAAACACAACCCCAATTATCATCATTGGTTTTGAGATGTTACTTGCTGTGAATACCTTGTCTGATAGGCTACAGTATTGTGGCATAGTATCAGGACATCCTGGCTATAGTGCAGTGTGCACGTCGCACACGGCTAGAGGCGAATGGCCGGATGATGGGCCTATTTGGGAGAAAGTCCAGGGCTGTTTTTTAGCCCCAGTCCGTCCCTGCACACACGTTATGCTGGAAGTGAAGAAAGATTCGGATGGCTTGAAGCACACTGTCCCGGTGCGGTTCTGATGGAAACCACCACTGCATTTCTGGGTTTCCTTCACACACACACACACACACACACACACACACACACACACACACACACACACACACACACACACACACACACACACACACACACACCCTTCTGAGCAACTCTCACACACTGCCATCTACACACAAACATTCATTCAGACACACACACACACAGAGACGTTTTCTCTTACACGTCCAACACCCCTGACGTCAACGTCCGTCTCTCTCTCAGATATTTACTCAGGACGAGCCCCTGATGTCATTCTCACACACCCTAAATATTCTCAGCCGTACTTGTGTGTGTGTGTGTGTGTGTGTGTGTGTGTGTGTGTGTGTGTGTGTGTGTGTGTGTGTGTGTGTGTGTGTGTGTGTGTGTGAAGATGGACAGATAAACATCCTGAGGAACACACACCGCACAACTACTTCCTGTTTGCAACTCAAACAAAACATTACTTCACATGAAGCACTTATAAAATTTAAAAGCTAGTTTAATAATTTGGACCATTTTCCTTATGATCTATCTATCTATCTATCTATCTATCTATCTATCTATCTATCTATCTATCTATCATTCCTTCTATCTATCTATCTATCTATCTATCTATCTATCTATCTATCTATCTATCTATCTATCTATCATTCCTTCTATCTATCTATCTATCTATCTATCTATCATTCCTTCTATCTATCTATCAGTCCTTCTATCTATCTATCGATCTATCTATCAGTCCTTCTATCTATCTATCTATCTATCTATCTATCTATCTATCTATCTATCTATCTATCTATCTATCTATCTATCTATCGATCTATCTATCTATCAGTCCTTCTATCTATCTATCTATCTATCTATCTATCTATCTATCTATCTATCTATCTATCTATCTATCTATCTATCTATCTATCTATCTATCATTCCTTCTATCTATCTATCTATCTATCTATCTATCTATCTATCTATCTATCTATCTATCTATCTATCTATCTATCTATCTATCTATCTATCTATCTATCTATCTATCTATCATTCCTTCTATCTATCTATCTATCTATCTATCTATCTATCTATCATTCCTTCTATCTATCTATCTATCTATCTATCTATCTATCTATCATTCCTTCTATCTATCTATCAGTCCTTCTATCTATCTATCGATCGATCTATCTATCAGTCCTTCTATCTATCTATCTATCTATCTATCTATCTATCTATCTATCTATCTATCTATCTATCTATCTATCGATCTATCTATCTATCAGTCCTTCTATCTATCTATCTATCTATCTATCTATCTATCTATCTATCTATCTATCTATCTATCTATCTATCTATCTATCTATCTATCTATCTATCTATCTATCTATCATTCCTTCTATCTATCTATCTATCTATCTATCTATCTATCTATCTATCTATCTATCTATCTATCTATCTATCTATCAGTCCTTCTATCTATCTATCTATCTATCTATCTATCTATCTATCTATCTATCTATCTATCTATCTATCTATCGATCTATCTATCGATCTATCTATCAGTCCTTCTATCTATCTATCTATCTATCAGTCCTTCTATCTATCTATCTATCTATCTATCTATCTATCTATCTATCTATCTATCTATCTATCTATCTATCTATCAATCTATCTATCTATCTATCTATCTATCTATCATTCCTTCTATCTATCTATCTATCTATCTATCTATCTATCTATCTATCTATCTATCTATCTATCTATCTATCTATCAGTCCTTCTATCTATCTATCTATCTATCTATCTATCTATCTATCTATCTATCTATCTATCTATCTATCTATCTATCTATCTATCTATCCAAAGATAGAGGCTCTCTAAAAAGATTTCTAACAGTAAATATCAATCACCTGTTGAACTCCTGAATCCAGTGTAAGAGGCGACAGCATGTTCTCAGAGTTTGCCGTGTCAGCATGTTTCACAGCTGAACATGTTTATGTTATGCATGTCTGGCAGATGTATATATATATATACATAAACCCACACAAATGTCTTTCTGTCTCCGGCTCATGATATTGCAGTTCAGCCTAATACTTTTTTCACTGGTTTTCTAGGCCGACAGCAGCCGAGGAATTTCTCCACTCTATGTGGAAGAAACTGTGCCAATGCAGGCGTGCCAAAGTGACTGGCACACACACACACACACACACACACACACACACACACACACACACACACACACACACACACACACACACACACACACACACACACACACACACACACACACACACACACACACACACACACACACACACACACACACACTAACCCAACCCCTAAATCTACCCATCACAGAAAACTTTAAGCATTTTTATATTTTTTAATAAAACACTGTTTAGTATGTTTTAAAAGCCATTTGAAATACGAGGACTCAGGAAATGTCCTCATAAATCACGTTCTCGTTGTAATACCAGTGTAATGCCCATGTCATTATACAAACAAACTAAAAATAAATAAATATATAGGTTATATATTTTTTTAAAGAAACAAAAGTCTTGACTGTATCCTTTTTGGAAGATTTTTTGCCCATGCATACGTCACCTTCATGATGCTATAGAATGTTATAGTTGGTTGCCAGGGTGTTGCTATGCTGTCGCTAAGAGTATTTTTGTCTTGTCGATATGTGGTTGATAAGATCAAAGACTTTAAAGGAACTATGATAAGATATTCTGAGGGTGTCTGCTAGAGTATTTGACAACAAAAAAACATACCCCTTGAAAAATCATTTTTAACTTGAAAAAGTAAGTAAAATAAGTCACTTTGAATAAATACATTAAAAGTAATCTAATAATAATTTTTAAGAAACAAAAGTCTTGACTATCATTTTTTGACGATTTTTTTTGCCCATGCAAACATCACCTTCATGACGCTATAGAATGTTTGAGTCGGTTGCCGCTAAGAGTTTTTGGCTTGTTGATGTTTGGTTGAGAAGATCAAAGACTTTAAAGGGACTTTGATAAGATATTCTGAGAGTATGACTTAAAAAAACAAAAAACAAAACATATTCCTTGAAAAAAAAAACCCCGAAATAAGTCACTTTGAATAAATACATTACAAGTAATCTAATAATCATTATTAACTTCATATATCTGGAAGCTCAAGCACTGGTTGATTGACTCTGAAGTTGCATTAGCGGTTCAACATGAAGTGCCTCTGGGAATCTCTTCATCAGGATCTGTGTGTTTGGAGAGCTGTTCAAACAGCACATGTTTGAGATGAGCAAACTGTTGGAAAACTAAAGCTTTTCCTCCATCAGATGCTCTATACGCTCTAAACTATATTTCCAATTAGCACCTATAGGGTTTACAACCTTGCTGAGGTTCACAAAGGATGTTTTAAAGAACCCACTAATAATACACCGAGTGTAACGTCACTTTAAATCTTCAAAGAATGATATTAGCAACACAAGAGTCCTGTTCAGGGCAATAAGAAATTAGACTTTGCACATAGAATATATACACTGAACAAAATTATAAACGCAACACTTTCGTTTTTGCCCTCATTTTTCATGAGCTGAACTCAAAGATCTAAGGCCACAAAAGGCCTATTTCTAAACCCCGGACCCACCCAATACAGTAAAACTGCACATTTTAGAGTGGCCTTTTATTTTGGCCAGCCTAAGGCACACCTGTGCAATAATTGTGCCGTCTAATCCGCATCTTGATATGCCACGCCTGTGAGGTGGATGGATTATCTCGGCAAAGGAGAAGTGCTCACTAACACAGATTTAGACACATTTGTGAACAAGATTTGAGAGAAATAGGCCTTTTGTGTACATAGAAAAAGTCTTAGATCTTTGAGTTCAGCTCGTGAAAAATGAGGGCAAAAACAAAAGTGTTGCGTTTATAGTTTTGTTCAGTGTATATATATAATCTAATGAGAATCACAACCAACAATAAAGAATATTATTATATATATATATATGAACATTTATCAAATTTATGATATGAACATTTTGGCCGATACCGACAATTCCTTATATTTATCGGCTTTCGATATAGAAATAATTATCGGTATCGGCCAACATTTTCATATTGGTGCATCCCTAATATATATATATATATATATATATATATATATATATATATATATATATATATATATATATATTTATATATTTATTTTTTACTTTGTTGTATGTTTGAATTTGGTTCTTTCCTATTTATTTTTTTTAAAGCGCTTTGAGATGCTACTTTTAAAGGTGCTATAAAAAATAAAGTTTATTATCATTATTATTATTATTATTAAAACCAATTAACTTTATTATTCTTCAAGGAATTATATCATAGCCAACACAAGTCCTGTTTCAATTTCACATTAAAGTCAAACGTAATTATTAGGAAATTATATTTTGCTTATAGAAAATGAAGCCATATATCGAGACGAGATGTTTCGCATTGTGACATTATTTTTATGACAATTCTCTCAATCATTTTCATTATTGTACTGAAAATGAGATTGAGAAAAAAACACATAATATTATTTAAATATTTTACAATTTAAACCAGTGGATTACAGTAATAGGAATCTAATAAGAATCACTATTGACAATAATGAGGATAAAAATAAATAAAGCATACGGGAATAAGCTTAATTGTCATGAAAAAAAAGCTTTTTTATGCCAAAAATATTTGTTTTTATGAGATTTATGCCAAAGGTGTTGTAACGAACCATTGAAGAACTTGATTTTTTAAAAGTGTATGTTGCATTTCTCAGTAATTGTCAATAAAAGCATCTTATTTGAGCAGCTCACGGCTTCAACAGCTCTCTGTTCAACAACAAGCTCTCGTCTATTGACCCGAGCGAGACAGTAAATAAGATGCTGAGCATGTTCCCACTTTATGTCCTATAAACAGCATGGAAACACAGAGAACGAGTCCATCTGCCATTCCTGAATGTCGACATGAGTCAATATTAGAGACGGAGCAGAACGAGCCGAGAGAAGCCGAGGAAATGGGATTTTTCCAGACACTTTCAAAAACACTGGGAATCTATTCTGGCAGAGATTCAGCTTCTCCCGAGCGCCAGAATAAACGCCTCGTTCGGTCTTGGTTCTCGTTACGTTTAACCTCATTGGCTCTTGGGCCTTTGAGTCTAAAACATCCCTGAAGGATTTAACAATGTAAAACACTGATTCAGTGCAGAATAATATCAGATACATAATTCAGACACACTGAGATCTTTGAGATATTTAAACCCAGAAGTAATTGGGATATTAATTAGAAATAGTTTTTGACACGAGTAATTAAGATGTAGGGAGAGTTCTGGGATATATCTTTAATAATCTTTTTGGCATAACTTGCAATAACGTACGCTAAACTCTTCAAAAGTTTGGGTGTTTTTTTTTTTTTTGGAAGAAATGGAAGATAATGTTACAATCTTTTCTATTTCAAGTTTTGAACTAAAGGATTTTTTTTTTTATAATGGTTTCCACAAAAATATTAAGCAGCGCAAACAGTTTTCAACATTGATAATAATCATAAATGTTTCTTTAGCAGCAAATCATCATATTAGAATGATTTGTGAAGGATCATGTGACACTGAAGACTGGAGTAATGATGCTGAAAATTCAGCTTTGATCACAGGAATAAATTACATTTTAAAATATATTCAAATAGAAACTGTAATAATATTTCACAATTTTGACTTATTATTATTATTTTTTAATCAAATAAATGCAGCCTTGGTGAGCAGTAGAGTCTAAAAACATTAAAAAATCCTACAGACCCCCAAACCTTTGAATGGCAGTCTAAATTTTTTTAATGGAGACACACACACACACACACACACACACATATATATATATATCTCCATTAGAGTAATTTAGACTGTCATTCAAAGGCATATATACATATATATTCAAATATATATTTTCCCCACATTAGGAAATCTCTATGAGTGAGCTGCTGTTCAAATGTTTGCTTTCATGAACACAGACTATACGGAATAGAAAATGATAAATAAAGCATCCATGTCTCACTTCCTATATCCTGTTTGCAAAGACCAAGAAAAAAAACATGTGCATCTGAATCTGCAAGAGGAACAGGAGTGGACAGAAGAGAGATTCATTCATTCAGCGCTGGTAGACAAGACACATGGCCAGAGTGTTTCATAACCGTCCTTCACAGGTCAGTGTCAGTCAACAAGCCGAGATCTGGAGAAACACTCCACACAGATCACACCGGCTCCAGACGCACACTATAGGAAGACTGGATATGTGACCCTGGATCACGTCACCGGTCATAAGTCGCACGGGTATATTTGTGGCAATAGCCAACAATACATTGTATGGGTCAAAATGATTGATTTTTCTTTTATGCCAAAAATCATTAGGATATTAAGTAAAGATTATGTTCCATGAAGATATTTTGTAAATTTCCTACCGTAAATATATAAAACATTTATTTTTGTGAGTGAATGCTGCACAATCGTGAACATAAATGCACAACTTTAAAGGAAATTTTCTCAATATTTAGATTTTTTTTGCACCCTCAGATTCCAGATTTTTAAATAAATGTATCGGCCAAATATTGTCATATCCTAACAAACCACACATCAATGGAAAGCTTATTTATTCAGCTTTCAGATGATGTAGGCCTATAAATCTCAAAAAAATTACCCATGTGACTGGTTTTGTGGTCCAGGGTCACATATATGACAGTTTAACCCTCTGGTGCTGTTTGGTTAGGGTTAATATTTTAAAATTGTAAACATTTTATGTTTTTTTATTTTTTACTTTTACTTCATCAGAATAGTACCAAACTTAATGGTAAAGGTTTTGGCACTTGCAATGTGAACACACACACACGCACACACATGACATGGACATGATTCAAAAGGGTTAAATGGTCGGGGGGGAAAAGTCACACTCAAAATGAACTACATTGGAAATTAATTTCATCTAGTGGAAATGTTTGGTTCTACGGCCAAATAAAATCTCACTGAAAGCTCATTTTTTGAGATAACAGGCTAACATTTTTAACACAACTTGTTTAAGTTTATGGTTTTGATTTTCTTGCAGTTTTAGAGTAAAACGTGTTTTTGAAAATATATGTCATATACAATTTTAAAAAAGTATTTTTTTGTGTGTGCATTTTTCATGATAATAAACTTCTTATCCATGTTATGTTGTTTTCTGTGACTCATATTCACAGGCTTTGAACAGTCACGGAAACGGCGCGTGTTGTACAAACAATAGGCTCAACATTTGAGGAGAAAATTGTCAAATGGTGACAGAAAACGCGACAAATGGAATAAAGAAAATACGATTTCATTCTCTTACCTTTATAGTCCGAAAAGTATATTCAGTAGCCTATGCTAGCCTTTGTAGGCTAAACAGGTCGCGTGCCGCGTTCGTCCAATCAATGACGCTGACACGCGCAAATATGCAAATAAGGACGTTAACCCAGGGTTTAGGAATGTTTATGATAACCCGGGTAAATTATGAGCAATACCAAACGTGAAGCCCAGGATTCTCTTAACCCGGGGGTTTAGAATGACCCAGGCCAGGGTTAACTATTTCAAATGTGAAACACATAATTAAAGCAGATACAGTTTTAGGATTGTAAGAAATTATATTCACATAATTAACATCTCTCCCACCTTGTCCACCATTTATGGATGAAATGCATTCTGGGATTGCCTTCTGCATGCGCAGGTTGTTTGTCTTCAAAGGAGGTAAAATAATGGGTGAAATGCATGTAAATACTCTGAAAGGTGACATTTTATCCAATTATAATCAGTACAAAATAAGAGGGAGAAAATGCAGACCAACAATGTTCAGTTTTCATCTCAAGCATGAAAAATAAAAAGCTGAAAATGACAAAGTGTCCCTTTTATAAACTTCATTAGGATGTTTATTAAATATAAACTAGGCTACATTTGTTCCAAAGTCATAATAAGAGGGGGAAATCTCCCAACCATGAAGACTTTCATCCAAACAGTTCGACCCAGTTGAATTTTTACTCTACTACACAGTAAATACCACGAAGACGCAGTAAAAGGTCTCAGACTCGGATGTCTTTGGCTCAGTCTCAGCTCTCATTCCATGCGCTTTCATCCCACATCTACACTTCAGTAATGCCTTCATTCCCGTTTAAACATTTCAACTGAGAGCTCATTTGAACTTTATTGTGTTGAACGAACCGGTGATTTAATGAAGAAGGAGTTTAGAAAAGAACCACAATCCATTTTCTGTATTACATTCTCTCCATTTTTGTTTATTGCATATCAAGCCACAAAAACGACTTCGTCCATCCAAGTCCGGGATTTATGGAGAGATTCTTATAATCATGGCAAAGACGGAGGAAACACGCAGCAAAGTCTTTCAAGATGTTGCACGGAAATATCGAAGGACACCTGGAAAACTGAACCTTTTGAATATTTCAAGTGTATATTTTACACCTGTGGTCTGCGCTGGAGGAAAACACTCAACCACTGGGAGTTCACCATCACATAAAAAGTCTAAATAACACAAAACGTCCCTCAATATAATCTTAGCTAATATAAGGAAATGCTTATATTTTTTATAATCTGTGTAATAAATACAAACACTAAAAAAGCGACATACTAATTAAAGTTCTTCGTTTAAAATAAATGTTGCAAAAAAAAAAGACAAATGCAAACATCACAAAAACACTTGCAATAGTCATTTTTCAAACTCATCTAAAATAGATACAGTACTTTTGTCATTAAATATTATTCCAACATCTATAAGGAATGTTTCAAGTTAAATTATTATAGTTAAACCTATTATATAGGCCTTTAAAAAAAATCAACTTGTTGACCCGACCCAAGGGCTTTAACTCCTGTGGAAACAGAAAAAAAGAGTGGATTATTGCTCTGATTATAATATTAATGTGCTGCAATAAATAAAAAACACACACATTTTCTCACCCAGTTATGATGCAGTTTCTTGTTTGGATGTAAATGCCAGTGTAAATGACCTCACATCGCACAACGTTATTGGAGAAGTCCGACTCGGGCACGAGGAAGTCTGGATTGACAGTGACCTGTACAGGAAAACAGGATCCGATTTTTTAGAAATCCCGTCTGCGAACGCCATAACGTCAGCATCGTCTTTCCTCAAAACCCATCATACCTTAAGAATGTAGTTCCCAGGAGCGACGTCTGTGATGTCGATCCATTGGCAGTCGATGTTGGCAGCGTATGTGTCGTGGCAGCCTGGGCTCAAACCCTGAAAATACAGCAGTGATATCTCTATTAAACCCAAACACTATATGTGACCCTGGATCACAAAACCAGACGTAAGTCGCACGGGTATATCTGTGGCAATAGCCAACAATACATTGTATGGGTCAAAATGATCAATTTTTTCTTTTATGCCAAAAATCATTAGGATATTAAGTAAAGATCATGTTCCATGAAGATATTTTGTGAATTTTCTATCATAAATATATAAAATTTACTTTTGTGAGTGAATGCAGCACAATCGCGAACATAAATGAACAACTTTAAAGGAGATTTTCTCAATGTTTAGATTTTTTTGCCCCCTCAAATTCCAGATGTTCAAATAGTTGCATCTCGGCCAAATATTGTCCTATCCTAACAAACCACACATCACTGGACAGCTTATTTATTCAAAGGACAGTTTTTGTGGTCCAGGGTCAGAAATGTGACAGAAATGTTTGCAATAGTTGAGCTGCTGGTCTGGTGTGTGTTTGTACCTGTGTGTGTGCAGTGCATGCATATCGGCGGTGGAACCCAGGATCGCAGCCAGTGTCTTCCAGACAGAAACTGGCCTTGTGTCCCTCAGCGACCTTCCGTCCAGTGTTGATGTCCAGGAGATCGTAGTGACTGAATGCATCCATGCTGTGATAGTGCCTGCATGTGGGATTCAACACAATTCACACGCATGGGTCTGATAATAATGTACTGTACATGTGTTTTCATAAGCACTACTATTACTATTGCTCGTACATAATGATTTGACCTAGCATACACCTCTAGTTATAAAACCAATATGCATCACTCACATACATTTTATGAAATGCATCACTCATAAATTTTATAAAACAGATATGCATCATATTGCATCAGTCACATACATTTTATAAAACAGATATGCATCACTTGCATAAAAAAAAGAAGATATGCATCACTCACACACATTTTATAAAACCGATATGCATCACTCACATAATGCATCACTTGCATACATTTTATAAAACCGATATGCATCACTCACATAATGCATCACTTGCATACATTTTATAAAACCGATATGCATCACTCATATAAATTTTATAAAACCAATATGCATCACTCACATAATGCATCACTCATAAATTTGATAAAACAGATATGCATCATATTGCATCACCCACATACATTTTATAAAACCGATATGCATCACTCATATAAATGTTATAAAACCGATATGCATCACTTACATAATGCATCACTTGCATACATTTTATAAAACCGATATGCATCACTTACATAATGCATCACTTGCATACATTTTATAAAACCGATATGCATCACTCATATAAATTTTATAATACAGATTTGCATCACTCTTGATAAACTTGATCAAATTGATAAACAATTCCGATTCTAACTGCATGAGAAGTGGTATAAAAAGAACTACTGTATATTACATAGGCTAGTATATTGCTGTTTATTTTTTAAACTAATAAACTAAACTTTTTATTGAACTTTTAATGTATTTTATAATATTGCTGTTGCTCTCAAGTTATAAAAGCAATAGGCATGAACTGCAGTGGTTTTAGTACTATGATTTTATCATAATTTATAAAAATAATAATTAGCAAACCATTGAAATGCATCACATAAAATGTATAAATCAAACGGTTCTGATTCTAAATTCTGCTTGCATGGGCCGTGGAGTGAAATGAACTATCTTTCATGGCCGAAGCACTGTGTATTCAGATTTTTAATACTAAAAAATGTAACTTTTTATTGAAAATAGCTGTAGCTCAAACTTTATGAAAGCAGTTTGCAGTGTCTGCACAACATTAAAGGAGGTTTTAGTGCTATTTTATAATAATCTAACAATTCTAATAGTAATAAGTATTGTATAATTCTTCCAACTCACTGATGACAGCTGTGCCACTCCCACTGATGTCTGGGTTTGACCGGCAGAAAGTCAGTCGTTCCCATGTTTCGGACTTTCTGTGGGAACCGAAGGAGAACCCTGTAGTCAATGTCTCTCACCGTGGGTCTGTACGCAGATCTGAGAGATGAAAGATATGAGCTTATGGATCACAGGGTCATGAGAGGTCACACACTGATGATGACTGCACACTACTGCACACACACTATATGTTTGTAGAAGAACCTAAAAAGCTCTCACTAATATTCCAACCATGCAACATTTATTTCCAGACTACACTAAGTTATTCAACATGGTAAGAAATTGCAAACTCAACATGTCTGAAGAAAATTGACACTGAGGCATTTTTAAGTATCTAAATATGGGAAGCCGTTTTGACATTTTTTATTATATGCAGGATATAAATTTGTGATATCAACCATTGAATTTCTACTAGTAAAATTTTTTTATTCTTGATATCAACAATGACGTCATCACTCACAGAAATATGAATTCTTGATATCAACAATGACGTCATCACTCGCAGAAATATGAATTCTTGATATCAAGAATTCAATTTAAAAACTAGTAAAAACTATAATTCTTGATATCTGTAATTGTATTTTCACTATTAAATGTCACCATATAGGCTGCCATTCAAATTCAATTGCTGATATCAAAAATTGATTTCTTACTAGTTTAGCTTACTAGAAAATTCCCAATTTCACATATCAGAAATACAATTCTTATTAGTAAAAATCATAATTTTTGATGTCAATAATTAAGTGGTTACTATAGTGCAAATGTCTGTTCTTGATATCAACTAGTAAAAATGTTCATTATTGATATCAATAATTCGACTGTCACTAGTGACAATGTTAATTTCTGATTTCATGAATGTACTAGAAAGCCATTTTAGATATCTGAAAATAACTCTCCTAATTATTGATATCAGAAATACATTTTCAGATAATAGAAATAACAAATGTAACATGTTGACATACATTTGCAGATATCAAGAATTAACATTTTAACTAGTGGCAACTGAGTTCTATCAGGAATTTATGATTTTACAAGTAACCACGGAAATATTGATATAAAAAATTATGATTTTTACAAGTAAGGATTGTATTTCTGATATGTGAAATTGGAAATTCAACTATTAAGAAATAATTTTTTTATATCAACAATTGACCCTATGGTGACATTTAACTAGTCAAAATACAATAACAGATATCAAGAATTATAGTTTTTTTATTAGTTGAAATTTAATCCTTGATATCAAGAATCCCTATTTCAGCCAGTGATGACGTCATTGTTGATAACAAGAGTTAACATTTTTACTAATAGAAATGTAATTCCTGATATCAAAAATGGCCATGGTTACTAGTAGAAATCGAATTCCTGATATCAAGAATGAGCATTTTAACTAGTGAAAACTAAATTGTTGATATCAAGAATTCATATCCTGGGAATAATTGAAAGTCTGAATACTTTTTGGGGCCGCTGTAAATCTACACAGATAATAATTCATAAGATGAAGTGTATTCACACACCGCGCCAGGCAGTTCTCCTCCGCCGCGCACCGGAGCGCGTACATCTGGACGCGCTGGATATATGAGCCCGCCTGGATGGAATATGGATCTGGCACAAGGTCCGGAAGACCTGCAGACACGCACAACACAAGCATAACCTATACTGAAAACACAGCCTTTAAACAAACCCCGCGCATTGCCACATATGTTGATGTTAAATTCGTGCTTTACGCACAGCTCACCGTTCTGGAAATACCTGGTGCCATACCCGGTGCCAGGCGGCGGTCTGCGGGGAATGAGCGTCCTGCCCCCGGGAGGATAGATGTTGTAGAAGACGGTATTCCTGTTGCGTGGATCATCTCCTGCCATACTTTCAGACGTTGTTCCCTGCTCGACTGGGACATTTGGAGCTTGCGCTCTCCCCGCTTCATTATTTCCATAATCTGAATCTAAGGTGTTTGGAGTCTCCGTGGGCGCGGCCAGCTGTTGGAGATTGGCAACCACTGGCGCCCTCCGTGCGGTATTTCCCCCCTGTGCAGGGGCTCTTCCACCGCCTGAGTATTCAGACAGGACCGTGGGGTTAGTTCTGGTTCCTCCTGGAGCTATTCTGAGCCTCTGGCGCACCTGCATTTGACTGGCACCCGGTGCGCGGCTGTTGGCCACTATATACTGCATGCGGTCGGGGCCCAAAAGCGCGGTGGTGCTGTCCGGTACGCTGTTAGTGGGTCTCTCAACCGATTCCACTCGAATTCGCATGGTCCTGTCCCGGGAAGCATCTCTGCTCGAATAAACCCTGGACTGTCTTCTGGACGCCACCGGTGCGTGATACTCAGAGCCGGTGCTCATTAAACTGAACACCTGGCCGTTATTCACCCACTTGATCCGGTTCCTCCAGGGCGCGGAACTTTGCGCGCTGATAAAATTAGTCAGTCCTTGAAGTAAATATAAAACTAAAATCAAGTTTGGCATCTTGAGATACATTTTAAAACTGGACAGTCACTGATATGGGTTCCCAGCACAGATGATGTGGGACTCTGGAGTGCGTAAACGGCATAGTCCGAATCTTCCTTAGCGAGCCACTAGAAACGGGCAGAGGAGAAGCGGACGGACATTTATCAAACTGTGGGAGTTCACGCGCGCATGCACAGTCAGCAACATTCGCTCTTAACCCTTTCCTCGCCGAACAAATTGCTGTCCCGATACTTTTGTTCAAACACCGCAGGCAAAAAGCTTTTTGTAGTGAGTTAGGCCTATACGTTTGATGAATTATCAAATACATTTACATGAAATGTATAAAACATAGTTTCAAACACATCATATTTCTTATATTTAAGTCTGTTTCAAACACATCATATTTCTTATATTTAAGTCTGTTTCATAAACAGAAGGTTTCAGGATTTTGGTAAAAGACAGATGTTGAAAATCCTTTACCTGATTTGTTGCTCTCGGCCTTTTAATTGGCTTGTAAATCTGTCATTATGACTCTGTTGATCATTGCATTACACTGTAATGTCCACAGGATGGCAGTGTGCACTAACAGAAACACAGGCTGATTTAGATTCAGGTCATTTCTCTAGAATGTTGGATTCAAACCACTAACTGCACCAACAGCACACGGACATGCATTGAGAGGAACATAATGAACTGAAAGCTTGAACTGTGTTTTCAAGACAAGAGTATTTTTCACAAATGTCAAAATAAGGGTTTGATATTCTCATATGTTGCTCATTTCGAGTTTACACTCTGGGGAGTTTGGGGTCAATATGATAATATATAAAAATACAAATGATATATCATTTTTACTTCTCATCTATACGTTTATGCTGTATTTTGGAGAATATGAAGTATTTTTTTTTTTTATATAGGCTATATATATTTACCGCAAAATTCCTCAACTACACTATTAGCATGCATATAAAAAATGACATTTTTATTTTATGAGAAAAAAACCTTTTATGATGATCAAAATGAAATATGAGTGGCAACTCATATATGGCAACTTATGTGGCATTATTGCAAATTTATGAGAATTTTTGGTTGTTGTTTGAGGTCTTTTGAAGTGTTTGTGATTTTAAGTGTGACATGATACATGATTGTAATCACATATTATTTATTTCATTTAAACAAATGTCTAAAAATAATTAACTTTAGAATAATAAATTAATTTTACAATGTAAACAAAACCAACAAAAAAATCTGCAATAAGCAGACATGAACAGGAGTGAGGAATGAATGTGTGTGTGTGTGTGTGTGTGTGTGTGTGTGTGTGTGCGTGTGTGTGTGTGTGTGTGTGTGTGTGTGTGTGTGTGATCATATCTTCAGAAAAACAGAATCAAGCCCAGGTTTTCGGTGTGTGTAGATAGATAATGTAGAAAAAGCCACAAAATGTTATGCAACCAACATTTTGTATGTAAATAAACAGCAGCAGCGCAGCAGATCTATTCAGCCAAAACCTAATATATCAACATTATCATATATCCATCACAATGCCAAACACTCCTGGAGATGTCATGACAAATATACATACTGCTAGTGTTTACTGGATATAACCACATTTGTACAAATGGATCAGCATTTATGAAATTAAGAAACAATATTATGAAAAGAGGATTAACAGAGCAACTTTTCCTCACAAAACACAATAATCAATTTCAGACCATTAGACCGTGAAAATGCGACAGTGAAAAACTGTTAACTGGTTAACAGAAAGCTTCCGTACTATATACAGTGAATAACTTAAGGTGCATTTTTAAAATGTCATATGTGTTACCATTAGTGTTTGTGTGAATAAGACTGTGCAGCTTCTATATTAGGCCTCTACTATTAACTTCCCTGAGGAAAAGCTGCTTGTGATGAGCTGTGATTCATCACGTGACTCTCACCACCACTGTGATTGGTGGTTGTCACGTATCAGTGTATTACAACGGTATAAAGCAGATATTAGTACTTCAATAGTTCGGAAAATTAACATCAGATAATGTAATTTAACAATAAGATAAAGACGTTTTTTTTTTTTTTAAGTTAGTCTGTAAAACCTCAAATGTTGCTACCGTATTTTTTACGGTAGATTTCTAGCAACCAGATGCCGTTTTTATTTTATTTTTACCGTATATTTACCGGATTTTTTATACAGTCTAGGAGTGACATTCGTATGTGTCACTCAGTCGCGGGAATCACAGCGAGGACTAATAAAGCCAAACATGGCAATAGCTGCTGAAAGTAACGCGACACTACAACCAGAAATAGATGAGATGAGATGTGGAAACACCCCCGAGACAACATCCATAAGAGCGCGCGACCCCACAGCAGCGACAGACACTCACACTCCCCTCAGCAGAAGATAGGCTACTAGATACAGTTTAGACTACAGTAAGTATCAAACATTACATTGAGTCTTTACTTGTGTGTCTAAAAGTGCAAAATGTGTAAAACAAATCACAAGCAGAAGCGTTGCTTTCCACCAGGTTTGGACATTGTATGTAAGCGAGCGAATATAGCAAATAAAATCTCAGTGTCTTTGGCGATCCTGGTTGTTTCACTGTTGGGTTTGTTGAATAAAATCTTCCCCGTGTTTCCTCCCGACATCAAACTAATGCTGCTACGCTTTTGAAATTATTTCATTCGTAAATCTAGGTTTCCAGAGCTGCACTCATCTTTGTGTGATTTTACGAAGATGGTCTTTAATGGTTTGAGCACAAGATTCCCCAAAAGGAATATATCTGATGCAACGTACAGAAACATTATTCTTCAAGGAATTCCCATCTAAATGATAGTGCCTAAAATAAGGGCTGAAGGTCACCTTTAATTAACTTCTGGAAACAGGTGAGAAAAATGCCTTTTTGCCGTTCAAGAGCTTTCCATCAGCTCTTGGGCTTGTGGATCATGGAATATATGACTTCTTTGGGACAAAAGTGGACGCGGACCCCCAGAATGGATATCTATATATCAATACTGATCTATAATTCAATGAACAAAATGTTTATTTGTCTCATTCTGTAGTGTTAACTGTGTGCGTAAAGCGCGCGTCTCCAAATGCGCACCAGGATTATTGCGCTCGAACGCGCTGAGAAAATGATCAACTAACACTAGATTTGTACGAAATGTAATTTGGATGGATAGTCTATATATACACAAACTGTCTTCGAGATTCATTTTAATCGTGTATGAGAATTTAAATAGAATTTAACTACACTTTAAGAGTAATAGCCTTAACTGTCCCAAAAAAAGAAGAGGAAAGAAGCCCTACCCTTTGATACTATTTTAATAATAAGGCATTCATTCTTTTTAAATCTTGTACTAGTCATAAAAGGATAGTTACTGATTTAACTTTGTTGATATCGTGTTTTATGATGTTGAGATATGATCCACGCGTCATTGCGCTCTCGTGTTCCCAAAAGCTTGCATATGAGCGACATTCCCGCTGACACTTGTCTCCTGAAGGCTGTAATGTCCTTCGATTTCAACGCCCCAAATTGGTCAATGTGCATATTCCCATACTGAACATGGGATGTGTGAATGTGTCGTTGCGTCACGCGTTATGGAGATACATATGTCTGTGGTCACGTGTTATGCCATTAACCTGAGACGCCTATCTAAATATAAACTGCAGGCCAGACAGAAAAAGATGATATGTTCTGTGTCTGCTGGAAAGAAAAAAAACCCCAGTGTGAATTGCCAACTGGTTCAGAGTGGGTAATATCCACTGACCTGCTGCTTGTTCTGCTGGTAAACCAGCATGGCGATTCTGATTGATTAAGCTGGTCTTGCTAGTTAAACTGGTGAAGCAGGGTTTGGTCTTTGATTAAACAGCCTGATTAGAAGAAAATTAGAATTTTTCATTAGTGAAAAATAACGCCAACATTTTTACAACATGTAAATAGGAAAATGTTGGCGTTATTTTGTCACTCATTGGGAGCAGTATGCTAGCTGGAGCCGTTTACCTCCAGTCTTTGTGCTAAGCTAGGCTAGCGGTGGGTGCGTCAGACAGAGTTACGGCACGCACGGAGATGAGAAGGGTATGTGTGGACTTATCTAACTCTGGGGGATACGGTGAATAAGATAAAGTCCCAAAACGCCAGCGTGTTCCTTTAAAAGAATGAAAAAACACTCCTTCTGATTTTTCATTATAAAGTATTAAACATTTGCCTATTAATTATAATACATAAAGTTGAAGTTGACTTAAGTAGAATTTTAGACATTTAGACAGATAATTAAAAATAATAATTAATAATAGCCTATATAAGATTTCTATAAACTCTGACATAGGCTCTGATATCTTGCAAATGCTAGTAACTTCTAATAATCCAGGATAACAATAGAATACACAACAAGAGAATATGATTTATTATAATTTTTTTATGATAATATAAAAATACAACATTTGCCTATTTATAAATAGAAATGTATGTAAAGATATATCGCATAACAATAAAAATTTCCATGACTTCTATAAAGTATTTATTTTAATGAATGTATTTACATTATTTCGTTGTTATTTGCATGAACAAAAATATAAAAATAACAAACCGAGTCAAGATGCTGTAAATTATACACACACACACACACACACACACACACACACACACACACACACACACACACACACACACACACACACACACACACACACACACACACACGGTACATACTTTTAAATGAATAATAAATAAATATAATAATTATAAATATACCAGTGTCCTTTTTGTCACCATATGGACAAATCTACAAAAAGTATTATTATTATTTCCACTGAATCTTTAAATAAACTCTGAACAAGAGTGCAAATGCCAGTTACTCACAATAATCCAATAAAAAAAACCTCAACATAAAATAATAGGAAATTATAATTACATTTTCATTGTTCGAAAGTGTCAGGCTCTATTAATAAACCTCTGACAAACACAAAATATGAGTCTGACATATGAGTGAAACGTCCCTCACACATTTACAGCTGCTTACGGCTCTTCAGCTATCTCAGACATGAGGGTGTGTGTGACAGAAAAGTCCCTCGCGCAGTCACACACGTGCAGGCAAACCAAAAATTAGACACCAGATATCATTTTTAATATTCTTTTTACTAGAGGGTGCAGGACACTATAGTTCATTTATGTAAGTAAATAAAGTAAACTGTGACATATTATACCCAAAAATTCTTCATACAGTGACTACCAGTAACATTTATAAACATTTGGGACCAAAAATGATCCAGACACTTTTTCCTGAGCATGTTTTGCTGAAGTGTTTCTTCTTTAAATGCTCTTTTTACACACAGACTGAACACAATGAAGCATTGCTTGGTGATTGGTTGAGCTAAACTGGTATTATCTAATTGAGTAGTTAAATTTAACAGCTGACAGATATTCAACATAATTCATGTGTGAGACAAAATCAGTGAAATATCGACTGAGTTCTTGTCATATTTTCGAATAAACTGTGATAATGAGAGAAATGATGAAGGTGTCTGAATACGTTTTGGTTTGACTGTACGTCACAGTTTTATGATTCATCGGCCTCAAAGAGTATTTGACGAGTCTGTGAGAGAAAAGCATAAGAATATCAAGTCTGGACTTCTTGGCATTTAAAAAGTTGATCTGCATCTGCTACTGTTTGAGGTGTTAAACACCGTGACGTTGGAGTTGTTCTCACCTCGTGGTCCCGGTGTTCACGGGGTCGAGGGGCCGAACCGGTTCAAGAACAGAGCATGCATTTCTATTTCCATCTCACAGTTTTCCTTCTCTCCTGACACTGAAGGCATGCGGCCTAAATATAACAGTAACACATGTAACCACGAGCTGCAACACGCAGGACTGAATGCACAGCAAACAGAGACTCTAAAAGACCCTAATCTCAGTTATCTTCAGAAAACATCTCAACGTCGTCTCAGATTTGCTAAGACAACACATTTGCATTTAAAAGTCAAACATTTCTCATCCAATTCACCCAAGAGCAGGGGTCTCCAACCTTTTTTCATTTGAGAGCTACTTTTTAAAAATGAAAGTGGACGAGAGCTACTCATGTAATACAATACTTAAATCTCTTAAATAATGTCTCATAACTCTCATATTAACAACTATCCAAACTGTTTTAGACCTAAAATAGTTTTTGTAGGCCTATATATGTCACCCATAAAAAAAGAGAAAAGAACAGAATCAGAGATAACAAATTATTTTGCATATTATACTGTAAAAACACATAATTATAGTTGATTTTATAGTGCATAATAACTAGAGATGAATTGGCATGAAAATTTCATTTCATGATTATAGTGACCAAAATGATCACGGTTCTCACAGAATCCTGTTCATAAAGTACTAATACTACACAATAAAATCAATTCACCAAGTTTTATGTCGAAAACCAGCAAATAACCAATAAACTTTGCATCAATATGCACTTTTTTGTTTACATAAACATTAAAATAATCACATTAAAAATGATGGCCAGATTTTAAAGGAGTGTCTTGCAACATGTTATCTACTAACATGTACAAGGTCAAATAAAGTTTTGACAAAAAAGTTTTTTATTAAAAGATAAACCTCGCATATTTCAGCCTTTAAATCATTTTTATAAAAAGAATGAGTCAAAAAAGGTAAATTACTGACATTTACAATGCACATTAGCTTATCTTTTATTATTAATAGTAAAATTCGGTCCGATTTTCCCGTTGGCGTCTGTCGTTGCTATGCAACCATGCACTGCGCTCTCCACAACGACAAAGAAGTTTTAGTTCTGAGACCCCTGCCCAAGAGCAAATGATCTGGTGCATTAACTTTATACACTGAACAAAATTATAAACGCAACACTTTTGTTTTTGCCCCCATTTTTCACGAGCTGAACTCAAAGATGTAAGACTTTTTCTATGTACACAAAAGGCCTATTTTTCTCAAATATTATCCACAAATGTGTCTAAATCTGTGTTAGTGAGCACTTCTCCTTGGCCGAGATAATCCATCCACCTCACAGGCGTGGCATATCAAGATGCGGATTAGACAGTATGATTATTGCACAGGTGTGCCTTAGGCTGGCCACAATAAAAGGCCACTGTAAAATGTGCAGTTTTACTGCGTTTATAATTTTGTTCAGTGTATATATATAATCTAATGAGAATCACAACCAACAATAAAGAATATTATTATATACATATATGAACATTTATCAAATTTATGATACGAACATTTTGGCCGATACCGACAATTCCTTATATTTATCAACAGCGCAGGCTTTATCTAGATCCGAAATCACATCCGAAATCACATGTTATTATGTACAAATCTCTTGAGCCTTATTTTAAATAAATACCGCTCAAAAATTACATTCTATTAAAGCTACAATATGTATTATTTTTTCGCCACTAGGGGTCGCTAACCTCTTACAATAACAAAGGTGTAGGTTGATGACGCATAAGCGGAATTATTGAACTTGTCATCATGCTGATGGATCTAATAATGTTATGGATGAGTGAATACACTGATGTTTTTAACATGACTGGAATGAAGCAGAGCGCGAGTGCTAATGAGAGACAGATATCAGCGCCACACGCGAGTCCCGCGGATATGAAGAATTAATACTCACAGGTCAGTTTATTAGACGAATGAAGCTTGTGAGGTAACGCAGCGCTGTGTCACTTGCTCTACACTATCACACTAAACTGCATTTGAGTGTGTTGAAAGTTATAATGTTATTCTATGTGTTAGTTTGTCTGTATGAGACTAGCAGTGAGCTAGATCAACATTAGAATAACACACTGATCATATTCTAACACTTCATCATGTTGGGCTATATAACATTGATTAGTTTTATGTACATTTGCTCACCTGTCTAATAAAGCTCATGTAAGAGCGGCGTCTCGTCAAGTCGAAGTTAGCCGCGCACGCTAGCTCTCGGCATCTCGAAAACGCCACGCTGATATTGATCCTTGTTTTAGTTCTCCTTTTGTCCCAAAGTCTGCTCGCCACGGTCCATAATGTTTGAACAAAACAACAACAGCGTGAGCGTGCCGCTAGACGTAACGCAGTTGTTCACGTCTGTCACCATGGTTACTATGGCAGTACAAGCGGAAAACAGGGATAGCGCGGATATTACGTCATTGAAAGGCGACACTGACCAGGGACGAGCCATTATTTAAAACTGGAATTTCTCTGAAATTAAAAATCTTTGGGATCTTTTGGGATATTGTAAGTACACAACTGCAGGAAATATATCACACTGTGCAAGTGATGTTTGGATATTTTATTTAAAAAAATCTTACATATTGTAGCTTTAAGTAAGTGTGCAAGACTGTTCCAGGTCTGAACAATGTCAAAGCACACAGTACACTTAACACACACTAAATCCACACCATCTCTGGTAAGCAAAGCGTATCCCATCATTCCCCACGTCCAGGAACTCATGTGCCTTGATTTCTAGGAAAACTTTCCAGTGTAAGTTTCATTGATTAGATGTTACATATTTGTGTATATATAGTGTTGCACATTTTATTGGAGTAGAGACTGCAGAAATTATATGTAGTTTGTAAAACGTTTGAAAATGACGCACCACAATCAAACACTGGTTAAGTGTGTCCCATTGAGTAAACAAAAATCTTAAAGGGACAGTTCACCCAAAAATAAAAATTCACTCATTGCCATTTCAAACCCGTAAGACTTTCGTTCATCTTTAGAACACAAATTATGATTAGTTTGAGGAAATCTGAGAGTTTTCTGTCCCTCCATTGACAGTCTAAGCAATTACCACTTAGACGCTTTAAAAACTAATCCATATGAATTGAGCGGTTCAGTCCAAATTTTCTGAAGAGACTCGATCGCTGTATATGTTGAACAGAATTTAGGCTTTTATTCACATATAAACATTCATCAACGCAGTCATCAGTGTGAATTCTTGTTTGTGTTGATATTCTGCTTTAGTATTTATTGTATAATGTATGATCACATATCATATCGCCAGTCTAAATACTTGATCCTCATAAAACAAGGAAGGGAATGTTCCTGATGGTTCATGTGCACTGACAGTACTTCAATAAAGTTAGCATTGACAGTGTGGCAAACTAGACATGACTGAAAAGACCTTGTGTTTGAGTGTCTGTTATGTGTTTGCTTTGGCATTTACTTTTAATAAATGTTTGAATAAACATAAAACCAGGCCAACATTGCTGGAAAACTGTGCAAAATAATTTACCTAGACATTGAGGCAATTAAATAAGCATATCATGAAATTATTAAATAAATAAAATGTTGCAGACAACAAATAAAAATACACTGACATATTAGCAGATAAGTTACTCTTAATAAAAGCTACTAAATACATATTCAACAGTGTAATTAGATTATTGTACTAATTACTCTCTCTAAAAAGTATTGCATCAATTACTTTCTAAATTCCATATCAACCTCGTCCAGTTTAACAATATCAGATAGACATGAAAATGCTCTTTACATTTGTTCAAATAAATCATATAAAATTGCATAAATTATTATTGAACTGACTAAAGGATTTAAAGGGAGGTTACATTAACAACATACATTTTAACAGTAAACTTAAAATGTTTATGTTAAATCCACTGTTTGAATTGTTCTGTAATCTATACAGTATTTAATGCAATTACATCAGAAGTAAATGTAATTCAATTACAGAGAAATTAAGAGTAATCCCTTACTTTAAAAGTAATTCAATTACAGTAATTAATTACTCAGTCATGCATTACACCCAACACTGCATATTAGCATAAACAAACAAAGAAGCTAATGAAATATTACATGACATTTGGATAAAACTAAATAAATAAATATATATATATATATATATATATATATATATATTATAATAAAAATATGACGTATGCATAAATAAGGTGTAAAATGAAGAATGACGCAATATTAAATCTATACTGAACAAAATTAAATGAATAAATCATGAAATGTATTGTGTATTCATTGTATTTTTTTATTTCAACATTTTGTTTTTAATGATTGAAATCAATATTTTATAGCCCTCATATTTTGCACTGTAAAGATTTTCAAGATGGTTTACAGAAAAATGCAGTTACAGAAAAATGAAAACACATTCATACTCGCATACACCGTTCATCTCTGGACAGCCCAAAGAGCAGTGCATGTTTTTAATAAAACATAATAACAGGCTCTTGCCATCAGTTTTAAAAGAAGTTCGAACTTCATTATGTTATTTACAAAAGTCGTCTAGTGGCAGAAGCCATATCTACGTATGATGCTATTTACAGTTCTATACACACACATCTTCATTCTGGAGATGCTGCAAAGAGAAAGAAGAAACAGATGATGAGAAAAACACCTTTATAATGAGGCATGTGTATAAAAGAATGGAGATTCTTACCTATAATGCATTCAGCAGTGAGTTCTGAATGTCTTCATAAACTTGGTTATAAAGCTCCTCTCTAGATTTCGTCCCATCCAGATAATCTGCAGATGCAAATAGTCCACGTGAGTTACAGATTACATGGGTTGCGGATGCCGTTTCATCACTCTTACTTAGTATTCTCGTCTTGTTTCCAATCAAGAAGCATTAACTAGAGAAGTCAAATGACATAAGAAATTATATCTTGTTTTCTGAAAAAAAAAAAAAAAAAAAAAAAAAAGTGCTTCAAATCTGCCAATGGGGTGAGAAAAATAACTCCTTTTCCATTTGAATTAAGATTATTTTTCATACCCATTGGGTTTTCTCAACCCGTTGGCAGATCATTTTGCTTGTTTTAAGCAAAAACTCACATCATTTGTTTTTGTTTTCTAATTTCTAGTCATTTTACTTCTCTAATAAATGCTTCTTGATATAAGAATGTTTAGATATTTGGACTGGAAAATGTTTTTTTTTTTTTTTGTAGTGTGTATCCAAGTAAGACTTACGGATATCTAAGTTGTTGCTTTCCATCTCTGTCCTGTGTTTCAAGTACATGGGCCACACGTGGCCATCAAACAGACCAGGAGGATCAGGAACGGTGTAAGTTCTTGTACTGATAGGGAAGAGGATTTGTTAGAGGAAAAAAGAATAATAATTTGACCAAACATCTGCAAACATCAAAAATAAATCACCTCCTTCTCCTTTTGCACTCCTCGTATGGAATGGTGACGTAGTAGCTCTTGTTGTAGACTTCGAGCAAAGGCCTGGAGGTGGAAACAAGAGGAATCCATCAACCTTACAGTCACATCTTTATGTGTCAGTAAAGCCTGAGTCAGAAACACCTACTTGTAGTTGTAGAGAATAAATCCCTCTACGATGAGTATGTGGACCTCGCTCTCCAGGTCCGAGTCGTTGGTGGCGGAAACACTCACGCCATGAGAGCGAGCGAACTTCACCGGGCTCTCCATCCACCCTTTAATAGTGCTCACCATCGCATCCATGTCCATGGCCGTCATCACTGCACAAGGAGACAGAAAACAAAGACGTGTCTCACATGCTAGGATATTGGGAACATTAAAGCAATGCATTAAAAATGTTTTCTCTTCTTTAAATATTTTTTTGTCCTTTCTCCTTTTTTTTTTTAGGGATGTTGATAATTAATATCATAACACTGTGAGTCAAATTTACACTAGCAGTCTAAGGTTTGGACACACTTAAAAAGAGACACAAGCTTCTACTTCGTTTTGGACATTCATGACGTTCATCCTGGGACGCTTTTAAAACTTTAGGGCCAGATTTACGAACAGCTACTCTCAGGATTTACTAAAGACACGCAGTGAAGAATCAGCGCTGGAAAGGCGAGGACAGGGTTATTTTTGTGGCTGAATTGATTGCATATGCACTTGTAGGAGTTTCCCTTTCAGATGGAAAAATAACGAGAGGAGAATATTTAAATGATCATGCAAGGTTTGCGCCATTATTTACCGGCCAAAAAAGCATGTCTTAAATCAGACGCTAATTGTGTTGGTCATTATGGAAAATATCTGTATTCTTCATCATCAGTAGATCACATGCAGAAGTTTCCTCTCCCATCTGCACTTTTATGGGATTGCACACTCAGGCTAATTTGCTCTGTTTAGTAAATCTGGCTCTTGGTGAAGGAGGAGGAACATGCATAATTATTTCCTTCACTACACTCTTAAAAATTATTGGCATTAATTGTTGCCTTAAATAATCTTTGACATATCTGGAACCTTTTCAAAGCACAAAAGGTTCTTTAGAGTGGAAAAATGTTCTTTTATTCTAAGTAACAAAATGGTTCCGTTAAGAACTTAAGACGGAATCTTTTGGAACCTTCATTTTAAAGAGTGTGTCTGCTCCAATTTTTGTTTTTAAACTCACAAGCACAGTTTTATATCTGCCGACAAAACTACGTTTTCAGGTGTGTCCAAACTTTTGACGTGCAATGTAAGAAAAATATATTTTTGCTGGGTTTTAGGTGTATGTTACAGAAAAGCAAACATCAGAATGTTTATGGAAAGGTGGGAATACATTACTGTTTCTCTTCCCACAGCGAAAGCCACTCTTACCATCCCATTGTTTAAAGCCGTCCTCCCCGAACTCTATTTGATCTTGGGGCTGCAATAACAGTGACCAATAAAACAAAAAGGTGTAGATGGCTCAGGCAGTGCTGGTCCCACCTGGACATGTGACGCCAAGCACTCAGGCTAGTCCTCTAAGTTCAATTTGAATTGCGTTGAGGAGGCAGAATTAACATAATTTGGTTGCAATGCACTAAATGTGCATTCGTTGGATTGAATTATCTTTATAAGCATGTTGCAATGCGATTGTAGAAGAGCCTCCAATGACAGTTAGGAATGTGTGTGTGATGCACTTAAGAGGTGTTATAAAAGATATCGATATGGGCGCTAGTGTGATGAAGGCTTGCCAGATCCTCTTACATGCATTAGAATGATAAATGCATGAGAAAGAGAATCATATTAGTGGGGTTTAATGCTGCAAATGAATGCCTGTGAGACTCTACAGCATGTTAGGCACCACAAACGGCATTCATTTGTTGCCTTTGAGGTTGGCTGTCCAGGAGAACACCAGCATAGGGTTCATGAACCACATGGAACCAACAATACGGACAAAGGATCCATAAATACAATATATGATTAAGTCCTACATGACTTTACCTTATCCGTCCCTTGCTCTATATTCTATATAGGCTAGTCTAGATACTACACAATAAATATGAAGTATTTGGACACTTAGCCTACATGAAATTAATTGCATTAGATTATATGGTGACAATGCAATAACATTCATGCACTCTTAAATATGTTGCATAAATGTCCAAATATTTCTAGGGCCACTATATATGACAAGTGTAATGGAATCTATCCATACCTTGAAAAAATCATCTTGATGCACCACACAACAGTTTGGCAAGTTCTTTATGAGCCTTCCCGTCAAAGTTGTCTTGCCTCCATTGGTCACACTGTAATAGACACATTATTAAACGATGAGATCATACAATAGATGTTCAATATAAGCTCTTGTGGGTTATACTCACCCCCCAATTCCAATAATAAACTTCATTCTGATCTTTGTTGATCTTGGTCTTCGCAGTAGGACACTAGCAAAGGAATCGCTTCCTTTATTTCGGTCGGGAATGCTTTCTATCTATCTCCTTCTCTCTCTGCCAGAATCTCCCTCTCTTTACTATTTCATTGATGGACTAGGCTTTCGCCCTCGTTATATAGGCGGCTGGGCTTTGCGTCATGTAGACGCGGGTAGCTGGCCAATCAGGCCGCTCTCAGGGAACTAATCAGCGATTGAGCCGTCTTGCCAATTTGCATACTGGCACCGTTCCATAGGCGCACCTGTTGCTCTTCGTCAGCAGGTCGCGCGCTGCGCGGCCACGAGGGGCAATTAAAGAGTGGAAATATACCACGAAATCATGCCAACTAGCACAGTTAGTGTTTAACACATGACCAACACTATCGAGGTTAAAGACGCGAATACACGCAGGCGAATACACACAACGAACCATTTACTGACAATTCTAATATAGGCTAATAATAAAGACTAGCGATTTTACAGTGATTTATCGTCGGTTCACTTGTTACTTTGACATTAACTCATTACTTGTGGTTACAATGGAGGATTTTTAATCACAATGTAATAATAAAAACAGTCTTTACAGTGATTTAACTTGTTACTTCACAAGTTAACCATTGTTTTATTATAGTAAAAGTGTAGTAAACGTTTTCTTTTTGGCGGATTGATTACCATTTGTTTAACCAAAGTTTTATATATGTATAATATATATTATATGATAGTTTTTACTATGATAGCCTATAGTAATCATGGTACAATAGTGGAAAACTGACAAAAACACAAGGCTTTCCATCAATAGGCTTATGAATTGTGGATTTTGGGTCAAAAAATGTATGCACACTGTTAATGCAAGTTAACTGATTATTAAATCCCATAATCAATGCAGTCAAATTGCTATTATTAAACAGACTACCACTAAAATAAAGAACACATTCTAGTATGCATGTCTTCAATATAATGCATAATACAATAATATAATATAATAATATGTACTTCTGTCTTTGTGCTCATCGTCTCACATAATTTCTGAGATCAGATCACAGAGCAAAATGTCAAATAAAGATAAGACAGGCACGTGGCATTAGAGCACATTTCCTCTGCTGATACTTGACCATCCTGATTAAATGTTTCCAATTACTGGACGTGTCTTCTTGGCACAGCGTGAGGGAACTTTTCTCCCGGCGTGAGGTGAAAGCTCTCAGTAACGCTATATTTGGCATGATGTGTGACCATTCATCACGGTACAAATGCTTCTGACGCAACAAACATAAATACCAGACCATCAGTTTTAATAGCAAATACCCAATGGCAAGAGCTCTGTTCCTACACCTGACCTAGACAGCATCAAAATGCACAATATTAAGACATCTTCTTTTAGCCAAATATAATGCATATACAAAAAGGAAGACATTTGGTTTGGAACCAAAACTGTCATTATTCATTGTCTTGATCTTAATAAAACTAATTCATGTTTAGAGTCCAAGTGTATACGTGTGTTCTTTTTATGACTATTGCAACAGTCATTGTTAATATTCTATCATCCTGTATAATCTTTTATCTTTCTGTCATTTATAGCTATCAGTCATCTGACATTGAGGAGCTGAACATCAATATAAAAAACAAATATAAAACACTTTGAACCTTTGGTTTTATGATTCAATAACTGACAGGAGTCACACAAGTTTCCTTTTATGTCAGTAAACAAACACGTGAAAGTGTACAATGTGTACTGAGAATAATCACACAGCGGTATAAAGATCTTTATCAAAAAAATACTATACTTCAGTCATTTTTTTAAGTACTAGTGAAACTAAATACTTTAATTATATTTCCAATGCAAAAAAATCATGCTTTTTACTCTTATTTGATTAGACTTTCCAAGTCTTTATAACCTGTCGTATTTAACAGGTTATAATGATTTACATTTTTTATCTTTAATATATACAGTATATATAGTTAATCTATTTTGAAAGCTAAGAAATAAATATTGTCTTGTTTTTATATAAAATAATTTTATAGAATTAAATATGGAAATTTGGGTTACATTTCTAAATGAAAAATATTTAAAAGCATTTATTAATCTTAGTTTTGTTAATTCCAACATTTACTGATACATTATTAAAATCAAAATCTGTTCATATTATTTAATGGACCTTAGTTACACTTGTTACATTGCACTCACTCAAAAAAGTACTGAAAATGTTATTAATTAACTACATGTACTTAAGAGTTAAGGTTAGGGTTTGGTTTAGTTACTTGTAATTATGCATAATTTACTGTTATTACTATAGTAAGTACATGTAGTAACGCGTAACTACGTCACCTTAAAATAAAGTGCAACCTTGAGCTAACATGAACTAACAATGAACAGCTGTATATTTATTAACTAACATTAGCAGAGATTAATAAATATTGTAACAAATGTATTGCTCATTGTTAGTTAATGCATGAACTAATGTTAACTAATGGCCCCTTAATCTTTTAGCTAAATGCTTTAACTTTAAATAGAGATGAACGGGAAAAGCCAAAAGACTTTGTTTACTAGGTCAAAGTTGAGTTTTTCCAGCATGGGCTCGGGTTGCATTTGTTGTGTTTGTGACATTCAGATATCAGATGTGTTATTATGAGTCACTCACCTCATTCCTGACCCATGAACATTCAGAATAGAGTGTCTGATACAACAGCGTCGCGTTATTGAATTAAACACCAAATCCCGCTCGTCTATCTATATCTGGCCTGAGTAATGCAACTGGAAACTGGAAAACACAAGGCTTGACAGTTATATTTACCTTTTATTAGTCATCACATCATCAATGTTAGCAACTTATTGGACATCCTATACAAATGATTTACACACAGTACACTGTTAAACAGTCTGATCATGTACATTATACAATAATGTGGATGAAATTATCCCATCAAAATGCATTATGAGCACGTAGAAAACGGACAGGTCCAGTCCTGCATGCTGATTGGTCAATCAATGACACTACATTAACTAACTAACATTTCTTGTATTTTTAACTGTGAAATTAGTCACTGTGTGTCGAGCAGAAAACATTAGATAACACTTTACAATGAAGGTCCCATTAGTTTAGCTAACATTAAAAGTGCAATTATTGTATTTATTAATCTTTAACGTTCACAGTTAGTTCATGTCAGCTCAAGTGCATTAAGTAATATTAACACAGATACAAGTTTTGATTTTAAATAATGTATGAGCAGATGTTGAAATTAACATTAACTGATTAATAAATGCTTTAGAAGGATTGTTCATTCATTGTTGATTCATGTTAACAAATGGAGCCTTATTGTAAAGTGTTATTATTATAAGAACTCAGTATCTGATATCTAACCCATAAGTACCCATAAGGCATTATGAAGGGAGGGATAACAAGCTCCGCCTCTCGTGATGTCATAACAAGCTCAGCCTCTCGTAATTCATAACAAGCTCCGCCTCTCGTGATGTCATAACAAGCTCCGCCTCTCGTGATGTCATAACAAGCTTCATGATGTCATAACAAGCTCCACCTCTCGTGATGTCATAAGCTTCATGACGTCATAACAAGCTCCGCCTCTCGTGATGTCATAACGAGCTCCGCCTCTCGTGATGTCATAACAAGCGCTGCCTCTCGTGATGTCATAACGAGCTCCGCCTCTCATGATGTCATAACGAGCTCCGCCTCTCGTGATGTCATAACGAGCTCCGCCTCTTGTGATGTCATAACGAGCTCCGCCTCTCGTGGAAGCGCACTGAGCCAGATGACAAAGTCTATGTACATGTACAGTATTACTCACTATATCACCGCTCATGCCAAACACTTCATCTGTGTTCAGAGTATCGGTCTATCACACTACTTGAACTATTTCTACAGTTTATGCATATTGTGCACAGAATTGATTGCATACTGTGATTACTGTATTCCACAATGCAATGCACTCAACTTGACCTTCAATTTACAGTGTGATGCATGAAAAGGAAATCAT